>VMDO01001021.1:0-236184 GCA_007922755.1 Pedetes capensis
GAGGGGGAGAGAGAGAGAGAGAGAGAGAGAGAGAGAGAGAGTGTGTGTGTGTGTGTGTGAATGCGTGGAGAGGGAGACACAAGCCCAGCCTTCGAATTGGCCAGCCTGGTGACCGGCGAGCCCGCCCCCAGCCCTCCCCGCCCCCTCCAGCGCTCACACTCAGGAAGCAGCTGGCTACAGGCCGGCCCTAGCGGCCGCACACACATACACAATCCTCGCCGGGTAGCCTCCCCCCCGCCCTCCCTCTCTCTTCCCCCTTCCCCTCGCCCTGCAGCCGCGTCCACACTGCGCCGCCTGGGCAGCCCAGATCGCGGCGCGCACGACCACCTTCGCTGGGGCCGCCCCTGCCGCCCCTCCTAGTACCTCGGGTGCGCGGCCGGCCACAGTCCAGGCTCGCACCGGCGCTCGCGGGACGGGACCCGCCAGCAGCAATTAACATGCATCCCGAGCCCGGCCCCTAGACGCATTCCCCGGCCAGGGCGAGAATGAGCAGGACAGACGAGGCGCAAAGTCGCAACTCAACTTTGTAAAAACATTATTTGCGTGTGTGTATGCGTGTAGCGGGGAGAATGAGCTGATGCCGAGGGTCCAGCCACCCCCCTTCTGCCTCCTCCTCCCCCTGCCGCCACTGCCCTCGCAGACGCGCGCGCACACATTGCACTTGGGCCGGGTTTCCGCGCTCCGTCCCTGGGCTTGGATGGGAGTTTTCATTTCCGAAGGAGGCAGAGTCGGTGGAGCGCCCTGAAGGGCTGGAGCCCCAAGTTACTCCTCGCCAGCGCTGGCCTCCCGCTGTCACTCACGCTGGCTGGCCAGGGGAAGGGACCCGCACGCCAATCTTTGTTGTGGAAATCCTGTTACCTGGTAAGTGGATGCCATAGGAACTTTGTTCGCTGGCTAGAGACCGGGAGAAACAGGCACTTGAAAGTGTGGGGGAGTTGAAGCTCAGACGCAAACTAGGCGTTAGAAATAGTTTTCCATGCTGAGCGGGTAGCATTCGCGAGGGTTTAAGTACACACGCGCTCCGTCCCCCAGATTCGCAGGTCTTTCAGAGACCTACTCTTAGCTTATTGAGATCGATAGTAACACTCAATTAGGAATTAAGCTGGTTCTTATCAATAGCCCAGGAACAACGGGTGTAGAAGACAGAAAGGAAATCAACAAGGTGTTAAAGTTTTGTTTATTGGGAAGAGTTTTTGTGTTTTCTTTTAAACTACAGGTTCCGCTGGGCTACAAAATCAGGACAAGTTTCAGGACGCACGGGCTTGGTGCGCGCCACCCCCGAGTTCCCGCTGAAGGGAAACTTTGGCAAAGTGGGAATTGATGGGGTGACGTGAGGTCTTTCGCGCACACTCGGGGCTGCAGTTGCCTTTTCCATTTCCACATGTTTGTGGAGCTCCACTAACGCTGTTTTCCACGCTTGTGTCTCACCTACGCCGGTGTCCCCATTGTTCTGGGAGGTCCTCGCTTTGGGGGTGCAGATACGAGTCGGGGACCGGTCCAGCGACCCGCAGCCGCCAACTCAACTATAACCTCCCACGCCACCAATGCGCAGACACATTCACACACAAACACTCCCCGCTGGGTTCGTCACCTCGCGTTTACATTTTTCTGGGGCCCAACAAAATGTCAGCAGTGTTTGGAAAATGTCTCAGTCTAGGGGACTTTGTCCTGCGCATGGCTCCTGTCCCTATAAATGACCCTGTCTGTATTTTGAAGTTGGTCCGGGGCCGCTCTCTGGAAAGCGTGAGTGAGCTGCCGGTTCTCTCCTAGACTCACACCTTGCCCTGAGCGACAGTTCCAAGTTACTCACTGGAGCTGACAAGTCACCTCAGGGACGAGGAAGTCACCCAAGTGTCTGGAAATCTCGGCCCTGGCGGATTTGTCATCCTATGGATGATTCAATTAGGTACCTGGAGGGA
This sequence comes from Pedetes capensis, assembly GCA_007922755.1. Classification (NCBI taxonomy): domain Eukaryota; kingdom Metazoa; phylum Chordata; class Mammalia; order Rodentia; family Pedetidae; genus Pedetes; species Pedetes capensis. The sequence continues at coordinate 1,920 of VMDO01001021.1, forward strand.
GAAACTTTGGGGAAAGGTTTCTGACTCCGTAGGTCGCTCCTTCAGAGTTGTTAGGGGTGCCTGGGAGGCGAGAGGACACCCTTGAACGATGGAGCATCGGGCTGCCTGTGGGGCCGGTGCGTTCCCGAGGGCGGCCAGCCGGGCAGTAGCTCTCCTGGGCCCCAGGCACCCGCCCCGCCGGGCGGCGCGCGTAGGTCCCCGCCGCCCCGGCTTCCGAGTTTGCGGCCCGCGCCGGCGGCGCCCTTTCAGTCCGCGACTTACTCAGGACTGGGTTGCACAACAGGAAGCCGGCACGAGTTTGTTTTGTTTTGCTGCGTTCGCTCGCTCACAGTCCCGGCCGAGGATTAGGGGCGGAGGAGGCGGGGGAGTGACAGGTCGCAGCAGCTTGCTCCGTGTGAGGGGCCTCGTCGCTTCCTAACCCGCCTCTTCCTTAGCTTGAGGGTAGCCAGGGCCTAGGACCCCCACGGACCAAGCTAGGGGGCTAAGGAACTATGAGAGCTGTCCTCCTCCTGCCCTGGCCCACTCTGCCCTGCGGCACCCCCCAGCACCTCTCCTAGCTCCCCTGCTGTTTATACCTCAGACTCCTCGTTAGGCTTCCTTGGCACCAACTTATCCCCCATAGGGGCACAGGGTGGGGGGGGGGTACTTCTGGAATTGCAGGGAGCAGCGTCAATAGGGACTACAGTTCTGCAATTACCCTCCTGTAGAGAGGAGGGCCTTTTGCCCTTTTCCCAGGGGCGCAGAACCTGTTTCTTCTAGAACATCACCTATTGAGAGCTGGGGCCCCAGGGCCTTATAGTTGGTGACAAGAGGGAAATTCTGCAGCTCCCCCCAGTGGACCAATTCCCCTTAAGGTATGGGACCGGGACTCTCAAATACAAACTGTTAAAACTAGAAGGGACCTGGGCGATCACCCACAGAGAAGGACCCAGAGACTTTAAGGGTTTTGCCTAAGACCTCACTGCCAATAGTCGCACCCAGGACAAACACCAAGGCACCCATTCCCAGATCAGCGAGCATTTCTTGGCCTGATGATGAACTCAAGACAAATGCAAAGTCTCTTCTGTCCCCTCTGAAAGCTTTGATGAGTCATGATTTTCGCCTTGGGAGGTAGCCAAATGTCTGTTCCCCCTATGTCTCATTTCCTACTGGACCTCACTTTTAAAACTAAACTGGGGAATGTTTTCATTTGTTTGTTTGGTACAAAATTGATTGGTGTTGGTTTACATCTTCCTATTCTTTTTTTCCCCCTCCTCCTCCTCCAAGTTTGCTTCCAGTGAGGCTGTGTAAAGCAGGTGTAACCTGCAAAAGTTTGCGGAAAAACAATGAAGGTTGTTACTGGAAACTTTGAAGTGATCTAGTGACAGAAGTGTGTGATATTACATGCTGTTTTTACAATTGAGAGTCCTGAATTTAAAGGTTATCCTTAAATGTACTATAGTTTTCGTGTATTTTGACTAGTTGCCTGCACAGCTCTAACATTACCTTTGAAAGGAAGGGTAGGGGAGATTTCTTTTCCATTGTTTCCAAAATACCCTTCATTACTGTTGTTGTTAGGTGCTGTCCAGTTGATGTCTGACTCATAGAGACCCTATGTACAACAGGTGAAACACTATTGTCTGTTTCTCTTCTATTCATAGGGGTTTCAATGGCAGATTGTTTTTGGGAGTGGGCTGCCAGGTCCTTCTCCAAAACCTACAGCACCTGGTATACCCAGGCAGTCTCCCATCCAGGTACTAACCAGGTCCTACCTTTCTTAGCTTCTGAGATCTGTCAGGATCGGATGCCACAGTGGTATGGTGGCAGGCTCTTTCCTTATTAGTAGCTTGTTAATTTCTTTCCTTTCTTCCCAGGAAGGAAACTGAATACTCCTTGAGTATGAGTAGTTAATTTTAACTGTTGGTGTGATGGGGCTGGAGTTTAGCTCAGTTGGTGGAATGCTACCCTACACTTTCTGAGGACCCGGGTTCGATCCCCACTGCAAAAATGGGAGGATGTGACAGTCTACTCCTGAAACAATCAGCCATTGAAAATTCTGTGAGGGTCACTGTGAGTCGGACAGGACTGGAGGGAATCTAATAACAAAAAACAGCTGCTGTGATAACATTCCCCTTCTTTTGCCTGAGGCCAATTTTGGGAGAACATGTTTTCTCTGATTCCCTGATTCTATCAAAGTTCCTTAGTAGTCAGGTTAGCAGAGGTTGAAGACCTGGAGCTGGTTGATTGGCTTGGGAGGAAATGATCATTATTACAAATGGGAAATAACTATCTTTTCTTTTTCTTTGCCTTCACTCTTTTTCTTTTTCTTTTCACTTTCTTTTTCTTTTTTCTTTTTTTCTTTTGGATAGCCTTACAGGTCTATCTAGTGGGTGAAGTTTTTACTGGGCCAAAGGCAGAGTGGAGAAGGTTAAAGGAAATCAAATTCATGTTTGTATCATGTTTTATATCAGTTCTGCTTACATTTATATGGCAGAAATTGGTCTTTCCATTGTTTCAGAAGAGTTCTTAGCGTTCTCAGTCTGTTCCTCCCCCCATGTTCTTTCCTTCTTTCTAGATTGTCCCTTTCATATTGTAGTTATTGATCTTTGGAGTTGGAATGTTAATTTGCAGTTCTCCCAGATTATAGAAGGAGTACTTTCGGAGGAGATAATTCAGGAAGAGGCAGCCCATGCACATTCTCATCCCTGGAGAAGTCATTTCCTGTGTTTCTGTAATTGTTTTCTGTAGAGGATGCTATATTATAAATAAGGTGGAAATACAAGGTTTAACTCTTTTAAGTTTAGTTGATTCATAGACTCAGTCAGGACTGGAGAAAAATGCACATAGGAAATCTTTGAAATAAAGACATGGTGTGCCTCTCATTCAAAGAGGATGAGACATAATAAAACCTTTTAAATGACATTAACACATAGTTGGATTAAAAGATGCCCAAGTTCCAAGTTTTCCTAGTTTTCTACTCATGTAAGCAGAGTTGACACAAAATTCAAATTTTTTATTGAGATTAAACAAAATGTCCATATAGAAAAGCACGCCTATCTTAGGTTTGATGGTTTTCTACAAACTGAACACATCCATGTATGTAGCATCTGGCTCTAGAAACAGCATTACCAGTATGCCAAAACATCTGTCATGTGCCGTTCCAATTACTGCTTCCCTCTAAGGTAACTACTGCCTACTACTTCTTAACATGTTAGTTTTGCCTTTTTTTTTTTTTTTAAATCTTATGTAAATGGAATAATCCAATATGTGCTCTTGGGTCTGGTTTCTTTTGCTCGGCACAACCTATTAGTAGGTCAAATAATTTGGATTCCCCTTTAAAGATGATGCGAACAGTTTGGCTTACAGAAGTTGGTTGATCAGGCATTACTTAATATGATAGAATTAAGGAAAAATTCGAATGAAACAGAGGCCATATTTATATCCCGGTGGCAGTTTGGTTTGGAAGACTTAACAGACACATATGACATGTCTGGTCTGCCTCCAGTATAGATGAGCAGGAAAATACTGAGGAGCTCCTTTTACCATGAGGACTGAGAATTCGTTGGTAGTTCTTGTGTGAGAGCCAACACCTCTACAGGGAAAGAAGCCTCATCTCAGTACTGAACTGACTCTTCGTTTGCAGCTTTTAGGAAGGAATTTTCATTGTTCACCAGCAAGCCAAGATCAAAGCAAGGATAATGTGCCTTTCTAGAAGAACAGAATAGAATTTCTGTGATACTTTTTCCTATTAGTGAAAGGAATAGAGGAGGAAGAGATCCAGAAGCATGCACCTGTAATTAAACTGGTTACACACGTCACAGGGCATGGGACTCATGATTGCAGAGTCACATCTCACTTATACCATATTTATTCAGGCCATAAATGATAAACATGGGCTATAATTAGATACTTTAATTATGTCATATTTTCCATACAATATGGATAACATAAATATAATAAATATATGTGACTATATAAATGTTGTATTAAAAATATATATTTATGATAAATTTAATGTGAAAAATATAAATGTATAGGTATAGTGTAAAATGATCTAAATATAAGGGCAAGGGGAGAGTTCAAATATAAATCAGAAAAAGCCTCAAAACTGAATGAAATCAGAATTTAGACAGGGAGCTGAAACATAAGCAAGTAACTATAATGTAATGTAGAAAGGTATGAATGTTAGAAGTGTATAGAGCAGAATATTTAACATTTATTGGGTCATGTCGTGTCTCAGGCATTGTGCTAAGTGTGTGCCATGCATCTTTCTTGTTTATTATTCTATAATGTTAAAAATTGTACACAATAGTGCAGTTACCCCCAATTACAGATAAGAGATGTGGAGACCAAAAAATGATCAGAGAGAGTGTGAAGTCGGTGTTTGTGGAGGGCCTAGAGAAGAAGTAAGATCTGGATGGGGGCGGAAAGAGGACAAAGGGTGGAAGAAGGGGCAAGACTATTGAGGTGGGCTGTAAAGCAATGTGTGGGATGAACAGAAACAAGCATCCAATCATGTTCCACTTTGGGAACAAAATCAGGGGATTTGTTGGTAAAGCTTGATCATGAAGGTTCTAAGTAGCTGAGGGCAGGCTTCAGTTGAAGAAAGCTGTTGGAGCTGTTCTTGTTGGAAGTGATCCCTTCTAGGCCAAGAATATGAAAGGCTTCACATTCCATCAGGGACAGCAAACCTTGCTGAACTGCAGATGGACAGATATGTTCACAGTGAAAGATCAGACTCTGTCCTGGGTTCTCTGATAAAAGCAATCAGACTTTCTGAACATCAGTAGTTTCTGCAGTTCTGAGCCAGAGGTATGAAGTTTCATTTCTAGGCCTACTGAATACTGTACACAGAAAACCAACCAGATGCCAGAGCTAAGTATGAATTTTTGTTATTCTTGTGTGTGAAGAAATAGATTAATGTTTTCCCAACCTTTTCAGCATGACCAATAGGTTCCACTTCTGTCTGTAACTTGGCTGAGTCATTCATGAAGGTTTAAAATTTTTCTTAATAAATATGTTGTCATGTTGGTTAAGGGCCTAGTCATTGTTGTGGACACTCATACTTCTACACTGATGTCAGTGAAAATAATTTAACTTGTATAAAACTTCTGTCTACCAACAGCTAAAAATAGTTACATTGCTCACTTCTAAGCAGTAACTACACTGAAGGAAAGAAATCACTCAGTAATGTGTGATAGGGATGCTTTAATATGCTTGACTATTTGGTCTGAGTGGTAAATTTTAGTTCTAAAATGTTCCATAGGTAGATATTTATTAACCTTTTGAGAGGATTGTAACTTTGAGCCTTGCAAATATCTATTCATGTGGACTAAGTAGTAGGTTATATAGACTAAATGACAAAGAATGATCTTTTCATTTTGTCATAGTTTACTACCTGTGCACATCTTTGTGTGGGGATTTTTTTTTTTTTAAAGAAAAATCTCCAGCTAGTTGCTGTGCTTTTATATTGAAGCCTTTGTGTCTCAAACCATGGCCATGTGGTGCTCACTCTCTGAAATTCAGGTAATTAATTCAGTGGTGACATCATAGGGAATGTGTTCATTTTTCCATTTCAAATTCTTCGTCTTAGAATCTGATGGTTAGCTCATATTAAGAACACATTTTGAAAAACTCAGTTCTCAGAGGCTGAGATGTGTTAATTTAAACTTTCCCCCCTTTCGCATTGTAAAAGCAGAATTTTGTTCCAGGTAAGGTTTTCTATCTTCTCCATGAGGAAGACCTAGAAATTGTCAGTCATTTTGCTGTTGATTCTGTTAGTGAATGAATTATTACTTATTGACCATAATTGCCCAATTGATATTTATCCAGTAAAAGACTTGGTGACAGATAATAGTGGTAGGAATGTGGCTTTGTATTATTTAACCTTTATTTTTTATATTTAATTATATCAAACTTTTAGATCTTTTCATTACAGTTGTGTTTTGGCATTTATTTTATTTTGGTTGGTCAACTCTGTCTGTATCGATAGCTGTTCTTTGTAGGTATTTGGGTAGACACAGGGTCCAAATGCTTTTATTACAGTGATTTTTATTCTGTTTTGACTCTGACTGACAATAAAATATTTTTCTATCTTACCCAGAGTGTTCTATCTGCATACAGATATGCAGATACGTACACCCATGAATAACTGAAATAAAACAATACTGGACTGTTAATACATTTGATACACTCAGATGGCTTCTATTTTATTGTAGTCTGTTTTATTTCATTAACTGCTGGTTGTGATGGCACATACCTGTAATCTCAGCAACTTGGAAGGCTGAGGTAGGATTTTGAGTTACAGACCAGTGGTAGCCTAGGGATACCCTGTCTCAAAGTAAAAATTTAAAAAAGGGCTGGGGGTGCAGCTCAATGGTAGAGCACTTGCCTAGCATGTGTGACATACTGGGTTCAAACCCCCAGTACTGCAAAAAATAAAAAATAAAAAATAAAATAAAAAGCTTTCCATGTTGAGTAATTGATTTCATGGGTTGCCAATAGATTTCTAGTTTGGAAAACACTACTGCTTTAGAAAGAGTACTTTGTTAAACATAGACCTAGGAGCTTACAGCATATTCATACTTAGCCTGGGCCAAGGCCTGGGCCAGGGCATGGTTACTTTTCTGAATTTATCTGTTTGTCTTAAAAATCCTTTTGGTTCCAAATACATTCTCATTTTGTATAATTTCTTTTGGCTGACCAGGAAATTCCTAATGATCCCTCTCTCCCTTGCCGTTTTTGGTAGGGCCACAGCTTTCTAGGCCTTTCTGTACTCATTGATGAGTTAATGACTGAGGCAAAATAAGTGAAACACTTCTACGCAATTACTGCTAAAATTAGTGGCATTTAGTAATGTAGGAGGATATGATAGTTATATAGATGCACTGAAGTGTGGAAAGTGGATTCTAAGGGAAGTTATTGAACTTTTAATATTGCCTTTCAGCAGTATTTTCCTGAAGGCTCTGAGTTTCTTCCAGCAATCTATAGTCACTGTCATTGTGAGGAAGGTTCTCAGTGCTGCTTCTGACTTCTAGGTTAGGATTGACTAATTAGGATTGAATTTCTGAATTGGACTTGGTAATTCCTTTTTGTCCATTCTTTTCCTTTCCCCTTTTTTTTCTTCTTCCTTTCTTCTGTCCTGTCCATATTTGCTACCCGCATAATGAGTATCATAGCTATGAATTTGCCTGCAGCCATACCACTGTGACATCCAATCCCATCAGATCTCTGAACCTAAGCAGAGTCTGGCCAGGTTAGTACTTGGATGGGAGACCGCCTGGGAACACCAGGTGCTGTAAGCTTGGAAGAAGAACCTGGCAACCCACTCTCAAAAAACTATCAACCATTGAAAACCTTATGAATAACAGAGAAGCACTAACAATACTGTTTTGTCTGTTGTACCTAGGGTCGCTATTGTGTCAGACACAGACTTAAGGGACCTAACGACAGCTATGGTTTTAAATTTAAAATGGCACTGCTAGTTATTTTACTCCATATGCTCAGGAAATATGAAAATAAAAATGTTAAAATATGTCTGTCTCTAACTAGTTAAGGGTTTAAATCCACAAATAAATGAAAGGGTTTCTATTAGATGAGATCCATAATGTACATTATATTATATTTGAAAAACTAAGAAGGGGGAGGAGGTGCACAAGAGGGTAAGGGGGAAGTTATCTGTGCAGTGTACAATGAAACATGTATATGGAAATGTCACAATGAAATGCATGTCAGAATTAAACACATTAAGTTGTACATTAAAAATTTCCAATTAAAAATATGTAAAAACAGAAAAAAAAAAAAACCTAGTCTGGAATCTCTGGAGGGAGCACTAATTTGTCACCCACTCTTTCTTTCTTTCTTCCTTTCTTTCTTTCTGTTGAACCCAGGGCCTTGCGCACACTTTGCTAGTCCTCTACCACTGGGTTGTACCTGCAGCCTGTTATTTTTCTATTTTTTATCTGGAGACAAGAACTCACTAAGTTACGCAGGCTGTCTCTGGCCTTGTACTTGTGACTCTCCTGCCTCAGCCTCCTAGAGGTGCTGCGATTAAAGGTGTGTACAACCATACCCAGCTTTCTTCTTATTTTTAATTAGTGTAATTCACAATGAAACTACTTTGATTTCATCTTATTGATGATTATATTGCTTGAGTACCACCAGTACATCTTGGTGTTCAGAATAAATATATTAATATTCTTACAATTATCAACACTAGACCTTCGGAATACTTGAATGAAAATGTCTACAAATACTAGTTATATGATGGAACCTCTTTAAGTTTCTGCTCTATATTTCAGTAATGAGAAATTAGCTCTGTTTTGATGTAACTTCTGTTGTCAATTCTGTGAACTGTCAGTTTCACTGGATCAAGTTAGGAACCCATAGAAATGATCAACTGTATCTTGTGGGTTAATTTATCATAATCTAGGACCCTCCAGTTTCAATTGAGAGAAATGATATTGTACACATCTAATACATTTCCTCCATAATATCCTCCAGCTTCACAGGCACATGTTTGCATTTTCCTCTTGTTAAAATTGCAGACAAGAATAATTTTGATTTATTGGTGACATCTAATATAGTTGTGTTTATATTGTTGCCAATAAAATGACTTACATGATTGGTTTTTGTTTATACAATCTTTTCTGAGGAGTCAGTCACCTGTGTTAGGACAAGGTACATTCTGCTTATTAAAATGAACTCTTGGGATCTAAGAACATCCAGCTCTATCTGTCCTTGATTGAATTGCAAAGTATGCTTCACATTGCAGCTGTGCATGAGAATAACTTATATTATCTATCAATAGTTTTTTCATTTTTATATTCTTTGGGCTACAACAGCTGTAACAAGAGAAGCCCATGAGAGTAGCGTGGGCCTATTAAGGATTAAGGCAATGAAGTTGAAAAGGCAGCGTTAATGAAATTATACAATCATTAACCCAAGGGGAAAAATGAAAAGAATCAATAAGAACTGTATTTTAGATGATTTAGACACACATGTGCACACACGCACGCATGCTCACACACACGCACGTGCACACACACATGAAGCAGACTCAGAAGCAGTTTGCTTCCTGACAGTATTTTGTGCCTCATTATCAGATTTTCTGTGGAGGGTAAGAAATACTTGTGGCATAAGGAATGGAAAATGTAACAAAGGCTAAATGTAGCCTAAGGGAATGAAATGATGTATGAAAATTAATAATTAACTGGCTCATCAGATGAATTATGACTCTAGATGAGTCTATTAATGATATTTACTAAGAAAGGGCCAGGGGCTGTAAATAGGCATTATGGAACTTGTGTTTTTGGAATTTTCTTGAATGGATGAATTAACATTGCTTTCATTTGTTTAATCTCTTAATCCATGAGGTGCAGTGCCTAGAGACTCAGGTGGAGGATAGAGTCATGATTTTATATTTTTTTTATTAAAGTCATGCTTTCCCAGAAAACTAGTGGAAATATTAAATGGTTTTGTACCTTAGTTTCCTTGTTGTTGCCTTTGAGTTGGTGTCTGACTCACAGTGACCCTACGTTCAACAGGCAAAACACTATTGTCAGTGCTTCTCTGCTATTCATAAGGTTTTCTTTCTTTCTTTTTTTTCTTTTTTTCTTTTTTTTGCTGTACTGGGGTTGAACACAGGGCCTCGTGCTTGCATCCTTTTCAAGTGCTGTACCACTGAGCTGCACCCCCAGTCCATTTTTCTACTTTTTGAGACAAGGTCTCGTTAAATTACTCAGACAACCTCTGGTCTTGAACTTGTGATCCTCCTGCCTCTGCCTCCTGAGTTGCTGGGATTATAGGAGTACACCACTGCTTGTGGCGCTTCATAAAGTTTTCAATGGCTGGTTGCTGTTTTGTTTTTTGAGAGTGGGTTGCTGAGTCCTCCAAAGCCTACAGCACCCGGTGTTCCCAGGCAGTCTCCTATCCAAGTACTAACCAGACCCTACTCTGCTTAGCTTCCCAGATCTGACGGGATCAGATACCACAGTGGAACGGGGTAGAGGCTTAGTTTCCTTAGGGGTTATTTCTTCTGTGAACTTATTGACAGGTACCTGCTTTAAGACTTTGAAAGTTGTCAAAGGGAAAGATTCAGTAACTTTTATGTTAACTCACTAGCAGAAGGAACTTTTCATTGTGTGAATCAATGGAGTATAAAAATCTAAATATGTCAATATGTAAGATCTAAAATACCCTAAATTTAAATTTATACCTCTGGAAATTCCTTCGCTTTTCTTTTATTCATTACTTTTTGTCTTGTTTTTGTTAATATTTTTCCCTTTTCTTTTCTTTTCTGTTAGTAGCTTTGGGTAGAATAGTTGGGTAGAAGACAGGAGAAAATGCTGGGAAATTTGATCACATTTTTAAATAATGGAATTCTCACTGTTAGGTCTTTTTTTTTTGTAATTTTATAGTTAGTGTACAACTTAATGGATTTCATTATGCCATTTCCATATATGTATCATTGTACATTGCTCATGTTCCCCTCCCCTGTTATCCTCTCATGATCTCCCTTTCCCCTCCTCCAGTTAGTTTTTTTTTTTAAATACTTAATAGTTATGATTTACTTTTTTGGCAAAGTGTAAAAATAACTGTGAACTCATTTTTCCTGATTAGTGTTGTCTTTCTGCACGTTGCTGGTGGGCAGATTGGTCTCCACCCTTGCTTTGATGGAGGTGGTAGAGGGCGCCATTATTTTTGCTCCCATGGCTACCCAGTTCCCTTAAATTTAAGTGCCATAAGTATAGATCTATATATTCATTCTTGATTATAATAAATGGGTATTGTTTATAATTTTCCATATGCAACTTATCCAGAATAACAGAATATTTAAAGACCATAGTGATTATATCCAGCCTCCTCAACCTTTTATGGATAAAAAACTAAGTCCAGTTTTTATAAATGATTTGTCAGAAGTAGACCTTGGTTATCTTGACTTTCTGAGTGCTTTCTTTTTTTTTCTCAACTCTGATTGTATGAGCATTTGTTTTTCTTAAAATTGGGTAGTTTTTTTTTTGTTACCAGGTGGACTTAGAATTCTATCTTGATCATATGGGTTAGCTAACAAGTTTACAAAAAGTATATATATAACAAGTATATATAACGTGAGTAGACAAAATAGATTTTTACACTCTAGTATCTAGTACTTGAATAAACTATTGTGATAATTATGTGAAAACTGGAATTTTAGGGATATTTCCACAGAGTTTCTTTTATTTTTGTCTTGAGGCTGGTTTTGCTCACCCCACATGCCATTGACCTATTGGTTTTTCTTGACAGTATTAATTACTTTACTTTCTGGCTGCTGCTTTCTAAGTAATAAACTTTAAGTTCATTTTGTTGTTGTTTTTACTTTCAACCTAAAGCTATTTAAAACCGGAGTGCAATTTATAAAAAATTGAATAAAATAAATATTCAGTGCAAGACAGACAGGTGTGTGTGCCTGATACTTAATTAAGTTCTCAGCACTGTAATTATTTTTCCTTCTTTCAGACTTATCTTCTTAATGATCAAGTATGCTAAGTACTTACATGTTTTTGTCCTGATTTTGATGAGAATTCCTGCTTGTATATAATGTTGATGCCAGAAATGACTCCTTTATTTTTAAAAACCTGGAAATGGGCACAGTCTGCAAATCTGCAGACACTTGTCACTTGGACCATGGTCTTAGTGACTCATATTTCCAGTCATGTTGGACAATTCTTCATTTTCAAAAAATTACCAATATGACATAGTTCTTTGCTTTTTCTTTTTTTTTTTTTTTGCTGAGTACTGAATAAATGCTTTCTTACACAATGTTCAGAATGCTCAGAAAACACTATTTTATATTAGCCAGAATCTCCTTGAGGGTAGTGAGATAAGCCAATACATCAGACACTAAGAACGTATTGCACTAATACCACCTTGTTCTGTTGCAATTTCAATGAATTTTATATATTAAAACTATTTTGCTTCCAGTTAAAAAAAGAAAACACTATTTTATCAATGTGTAGAGAACAGATGGCCAGTTTTATCTGGCAAAAGCACAGAGACATTAAATGACCCTTGCTCATGATCAACCAGTGAATCAATCAACAGACTGGTAATACACTTGAGTAGTTCTTTACATGCACAACAGAAAAGACAACCAGTTTTATATCAGGGTCAAATTCTTACTGTTCCATAAACAAACTTCAACTATGCAGGTTTGGGTAATTTGGACTTACTTATCCTTTCATGGGAACTGTAGTGATGGGGAACGTGGGGGCATTAGATATCTGATGTACGGGAGAACTGTTGAGTTGTCTCCTAGGGCTGGATTCATGACAGTATTTAATGTCACAGAAGGATGGAATTCTTAGAAAAATAGAGAAAATGAAGAAAACATCACACTTTTGTGTGTGTGTGTGTGTGTGTGTGTGTGTGTGTGTGTGTGTGTGGTACTGGAGGTTGAACTCATGGCCTCACGCTTGCATGCTTTACAAATGCTGGACCACTGAGCTGCTGCCTCCAGCTCTTTTTTTTTTTTTTTTTTTTTTTTTTTTTTACTTTTTAAGACAGGGTCTTGCTAAATTATGTAAACTATCTCTGGTCTCAAACTTGTGATTCTCCTGCCTCTGCCTCCCTAGCCACTGGGCTTACAGGTATGCACCACCACGCCTGGCTCGAAAACATCCCACATTTTATATTATTAATTATCTTTGAGTTTCCTCAACATAGGTATACACAGTAAACTTTGCAGAAGGCACAGCAAGTGCTTAATTTGAAATTTAAATATTTTTGATTTCCTAAAATGATAGAGAAAAAAAATCTTAGCTGGGCATGGTGGTGCATGCCTTTATTCCCAGTGACTCAGGAGGCTGAGGCAGGAGCATTGCAAGTTCAAGGCCAGAGGCACCCTGCACAACTTAGTGAGACCCTGGCTCAAGATAATAAATCAAAATGGGCTGGAGGTACAGTCCAGTGGTGGAACACTTGCAAAGTATGTGTGAGGACCTGGGTTCAACGCCTAAATACCGAAAAAAAAAAAAAGGAAAAAAAAATCTTCATAATTTTCCTTGCTTAATAGCCTTCCTTTGATGATTTATGGAATCATTTACCTGGGAATTGAGTTGAAAAGATTTGTCCTAGACTTTAAGTGGATCATACAGGAAAAGTAAGAATCATGCCATTGAGGATATGTGAATACTACTGCTTTGCCCTCAGCCTTTATTTTCTGTGTTTGTTCAGCTTTGGCTTCTTTCCATGAGTATCATGTTTACATAAAAGACAGGCTGTGAATGTGTCTATTATACATCTAGAGTAGTGGCACTATCATGACACTTAGATACCTCATTGCATTGGGAAGCTATTGGTCAAGGGAGAGAAGGGCCTTCCTTAGTGAAGTGCTGACATCATCACATATGAGTAGATGAGGGATGGTGTCCTGTGGTCATGTCAGTATTTCTCTTGGTTCTCCTATAGGAAGCTTCATGACACTATGGCCTATGTACAGTGTGCCTTGCACTGTGAACATACTGAATAGCTCACATCTAGAAAGGCTGTTCTTCCCTTGTGCTTTTCATAAGGGATTGTACACAGGCTTTTCTTTTTCAAGGGCAATAATGGAAAGTAGAGCATTATGGTTTTGATTCTCTTTCTATGCCTGATAACTCAGGATCAATATGGAACCAAGACTCTAATACTGCTGTGAATGTTTGAATATAAGGATATATGAAGTATTTTCAGTAGTTTTAGGCCCATCCTTTAATCTTTTGTAAATCTAGGGGATGTGAAAAATTGTTGTTAGAGTCAAATTGAGAGATAGTATAATGTTCCTATTATCTTATTTAGAGGCCATTTTGGATTTATTTACTGAGACCTTTGAAGGACTGGTCTCACAGTGCATGAAGGTTGGTGCTTTTGGGTTTCCCAAGACCCACTGTAAGCAAAAATGAGCTAGTATGGATAGATCCTTTAGGGAGCAAAGTACGTTCATTTTGCAAGCTGGCACCAGTAGATTGGTAGTAGTTGCCAAGAGCGCTGTATTGAGAAGGGTTCAGTGGCAAACAAAACAATGCAGTGATCCATAATCCATGTCTACCAGGAATGCAGAAGGGGAGAGTGCCTGACAGTGAGCCATGCATTTGACGACCTTGTTTTATATAAAAGGTAATTTTGTTAGGACTGCTGCTTTTCTTCCTAATATGAAGGCTATACAAGTTGAAAACTCACCTTATCTTATTTTCAGTTTTACTTTTAAAAATGCCTGCATTTATCTTTTTTAAACAGGCTTATAACCCACACCATGAATAACTTATTGGATTTTGCCTGAAAGGAGGAGTCCTTAGTGTCATTGGATATTTGACCATCCTGGCCACCCGTTTTTCAGAATGAATGGAAGATCATGCAGCATGAGTCTCCACCGGACATCAGGAACCCCACAGGGGCCTGGGATGGTTAGTGGCCAGCATATTCCTTCCATCCAAGCCCTTTCAGGGACTCCTGGGCCCTCGTCCTGTGGCAGTACACCAAGTCCCGCAATTGGAAGTCTTGCTAACAGCCTCCATCTCAAGATGTCCTCAGGAGGAGGGATGGCTCCTCAGAACAGCATGGCGGAGAGCTCCATCCATCTGCCTGCCCTGAGCCCCAGGAGACAAGTTCTCACCAATGGGAAGCCACGGTTTCAGGTCACCCAAACTGGAGCCATGTCAGGGTCACATACTTTAAAGCCAAAGCATCAAGAGTTTGGAAGTCCTTTTCTTCCGAATCCTGGGAAAGGTAGGATTGTCTTTCTGGGATCTTTTAAAAATGGAAACTATTTTTTTTTTCTCTCCATGTCCCTTCCCTGACAGCAAATTTTATAGAAAAATATCTAGTTCAATGTCAGGGTCAAGGTTTGTGGTCTCATAATAATATGTAGCTTGCTTGGTAAGGGAGTGGGTGTGTACTTGTGTGTAGGTGGGGTGTAAATGCTGGATACAAGTGTGTGACACTTGGTTTGACAGTGAACCAGAGTGGAAGGTAAGAGACAGAAAGATCAGACTTAGGGAGGTAGTGTGGGTGGTTGTAGCAGAAGGGCAAGAGCAAGTTTAGAAATGACCTGCTCTCAGGATATGTGTAGACCTGCCCTGGCTCACTGGGGGTGGATTCTATAGGCCACAGTTGAGTGAGGGTGTTTAGAACTGCCATTTATGCTAATGTTAGAAGTGATAGAAGAATGGTAGTGTTTGAAAAGAGAAGGGTCAAAAGGGGAAAAAATGGATTAACCAATAAAATGAAAAGCTAATAAATATAAAAGATATGAAAAATTATTTTAGCATTAAAACCTATAAGTTTTATAATATAGCTAGTAATAAGACAGAATAAATCTGGAAGAGAATAATGTAAAACTTTTTTTCCCAATATTAGGGATTGAACCCAGGCCCTCATGCATGCTAGGCAAGTGCTCTGTCAATGAACTACATCCCCAGCAAGAATAATAGAAAGATGTATTTTGTACTTGTGGGGAATTAGAAAACCTGGGTAACTTGAAATGCAGAGAAAATGTATTTTTAATGCCATAGTGTTTGAGTTACCATATATCTTAAATTAAAGAATAATTGTTTGAGAATAGCAAACTATTTGAATGATAGACTCTCTTTAGAAACTGATGTTGACTTACTGAAGTTATTTTGCAGATGGCATGTGTATTTAGGTTAGAAAAAGAAACAGCTTGCATCCTATGTAAAATATACCTTTGTTATGTAAAATAGCACAATTATATATTCCTTAAGGTATTTTATCATTTAGTTTTAAATGTTTATGTTAAAAGTACTTACATCTCCAAGTAGAACCACCAGTTGCTTTTCAAATAGCCATTTACCTAGTTAATTAAGGTTAATAATGATTTATATAAGGACAATAGTTTGTCTTAGTGTCTGTGTATTTCTGTGAATGGAGAAGTTGGTATAAATAGGGAAATTTAAAAAAATACTAAGTATGAATAGAGCTTTTTAATTTCTTTTATACTTTTTTTTCTTTTTATTTATTTATATTGGTCTAGGTTTGGTTTTTGAGTTTTTTAATTTCTTAGAGGTACTGATGTTTAGGATAGGAAAAAGTTTCCCCTGGGGGTTTTATCCAAAATAGTTCTGTCATTGTTAAGTTACTTTGTCCATAGTGTGGCAAGCTAAGTTCCTTAATATCAAGCTTAGATGTTTGGGTTTTCAGAGGCTGAGGCCTAGTAAAACCTTTTAGCTCGTGCTTGACTAGTGAACTGCAGCTTGTTTTTTATAGGGACTTGTGCTTGCAAATCTGACTGACAATAATAATGGTGATAATGTTAATAACTTGCATTTATTATATCATAACTTGGCATGCATCAGGAAGTGTGTTGAATGCTTTCCAATACATAGTCTCAGCTATTCTTCACAGCAGCCCTGAATTGTATACTATGGCTGATTCAACTGATAAGGGAACTAATGTCTAGAAGAATAAGTAACTTCAGGGGTATCAGCCAGTAAAGAGTTGAAGAGCATTACTTTGATGATGACTAGAAATGATTATAATTATAGTCATGGTTAAAAGTATGCTTCAAGTACTTAGTGGACTCCTGAAAGTCAATACACCTTGCAATGCATATAAAACTTGTTTTGCCTCCCGATTCTTCTCCTGTGGCTTTCTGGCTCCTTGCTCAGCTTGCTAGTGTACAGTGCCTCATCCAGACTGGTATAGTTAGGTCATGCGTGGGCATGGATAAGGAATTGAGGACCTTCTATAACTATTCCTTTTGGCCTTCTTGTTTGGTACCATCAGTGGTCTGCATGATGTCAGAAGTGGCTGAATGTGTTCCTTTCATATCTCAGTTGACAATTCCTAAATTAAGCCAATACCTGATGATCTAGGGCTGTTTGAACTTCATCTAGTCATTAACTCAACAAATAATCACTGAGCATATCTTATGAGTGCACCACTGTGCACTCGAGATACTTTAGCCAATAAAACAGTTCTTGCCCTCAAAGTTTTGGAGAAGTCAGAGAAATACATGGACAGCCAAAATAAAGAACAGCAAGTGCTCAGGTAGGAATATACTTGGAGTAATAAGGCAGCCTTTGAGAGGGGTTTCTGTTCCATGCTTGATAGGGGGGTCTGGGAGAAGAGTAAGGTGTCTTAGTAGATGTCTGAAGAGTGAGGAGCAAGCCCTGCAGTTATACAGCGTGTATGTCCCACGTATGTGTATAGGGGTGGCACATGTGTGCATAAGAGGCTGTCTAGAACTTATTCTGGGTAGGGAGAAAAGCACACTCAAAACCTAGAAGGGAGAAATCATGGGGCATTTCGTGAACTTCTACCTGGTTCCACATGGGCTAGGGGTCCAGAGATTGTGGAAAGATGAAGTTGGAGAAGAATAAGCAGAAGTCAGATGAAGAGTCAAGAATGATGCACTAAGGGGTTGGGGGTCTATCTCAAGGACACTGGTGGAACACATGACTCTGTAGGAGTATTGGGACAACAGAGCTAATAGGATGTGTATGTACATGTATACATATGTGCATATACATATACATGTACATATAAAGAGGTTTATTTCAAGGAATTGGCTCATGGGATTATGGAGTCTGAGAAGTCTCCAAATCTGCAGAGTGAGTTTAGCAAACTGGAGACACAAGAGAGCAGATGGTTTAATTCTAGTCTTACTCTTAAGGTCCAAGAACCACAAGAGCTGATGATGTAATTAGTCCCTGTCCAAAGGCTGGCAGGCTCAAGACCCAGGAAGAGCCAGGTTTCAGTTTGAGTTCAAAGGCAAGAAAAAAGCTGATGTCTCAGTTCAAAGACAACCAGGCAGGAAAAAAATTTCCCTTCCTATCTGGAAGGTTCAGCCTTTTGTTCTATTCCTGTCTTCAACTGCTTAGATGAGGTTTACTTACATTGGGGGCTGGGGGGGGGGGATGGGAGGTAATCTGCTTTACTCAATCTACTGATTTAAATGTTAATCTCTTCCTAAAACGTCTCTACCGAAACACCTAGAATAACATTTGACCAAATATTTGAGCACTCTGTGACTAGTCAATTTCACACATAAAATTAACCATTACAGAGGGGTATGGTTAATTGAGGACAAGGTGCAGTTTATTTGGTGGATAAAAAAATGCATTTTCCGAGCCTTGAGAGTGGTTGTGCTAACTTATAGGGATGCAGTGGAGTTGTGTACAAGGTATTTAAGTTCCTGAGGAATGTCACACAAACAAGCATCTGACTTGAAGATCAGAAAGTTTCCAGGGGAAGCCTTCCAGGGGAAGCCTACTTCCAGGAGAAGTGTACCTTTGACAGCAATGTTTCAATTCCTTAAGGCTTAAATTCTGTTTAACTAGAAGTGCAAAGAATAGTGGCTTCAGTATCCTACTGTTTGGTTCCCAAATGGTGCTTCATGGTCATTGGGGGTACCATAGTGAACTAGGGGAGTCACAGGACATTTTAAATTTTGAAGGAAGTAGAGGGATATATAACATCTTTTGAACACCAGCCAGACAACTAGCTTGAGGAGACTGACAGTTTCCATAGCAGATTATATTATGCTCCTTTTGGTAACCTTTGGAAAGCTACATTTCCAGTAGTTGTGAAAAAATAAAAAGCAAATACTTTGTACAGTCATCTTCATGGCAGCATTATTCACCACAGATGAAAGGTAGAAGTCAGTGTCCATCACTGGATGAATGGATAAACACAGTATGGCGTAGGCACCCAATGGCTTATTATTCAACCTTAAAAAAGAAGGAAATTCAGACACATGCTACAACAGATAAACCTTGAGTAAGTCATGCTAAACGAAATATACCAGCCACAGGAGGACAAGTACAGTACACTTCCCCTTGTATGAAGTTCTTGGAATAGTGAAATCCATAGAGACAGAAAGAATGGTGGTAACTAAGGGTTTGAGGATGAGGGAATGAGGAGTTTGTCTTTGATGGGTACAGCTGAGGAAGATGAGAGCGTTCTGGAGATAGATGGGTAATGGGAATAATGGCACAACAATGTAGATGTACTTAATGTCCCTGAACACTTAAAATCCTCTTGCCTCAGACCCCCAAATTGCTGAGATTACAGGCGTGAGCTACCACACCCTTAAAATAGATAAGATGGTACATTTTATGTTAAATGTATATTTTTCTGCAATTTTTAAAAGAAGCAAGTACCAAGTCAAAGTCAATCTGAACAGGAAATGAGGGTGGTGGTATCCAATCTTATTCCAAGGTTTGAGGAGAAGTATACAATTAGAACACACATTCTGTTAGTAATTGTGCTTATTTAAGAATTAAATAATAAAACTATTTTTCTTTTAAGTGTATTTTTTCTAAGCCACTAATAAGTTGTTAGTACAAAAATGCTATTAAATGTTGACACCTAACCACTTAATAAATGCAACTGTTAGGTGTTTCTTTTGGCTTGAGGGCACCATGAAAAAAATTACTGAGACACTAAGCATGCCATGAACTGGAGCATTTGGCAACCTCTGCCATAGAGACTACTTTTCTCACATAGAGAAGGCTGGGGTTGGTGATTACCCCTAAAGGTTGGCAGCTCTGCTGTCTCAGGTCCAAGGTCATGGAGCTTTCCTTAGGCCTTTCCTCTTGGGTGCACGGTGGCTGCCTCACTCCAGCTATGGCTAGAGTCTGCCTACTAAGAGTGAAAAAGAAAGGAAGGACAGAAGGCAAAGAGATAAAAAGATAGTTCTCTCCTAATTTTTCCTCTTTAAACAGCTTTCCCAGGAGCTCCATCCAGCTGTCCCCACATTAAATTAGCCAATCATTATGTAAGCATTTCTTAAGAAGTAAAATTCATACCGGGTCCTGAATTTTTTTTAAAGTTTGATCTTGACTTTTATTATTTTGTGTTATGCTCTATTATAGTACATTTTATTTTAATTTTCAGCAATTGCCACTTTTATCACTTTTAGGTACATGGAACCATTTGAAGGTAAATTGCCGAAATTGTGATATTTCACCTCCAAATCCCCAAGCAGGCATCCTTCATGCTATATACCCAAATATATATTCATCATAACCAAGGAATTTAACTTTGATAAAACAATATTAGCCTGCAGGTGTACCGCTGTGGTGTCCTATCCTGTCAGATCTTGGCTGCTAGACAGGGTCGGGCCTGGTTAGTACTTGGATGGGAAACCACCTGGGAACACCAGGTGCTGTAGGCTTGGGAGAAGGACCCAGCAATCCACTCCCAAAACACAATCAGCCATTGAAAACCCTATGAATAGCAGAGAAGCACTAACGATACTGTTGCCTTTTGTAGGTAGAGGTGCTATGAGTTGGACACTGACTGGACAGCACCTAACACTATAACAATATTACTTATATATAGTTGTATCTTAAAATATGCTCCATATTCAAATTAATTTTATATTATTATGTTTTATTTTACATATGATATTATTTAGAAATTAAATTTTTTCTTTTTTCACTGAGAATTCAAATATCCTTTATAGCTGTTTTTTTCTTTAGACCAGTCCAGTCAAAGATCAGGTATTAAATTTAGTTGTCATGTCAGTCTTCTTTAATCTAAACATCCCTCTACCCTTGCTTTTTTTCTTTGTGTTTCATGACACAATATGTGGATATTTTTAAAGAGTTCAGGTCAGTTGTCTTGTTCTGTGGTCTAGTTTGGCCATTTCTCCCTGATTGGATTCAGGTTAAATATTTTGGCAGGGTGTACTGCACAGACCATTAGTTTACTACCCACTGCACCACACCAGAAGGCATTGGTGGCTCCTTTGTCCTAGGATGTGCAATGCCACATTTGATGCCCTGGCTAAGATGGTGTTACCAGATCACTATGTGGTGAAAGATACTTTCCCTTTCAAAATGAATTGGTAATCTTATGTGAATATCCTGCTCAACAGCTTTTCATAGTGTCCATTGATAATCCCTGTCTGAATCAATTTTTACCATGTTGATTACATCATTGTGATTTTCCCATTTTATCATTCTTCTCTGTGTTTATTAGCTGGTACGTTGCTTGAAAGAAGAGCTTCTCTTCTCTTTTTGAGAATCACTAGAGACTCATGGATTCTTTTTAAAAATGTGCTTTATCATTCATTACCATCATTATTTTTTTCTGACGCTCACATTGTCCCAAATTTAGCCAGTGGGAGCCCCTTGAAGTCAGTTCCTCTGCCTTTTTAATATGTTCCCATTATCACTTCCTCCTTGTCAGGCATGCTAAGTTATTTTAGATTCACATGTATTTCCCTGCCCTAGACCTGGAACCATTAATTTTCCCCAGAATATCAAGTCCCTTTTAGTGGAGAATGATGTTTAGAAAACCACATGAAAGGGTATCCTTATTGACTCTGGGATGCCAGTGCTTTAAGCCCTTCCCATGTACAGAGTTATATTAGAAAAAGATAATGAGTTCCAGTTAAAATACGTTACAGAGTCCTTCCTCATGCTTCTTCATTGCAGAGTCAGTGAGAACCCTGGTTCTCAGCAACATCAATGTGTTTTTGTTTATTCTGTCCTACAATACAGAAAAGAGCAACTTTTAGCTTTCCATTCCTAAGGCAGTAGAAATTAGTTTTAAAATTGATTGCTTACTCCATGTAAAATTTTAATGTGCAGAAGGTAAGAGCAGTCCTTTTTATCTGAGCCACAGACTGAGCATGGGAGACACTGCAGTTGGCAACTTACTGGCCTTCCTAGGACTTGTGAGTGGAGGATCCCAGTTATGTTGTACCAATAATAGCATTCCCCTACTTCCTGCTCCAACAGTTACTCATTGTAATTAGACTGGTAGAAACACATTTTTCAAAGCATCTGGGAAATCAGTTTTATGATCCCCACTTTAAGCACGTTTGACATAACTATTTAAATATTTAAGACAATTCTACATTCCTAGTACCCAGAGGACTATATAATTGGGAAGATTTTCATTATAAAGGTTTTTATTTTACCTCAGGGCCTCTGACATTTCTTGTTGGGCTCTGCTGTCCTTGGAGACAAAGAGAGTTAGTTATTCATTAGCGTTTGTGGGTTATTCATTATTGTTAGTCAGAAAAAAAAAAAAAAACCACCAGAATAATA
Organism: Pedetes capensis; assembly: GCA_007922755.1. Lineage (NCBI taxonomy): Eukaryota > Metazoa > Chordata > Mammalia > Rodentia > Pedetidae > Pedetes > Pedetes capensis. The sequence goes on from VMDO01001021.1 coordinate 23,936, forward strand.
TCAACAAAGGACACCAAACTAATTGGGCTTAAAAAACTCTTTTGTGTCACTTAAGGCTGGTGTCTCTTGTAAAGACCTGGTTGAAGAAAGATAATGTATTGTGTGAACCTGGGAGGTCTAAAAATTAATGTACTTTAAATAATACATCAAGTTTTATTTTTATATTTTACTGTTTGTGGTTGGCTAATTCAATTGGTTGTAATCTGGAGTTTGGGTTAGTGTTTGATCCCTTAGTGGACCAGCTAGCTTCATGTTTTTCCTCTCACTGCCACATCATAAATTTTAAAATACTGCTAATTTAAAATGTTACTTTCCTGTATCATTTCTTCACTTTGTTTTGGAAAAACAAAAGACAATGAAAAAAAGAAAGGCTGCGGACACCAGGGTGTGTACCAGGAATGTAGCCATGCTAGAATTTAAGCAAGGGTAGCAATTGGGGCCCCATATTTTGGAAGCGATACAGTCAATGTATTAGCTAAAGAAAGTTGAGGCAAAATACTTGGCACTTTTTTTCTTCATTTCTGCTTTTTAATTATTTATATTTGCTTGCACTTCCAATGAGGCTTCCTGCAGAATTAAAGCAAATAAAGCTTATATTCCATAAAAAGTTCCCAAAATAACCAAACCAGCCAGAGACCAAAGGCATTATTCCAGTGGAGGTGGCCAGAGTTTTTATTTCGTCTCGCCAACAAGGCAGGTGAAACACAATGTTTACTTTTGTTTACTCCCGAGGCTACACAGGGTCTACTTTGTGTGATTTATTGATGCTGGGTGTAAATCAAATTGATGATGGATTTCCAAGTATTACTGAATGGCAGACACGATTTGTTCCAGTTGTAAAAGTAGTTTTTCAGTCTGGTAACATTCCATCTTCAAAAGAATACAGTATATTCCATTAACAACCCTCTCCCCTTCAAATGCTATAGAACATGAAACAGAAATGTAACATCCATTAGCCACCTATAGTAGTTTTAAAGGCTGTTAGACAGGGACAACCTTGGGCTTGTACAGCATTTTGTGGTTTACACAATTTCATATTGATTTTCCCAGGTGATTTGAACCAATGCACTAATCCATTAGGCAGGGTATGTGTATTTGGCCCCATTTGGGGGATGAAGAAACTGAGGCTCAGTATGCTAGAGACCTGGTCCTTTACCTTGAAGGGGACCCACCCATCTCAGATCTCATATTACAGGAGTTCTGAGAAACCTGGCCCCCTCTTTCCATTAGAGTTTAAGGTTACTGCCATTCCTGAGAGAGTATGCCTTTAGAAATGCACACCACTGAGCTGCAATGCCTATCCCTGAGCTGAGGAATGGTGCCTTTGCTCCTGTTTTGGACAATGTTACCAGACCATTTTCAACAATTAGCTTCTCTGAGCCAGGAGAGCATTGTGTACCTGGGGAGGAGCCAGGCAGCCTTTGTGTTGTGGCCACCTGAGTGACAGCAATGTGAGAATGAAGGTGTACCTTGCCCTGTCTATGTGAAATCTCTAAACCCAGGCTGGCAGATATCATGAATGTAAATAGATTGTGTTACTTCCGACTCACCACATTTTAGAGACAGACACAATGGAAGGTGACTTGTATTAAATACCTATTTTCATGGCTGCCTTATTTGAATAATGAAAGAAATGGAAGGTCTGTAACTGGCTCTGACATAATGAAAAAGTTAAAAGATGAATCTTGTGGTGTAGAACCTTGCTACTCAAGGCCAGCCTGAGAATTAGCACTTTTCACATCCCCCAGATGCTGGTGAGAAATGCACAGTCTCAGGGCCACCCTAGACCTGCTGAGTCAGAAACTGCATGTTAACAAGATCCCAGGTGATTCCTCTGGTTAGGGACCAGGTTCCTGGCTGTGTGAGCAGTGGCTGCACAGGATCCCAAACTCAGAGGCATGTCCTGCACTTAGGGTTTAATTTTTTGTTTTTTTTTAGTACTGGGGGGGGAGGGGTTTAAACCCAGGACCTTGCACATACTTTGCCAGTACTCTACCACTGAGCTGTACCCCCAGCCCCTTTTTTATTTTTTACCTTGAGATACCGTCTTACTATATTACACAAGCTGCCTCTGGCCTCAAATCTGCGATCCTCTTGCCTCTGTCTCCCAAATCACTGGAATTACAGGCATGTGCCACTGTGCCCAGCAGGGATTAATCTTTTATGGTTGCTGTCTTGACACCCTTACTAATTTTATCTTTGAATCCATGTTTTGTAAGTGAAGTCTAATGGGACCCTGGATCATGCAAGGGTCTTGGAGTCTCAGTTCATGTGGTGGGTCCCACCTCCTGCCAGGATGGCCTCTGGCTTGCTTCCCCCCCACAGTGTCCACTTTTGTCCTCTGCTTTAGACAGGGACCTGGGAAGGGGCATGGGGGGATTTTGGTGGCAGGTGTGCCCCATGTGCCCCATTGCAGATGAGGCTGAGGGCACCTTTGAAGGTCTGCACTTGTCCTGTGAGTACCTTGTGTAGAATCACCTAATGTTAAAAAGCAAGTTAAAAAGTACTCCACTGAGTCAAGAGAGAGACCTGGGAAGAGAGGAAAGAGCTTTCTTCTTGCTCTTCAAACAAGGGACTCAGCATTTTGTTTTCCATTGGTGCCATAGATTACACAGCATGTTCAGCTTTGAGAAGCACTGCTCCAGGAGAAAGAGCAGGGCTGTGGGACTCAGAAGACCTACAATCTAGTTCAGGATTTGCTGGAGTATGACTTTGCAAGCCACTTGACCTCTCTCCCTCAGTTTCCTTATCTGTAAAATGAAGGTAATATCTTAGCATCGTTCCAAATCTATGTAAAGAGCAGACCAGGCCATCTGTCTTTGAACAGTAGCATGCCCCGGGCTCCTCTCACCCTTGGCTTTGATTTCATGAGGCTGATAATTAAAGGTGGGCATTGTGGTCTGAGGCAGGGATGGAGAAACAGGGCACAGTCTAAAATGGGACATGAAGACCAAAACCAGGTCTTCAAATCCATGCAAGAGGACAGAAAGTGAGAGCCAAGAAACTGAGGAAAGACCGGGATTGAGGATCTAGGGGAAAAGGGAGGGGGAATGTCAGTCAACCTCTGAACTGTGTAGATTGGCTTTCCGGGTCGTTACTTACTTGTGTAGAAATCTCTAGTGCAGGTAAGAGAATGGAACATAAAATGGAACTTTTGTTTGTGGATGCAATTAGATGATAAATGCAAAAGTACGTTTTAAACTGTGAACTTCCAGGAGCATGTAAGTAAGGTTGGCCCTTGATTCCAAACAAGTGCAGGGTAGTGTGGATCTAAGACCATATTCCCCTGCCATGTGAGAGGCCTCCCTCACTCCCTTCTCCATTCATATGCTGGACCTCTGGAGTCAAGGCCTATAAATCATCACTCCCATGTCTGGATAGTAGGCAAAGCTACCTGATGGGTACTTAGAGAGCCTTGAAAACTATATTTTCATAGTTTGCTTCAAAAAATAGAAGGAAGACAATTGAAACTGTAATAAATGGGGATTGAGGTAAAATGACATTTTTAAAACTTTATCTCCCATGTAAAAGGTTTACTCTATTTAGTTAGCATGAGTATATAATTTATTACCCAAATTGGGACAATTTTAGGAGTGAGATTGAACTCTATTAATATTTATGCCCAGCACTATGCTGCATAAACTGGAATGTAGGGTCACCCTACATTTAGGGGGGAGTTTGATTGCATTTAGATTCATAATCTTATCCAACTCTGCCTTAAGGTAAAATAGTTCAACCTACTTGATAGGATCACTCCCATATAAGCTAATAGCAAAATTACCACTTGGGGCCGGTGAGTGGTTATTAGTATATTATTACTTAGAACATGCAAGCTTCTGGTTGTACTAGATTTGAAAATAAACTAGCTAGCCATTATTTAGCACTTTCTGTCTTTGAAAACTGTGTTGAGCTTCACATGTCTTAATGTAATACTCCACAACTTTAGGAGGTATCCCTGTTGAAAACACAAGAAAAGAAAGGCTTGGAAAAATGAAGAAACTTGCCCAGACTAACACCCAGAAGAGGAGCAGGGCATCTTAACCTGTGTCTGGCTAACCCTAAGAGCCCTGAGAGGCAGGGCTTCTTAAATGTATCTCTATAAGATGTTTTGGGATTTTCCACATAGATTTTTTTTTTTTTTTTGTCTCAAAAGGTTAGGTCCTTGGCAATGGAGAATAATTTCCTGAAAGACATATAGCCAGCAGAATTGCTTGTGTGTGTGGTGGGGTAATGTCTCCTATATGTTTACTTTGAAAAGAACAGGAAGCTGAAGCAGAAACCACTGTCACTTACATTGTGGCAGGTGTTTATGTATGTCAATGTATGTTAAAAGTGTGCCTTGTTATTTGCTTAAAATAATGGTTTTGATGCATTCAGGTAGGCAACAAGAAGTAAAAGGGAAATACAGAGCGGTGGCTAATGTTGGAGCTCTTAACTCTGGGCTGCCTGATACACTGAGCACAGCTGCTTGGCCATGTAACTAGGGTACAACCTGCAAGGCTTCTTATAAAAATCCCATGTGTCATTAGGCTAAGAAACCCAAGGCTTGGAGAGATGAAGTGACTGAGCGGTGTTACATGGCTAGTACACAGGATATCTAGGAACAGAATCCAGGCTTGGTATGACCTTAGGACCTTATTTCTTACCATCCTACTGTACCCTGACAAGATGAGTCAGGGAAGCTTGTTCCTGCTAACATCATGGTGAACCAATCAGGAGACCAGTGCTTCCTATACCATCACCGTGGCTGCCCAGGTACCTGTTTCCTGACTCTTGCAGACCAGAGACCCACTATGCTGGCTTATGTAAAAGCGGATTTATTATAAGGAATAAGGGGTTTTTCCATGGCACCCAAGTGGAGGATGTTCAACCAGAACTTTTGAGGGACTTTAAGCATATGATACCTCCTCATACTCCTTCTTCCTTGGCACCATGTTCTTTTATTTTTTGTTCGACTTTATACACCATTTCATTTCTATCTTCAGATTGCTTTTCTCTGTTTCTTAATATCTGTATTAGGCAGGCTTCTCCAGAGAAACAGAACCAGGAGAGAGAGAAAAGGAGAGAGGGGTTGGGTGAGTTAGAGGGGGTGGGTATGAATGCATATTAAGGAATTGGTTCATGTAATTATGGAGGCTGAGAAGTCCCATGGTCTGTATTTGTCAAGCCTGAGACCCAGGAGAGCTGTTGGTGTAGTTCTAGTCTGGGTCTAAAGGCAGGAGAAAACCGATGTTTTAGGTCAAAGATAATCAGGTTGAGAGAGTAAATTCACTGGGCTACAAAAGATTTGCCTTCTGTCCATAATCAGACTCTCCATTATTTTCTCAGTTTGCATATTTTCACATAGTGAGTTGCCATGTTGGGCAGGCCCCTGTGGCAAGCAACTGAGGCTGACGTCAGTCCAACAATCTTCAAGAAACGGAATTCAGCCAACCATGTGAGCTTAGAAACAGATGCTTCCACCTTTGAGCCTTTAGTGAGCTCTAGTTCTAGCTGATGCCTTGATTTCAGCCTATGAGAGACCCTCAGGCATAAAGCCCAGCTAGGCCACGCTGATTCCTGACCACAGAGACACAGATCATAAATAGGTGTAGATTTAAGCCACTAATTTATGGCAAGTTGCTTATACCAAATAGGTATCTATTATAATTGATATCTGTGTTTTCCTCTCTTTTAAGACACACTGGGAAATTAGGCAAAATCTAAGATAAGGAAATCAGAAATTAGTATCTGTTGGGGACCTGTGACATACCAGACACTGTGATAGGCTTTGGGATTCAGCAGAGCCAATTTATAAGGTCTTTTTTTTTTTTCCCTTCTCCTTCTTCTTCATCTTCTTCTTCTTTTTACTGATGGGTTGAACCCAGAGCCTCATACATGCTAGGCAAGTGCTGTACCACTGAGCTGTACCCCAGGACCCTTTTATATTTTTTATTTTTGAGAAAGCTTCTTGCTAACCTGTACCGGCTTCCTCTGGCCTTGAACTTGTGATCCTTTGCCTCTGCCTCCCAGGTTGCTGCCATTATAGGCATGCAGCACTGTTCCTGGCTGTAAGGCCATGATGATGATGATGATGATGATGATTTTATTACCTCCAGTTTAGAAATGTAGAATCCAACATTCAGGGAAGTGAAATTACTTGCCCAAGTTCATTTGGATGGCTGACAAGAGACAGAGCTGATATTTAATGCAAGCCTGTCTGACTCCAGTGCCCCTGTTCCTCCAGTCCATTTGGCCAATTCCCATGAGCCACAAAAAATCCTGATGTGACATTTTTGCCTAGCAAAAAAAATTAAAGATGATTGATTTTAAAGCACTCATCAGGTAACTTCTGTGGGCTCATTGCCAAGTCTCCATGCTGTATTCCCACCAGGTATTTTTTGCTCCTCTCTTCTTGCTATCTAAATATGTATTTTACAGCCCCATTATTGTTACACTTTTTATTATTATCATCAACAAAATTAGTAGATAGTATTATCAACTCATGACTTATAATTTTTAAAAAATCATAATTTTCTAGCTGAAGTATAAGGGAACTATAAAAGCAGTACAATTTATAATAAAAATATGGACTTAAATATGAAGATGATCCAATATAACTATACTCAAAGATAGAATGAGTCTCTGAGATAAGTTTCATCTAAAAGCAGAATTAGCTAAAGCTATCATGATTCATGTAGGATTGTTGTTGGCTCAGGTATATCTAGTTGCTTTCCTTTCAGTGACATGATTTATGAAATGATGGATATAATATTCCCATCAGACAGCGATCAGTCTTCTTTTGATTTGCAGTGTAACTTCACTGGAGATAATTTAGCATAAGTAGGGATCATGAAAAATAAGGGTTTAGGATCCAAATGCAGACCGAGCCTGATAGGACAGGCCTTGTCATATAATATGTGTAGGTGACAGAGCATGTGTGGGCAATGCAAAGGATGTCTGGTTTACACTGACAATGGATGAGAGGAGAAAATCTCACATTTCAGGTGGAAGAAATGAAACTAGACATTAAGACGAGCTCCCTTTTAGCGACCCAAGGACATTTTATTTCAGCATGTTTTGGGTGAAGTTTGAGTTGACTTTTCTGTGGATTTGAATGATGAGGACTAGGACTGATTTTGTGTAATGTGAGAAACCTTGGACTAAACACACATCCAATGGCTTATCACCTAGTGTTCTTCCAGGAAATGAGAAGGTACCCTAGTTACTTTAGCATAGAAAATTTAATCTCAGGAATTTGTTCAATAGTTAATAAAGGGGTGAAAGATGAAGAAAGAGAGCTCTGAGGTTAGCACATTGATGATGTTGTTGTTAGGTGCTGTTGAGTCGACCCTCATAGGGTTTTCAATGGCTGATTGGGGATTGCCTCAGGAGTGCATTGCCACATCCTTCTCCCAGTACACTGATAGGAACTATGGAAATAACTGTCATCTGAGGGCTGGAGGATTGAAGGGAAGAGGGTGGGAGTTACCGGAACTTTGAGTCTTGAAGAGACCCAGCTAGTTCTGGAACCTTGGAGAGCTGGGATGAACTGTCCTTCCAGGGGCTTTTCCAGAATCAAGCTAACAAGTATGGGCTCCTACTCTCCGTGAAGCATCACCTCAGATCTTGGATTACTCCTATACAGATGTCAAGTCAATAATGACATTCACAAAACAAGGGTTATATCTATGATGGGTGAGACCTTCCCCACCATTTATTCTAGCTGTTAAATTACTCAGACAAATAGGACTAGTTAGGGTTGGGGCAAAGTACACTAAACCATAAACCTTTCAAAATGCCTTGTATCGAGTAAAACTCATATGAAGTGTTCAGAGAACCCAGAGAAATAACACAAAGCAAGACCAAAACCCTCTTTTCATGGTTGCTTCATAGTTTTAATCAGATTTGAAAGGATGATAGCTAATACATAACACTTTATGGTAGATGTTATTATAAGTACTTGATACCTCATTTTTTGTGTATTTGTATGAAACATAATATCACACTTAAGCTTCCTTGAAACCCAGTGAGGTGGGTACCATTATGTTAGTTGTTGTTATTAGTCCTACCATTTTACAATGAAGAAACTAAGGTATAGTTGAGTAATTTAGACAAGATCACACAGCTAGTAAGTGGCAGAGCCAAACACAAACTAGGCAGCTGGCTCTAATACCTTTAGCCACAAAGTCATACTGTATTTAGTTTTTTTTTTTTAAATCTGTGTTCTTAGTTATCAATAGGTGAATGAATGGATGGAGAGAAAATCTTTTCATTTCTTCAGCAGTGATATGTTGTTGTTGTTGTCATCATTGTTGTTAAGTGCTGTCAAGTTGCATCCAACTCATAGCGACTCTATGTACAACAGAATGAAACATTCCCTGACAGTGCCAGGCATATGATCTTTTTAATGTTTAAGCCCATTGTTGCAGCCACTGTATCAATCCATCTAGTTGAGGGTCTTCCTTTTTTTTCATTGACCTACCACTCTCTGAAACATGATGTCCTTCTCCAGGGATTGGTCCCTCCTGACAACATGTCCAAAATATATTAGACACAGTGTAGCCATCCTTGCTTCCAAGGAGCACCCAGGTTGCACTTCTAAAATGAATCTGTTGGTTCTTTTGGCAGTCCATGGTATATTCAATATTCATCTCCAGCACCATAATTCAAAAGCACCAATTATTCTGTCTCTCTTATTCAATGTCCAGCTTTCACAAGCATATGCTGTGACTGAAAATACCATGGCATGAGTCAGGCGCACCTTCATCTTCAATGTGACATCTTTACTTTTCAACACTTTAAAGAAGTCTTTTGTAGCAACTTTTTCCAATGCAATGCATCATTTGATGTCTTGACTGCTGCTTCCATGGGTGTTGATCATAGAACCCAGTAAAGCAAACTCTTGGACAACCTCAAATCATTTCTCCATTTATCAGTGAAATGCTAGCTTGGTGTGTAGAAGAATGAGGCTCAAAACCAGGACCTACATTAGCAATCTCCGCTCTTTGTAAAATGAGGAAGTTGAATGAAATGATTTCAGAGAGTCTCTCTAGCGGTCATTGATGTATGAGTTATGAGGAGCCTGGTGACTCTTAGGACCTGGGAGCTAGAGGTGAAGGCTGCCTTGCAGTATGCGTTAGCAGTCAGTTGCCTAACATGCCAGGCATAGACTTAGTACATATAGCACTATTCATAGATGAGTAGCTAGGGACTGTCAAGGGTAAAGTGATTAAAGACTTTCTTTATTTGGATATTTGGACACTGAGGGGCTGGCTGTTCTATTTTCCATTTTTGGTGATTTTTCCATTTTTTTCCTGCATCCAGATATTAATCTCTCCAGGAACTAGCAAAGCACTACTTAGAAGTCACTTCATCCTAGAGGCTTTGGTTTGTTTCTGTTAGTTTTACCTGTCCTTAGAATGCCTACTCTCCCATCTTGTAGATGTCCTGTCTATAGATTCAACTTTGATCTGAAAACTGGAGTCCAGGGACCAAAAAGTGTGCAGGAAGTAGAAAAACCTAGCAAAAGCTTCCAGCCTGGGAGACAGGAAATGAGTTGTGTTGGCTTAAAGAACTTATCTTAAGGTTAAGGGAAGAATATGGGTATATAGGATGGGTGTATATGGGGAGGGGACAGTTTTTTTCTTATTCTCTATAGTGATATTTGCCTTTCTCCTTAGGTGTTCTTCATTTTTTCCTGTTCCTCCTCACACCCACATTTTCCAGTGCCTTGATTTTTATGAAAATTGAGTCCTTAAAGACTTTACATTTATAAATGATCATATTGTAACATGTAGCACTTTATCAGTAGTTTTATGAAATTTGTAGATTTATTTAGAGTCCTAATCCAAATGGATTTCAGATTAGGTTCTGAGAGTTGGCAGTGTCACAGTTGATATTGTTTTGGGTAAATTTAGAACAACAGAATAGTTTGGCTCATGTTCAGTAGTAAAATTGAATACAGATACATAGTTTGTTTTCCAAATAGTTCTTTCTACTCTTTGAATTGAATTGGAATTTTAAAAACTATTTATCATATTTGCAGTCATCATGGTGGATGATATCCATCTACCCTATACACAATCAAGAATTGTAAGGCTGATAAGGGGGGAGTGTGTGTGTGTGTGTGTGTGTGTGTGTGTGTGTGTGTAAAAATGCATTTGTGTATGTTAGCTAGCATGGGTAGTAAGACCCCTAGTACCTTAAGAGGGAGGCACAGATGGTTTATTTCTAATTTATATTATAATGGAAGAAAGAAGCAAAGTCACTATTGCATCTGAACTTGTGGTACATGTTCTTAGGTTTTGAACATGTTTAGAATTGAGTTGGAAGGTCCAAGAAAATGTTCTTAGAACTTTGTCAAAGTGAGAAGGGTCCATCTGAGGCACCCCACCATGTACAATCCCTTACTGGAAGGTTGAAGCAAGGAGTTGATTTGGTGATTTCTGTATAGTTCCGGTGGCTGATTTTCATGTGACAGATGAAGTTAAGAATCAGGGTGATGCATTTTATTAAAGTATGCTGCCTTTGGTTGACTCCAGGTTGTGAACTGGTCACTGTGAGTAGTTCTCATTTAAATTTATAATTTTAAGAGGGGAAAAAATCAAAATATGGGCAACAAGGGTGGTGAAGTGGCATAATGAGTGTCTCATTTGATACCTCACTACCCTAATAGGGCACTAGGGCTCTGTGTGCATGTGTCTGCATTGGTCTGTGGCCACTAGTCTTTACTGAACAGTATTTGGACAAAAGAGGTCTTGTGATTTAATATAAAAATCAGATTTCAAATAACATGAGTGACAACATTTTTTTCTCTGTTAGGTAGAACTGAAGCATGAGAGGCCATTCAAGCTGAATCACCTCAGGCAACATATATAGCGTTGCATGGTCGTTAAGGGTTCAGAGCAGGAGTGTGATGATCTTAGATTCAATCCCAATTGTGCCTCCCATCAACTTTGGGACCTTGAGCAAGTGGCTTGCCCTCTCTAAGAGATAATATCTGTACCTACCTCATAGAAATTTTAAAAATTAATTAAGATAATGCATGCCTAGAGGTTTAGCATAAGGTTTGGCGTATAAGAAATGCTAATGTTTTAAGTAGCATACTATGAGATTTACACAGTAAACAACAGACTTTAAATCAGATAAAGGTCTTGAGAGCTCAAGGTACTTTCCTTGTCATCTTTCACCAAGTGTAAACTCTGAAGGCAGAAGACTGTTGTTCCTGTGAGTGTTTGAGAGCACATGGTGTGCCTGTGTGAACACGGCAAGGTGACTGTACTCACCTTATGGTCCAGAGGAAGTGGCAGTCACTGAGAAATACCTGAGATGTGAGGTCATGGGCTAATAGGTTCTGTAGAAGAAACAAAATAGAATAAGGGGATTGAGAGGGATGGGGAGAGTATTTTAGAAAGTCAAGGGAGTTAAGGGAGGCTTCTCTGATTCAAGAGAAGAGTAATCCATCTCAAAGCCTGCAGCTATAGCCCTGTGGCATCCAATCCTGTCAGATCTCGGACGCTAAGCAGGGTCAGGCCTGGTTAGTACTTGGATGGGAGCCTGCCTGGGAATACCAGGTGCTGTAGGCTTGGGAGAAGGACCTGGCAACCCCCTCCCAAAAATCAATCAGCCATTGAAAACCCTATGAACAGCAGAGAAGCACTGACAATAGTGTTTCGCCTGTTGTACATAGGGTCGCTATGAGTTGGATACTGACTCAATGGCACCTAACAATAAGCCATCTCAAGACCTAAGGAAGAGAGAAAAGCAGGTCTGGAAGTCCTAATTTGATTCAAGTTCGGTAAGATCAGTTAGGTCCTTGTACATGGAGGTGGAGAGTTCAGAAGATTTCAAGTGTAATGGAAACTCTTTGAACGGTTTTAAGTAAAGGATTTATACAACATAACTTACATTTAAACAGAGGACATTTAGTTTCTCTATTGATAATAGACTGGATGCGAAGGCAAGAGTGGAAACAGGACAAACACTCAGGTTATTGCAGCAACCCTGCAGAAATAGATACTGGCCTGGACTGAGGTGGTAGTGGCAGAAGGTTTAGCTTTGGGATAGCACGTCCAACCGGACTTGCCTGAGGACTGGTAAGAAACAGAAGAATCAAGAAAGACTTCTATATGTTTGTGTTGAGCATCTAACGAATGGAAGCACCATTTCCTGAGATGTAGAAATTTAGGGTTGGAAGTAGGAGATCCGGTTTCTGTTTTGTATATATTTGTACATGTTTGGAACACCTTAGTCTATCATGTGGGGACGCTGAATACATACTTGGATAGACAAGGCTAGAACTCTGAAGTGAAGTGGGAGTCCGGAATAGAAATGTGGTGATTAATAGCATAGTGACAATATTTGATGTCATGAGATTACAAGGCTCCACCAAAGGCAGAGTGAAGATGGAAAAATTGGCCAAGGGCTAAGCCATATTGGAAGAAGAAGAAGGATGCAACCAGCGAGGTAGGAGTAAATCCAAAGTAGAGGGTGTCTTAGAAACAAGTGGACAGATCAATTCAAGGAGGAAGGGATGAGGAGTGAGGTCAGATAGTGCCTTGAGGCCCAGTTAAATGAAACTAGGAAATTCCTCATCAAGAGAAAGAGGAAAGTCACTACTACCCTTAAGAAGAAGACAAAGGTCATTCACTGGCTTATTCCCTGCCGTCCCCTGTGAGGGACACTGTGTTTGGAATGTGACAAAAATTTATGTCTGTAGAATGAATAGATGAATGAATGAATTGACAAACTTGACCTTTCTTCTTTCTTTTTGGTCTCAGTGTAATCTCTGCTTGTCTTAGACTTTATTTTTTAGTTTTAACAAAGACAACATCATGCCATTATGAATAAATCAAACACATGACATCTTTCTCTCTGTAAGCAATGTGATAGTTTCTTTTGCATGTCAATTAATGAAAACTATATAACAGTGTCCTACATTATACCATATGGGAGAAGGACATGGCAATCCACTCCTGAGGCAATCTTGAAACAATTAGCCATTGAAAACCCTGTGAGGGTCACTATGAGTCGGAAATGATTGGAGAGCACCTTACAACAACACATTATACCATGGGGACTGGGATTTAGCTCAGGTGGTAGACCACCACTCTGCAGTCTCTGAGGTCCCCAGTTTGATTCCCAGCACCACAAAAATGGGAGAAGGATATGGCAATCCACTCCCAAAGCAATCCGAAAACAATCAGCCATTGAAAACCCTATGAGGGTTGCTATGAGTCAGACATGACTCGACAGCACCTAATAACAATATTATACCATGAGGTAAAGTAGTTAAAAACATGTGACCTAATCCATTAACACCATCTGTCTTTCCTCCCTGTGTCCAAGTTTGCAGAGTGTCTCTGTCAACCAATAGTTTGCCATTTACCAGAAGGCTACTGTGAATTGAAGATAGCACACTTTTAAAATGATGGGTCTGTGATTAAAGCCAGGGTGGTAAAAGCCAGGGCCACTTAAGTTCAGGCCTCATACCTCTTTCTTTCTTTTCTTTTTTTTTTTTCCTATTGTCACATATAAATCAACAAAGGGACTCTTAATTAGTTGTATTGGGAAGGGTCTGGTCGTATAGTTTCCCAAACTGTTCTCTGAGGCACCCTGGGGTGCCACAGTGAATTCATGGGGAGACTGTGGGATAGTTAAGGAAATTTCTTTTGAGGTAAACACAGAAATAGTCAGCATCTGTCGGCCACCATGAGAACTACTGGCTTAAGGTAGTTCATAGTTTCAGTATTAGATCACTGCATTCCTTTCAATGATGTCATATCTTTGCAAAGCTAAGCTTTCGGGATTTGTTGTGATAAAAAATCAGTGCCATGTTAAAAATCAATGTGGAATAGGAAATGGTGTGGCAGAGTCTGATCTAATTCCAAAGTTTGAAAAGCTGTGTAGTGTCTGGTAGCATACACATCCAATGGAAAATTATAGTTATTTGAGAAAGAAATAAAAATCTCAACTTGCCTAGCAATTTATATCATTTTTTTCAAATGGCTATTAGGTCCTCAGGTCACAGATACTTACCTAAGTTGTTTGTATTTATCTATTTAACATATGAAATTATTAGGTGTTTTTCTTGGCCTAGAGGTGCCTTGAAAAAATTACTGACACACTAGAGTGTCATGCACCATGAAAATGTGCAAACCTTTGGTCTAGCGTCTCAGGCATCTAGCAAGATATAAAGGGAGGGAAGGGACTCTCCTGATGCCCCTTGTGCTTGGTCTGACTGCTTCCCAGCATCTCCCCCAAAGCCATGCCACTGTGCACTCTTTCAAATTCCTGCAAGTAATAGGGTGAATTTGCAAAAATGGCAGCTATCTATGAGTGATGGTGTTTCTCTCAAATGAGTATTCTGTCACAGCTTGCCGGCAGGCCCCTACTTACAAGTAGCTGGTGTTACCTTCAGGAGAGAGTCAGATGGTTTCTGTCTCCTTTTCCTTCTTCTCCTGCCTGCAGCACTGCAGCACAGCACCGAGGACAGGACTGCTGTAAGTCATGGAGTTCAGATATGTGGTTGAAGACATCTTGGCAGTTTTAATGTTCAGAATAACTCCGAGCAATGTGAATTCTCCTTGTTTTTTCCCCTACCATAGAGCTATTCTTCCTCACTTTAGACTTTTCTTCCTAATCTTTGTCTTTCCATCTATGTGTTTACCATCCCCTCTGTTCTCTTTACATCTCAATCTACCTCTTTCTCTTTCCTTCCCTACCCTACCTCTCTCTCTCTCTCTCTCCTTTCTCTCTTCTCTCCTCCTCTATAGGACATCTTTCATTGCTTTGCTCATGGCCAAATCCTCAAGGATTATATCCTGTTTTCAGGGATGCCCAAAGAAGAGAGGTGCTCACAATGAATTGAGGACACTGACCCTAGACCTGAATGGACCTCCAGAACTTTGCAGAATTTTGTGTTAAACTCATAGACGGGATTCACATAATTTGTGTGAATGAATTTTACCTTGGGATGAGATAATGAGCTTGTATATGCTGCTTGGGTTTAAACACCTCCAATTCTGGTACCATTATCTGCATAACTGCCCTATGGGGATATGACTGGTCAATCTCCATAGCAACATGGAAATAGGATGGTGGCCACAAATGTGATGCATAGACATACTTTTAATTTTTTAAGTAGGTACATCTTAATTTAGACTAGGAACATTCCTGTTGCTCAGCAGCCACATGTGCTAGCGGCTACTCTATTGAACAGTGCATTCTGAGGAGTAAGACATGGAGAGAAAAAGATATTTCAGTCAAGTGATGAACTGAAGGTATTTCTTGAGCTTTATGCTTCCAGGATGATGAGCACATGGAGCAGGTGCTTGTTGAGTAAAGTGGGCCTGGGAAGCACCTTAAGTTCAAAG
The DNA here is from genome assembly GCA_007922755.1 of Pedetes capensis. NCBI lineage: Eukaryota > Metazoa > Chordata > Mammalia > Rodentia > Pedetidae > Pedetes > Pedetes capensis. The sequence continues at coordinate 39,292 of VMDO01001021.1, forward strand.
GCAGTCTTTCCATGATCTTCATCAGATAGCTGATCACTAAAAGGTAAGGGAAGTGTAGAAGGCCAGAGGTCACTGCCATCCCTTCCATGCAAGCACTTAATTTCCTTTCCTTTCTCCCTCTCTTAATTCTATAACTCTCATGCTTAAATTTCCCTCCTTCTTGGAAGTCTGGACTTACACAAATAAAGAGTAGTCTCACTAGTGACAATAACTCAGCTGTTAATTGTTCAGGTAAGTCCTTTAAATCCTGGAAACACATTTTCTTCCTTTTCCTAGTTTGCAAGTCACAATGACATGCAATGCCAATGCTGCCCATCCTACTCCACCTCACCCCCATCTGTGAGGAGAGGAGAGTTTGAACAGGCCCTCCTTCTTTTGCCTTGGTTAAGCATTATCTTATGTTCTTTGGGTTACTCTTGCATAACACCTACGTACGCATCAACTGAAAGCACCCCATTTAACTTTGGTCTGAGTCTACCTTGAGAAGGAAGGGGCAGGATGGTGCGGGAGGAGAGTTGGTGAGTTGTCAGCAGCTAGGTGAAGAAAAAGGGAATGTGGCCAAGTTGAACTCTGCCTACCTTAGTCCCCTACTTTGACTTTCTTTCCTCTGAAATGAAGAGTGGAATTAGACAGGAATCTTCTAGCGTTTTTAATAAGGAGTGTGTCTTTTTCCAATTCTCCATATGTAAAGGGGACAGTGGAGGGGTTCTCGCTACACTAGTTGGGGGTTATTGACTCTGCAGTTGATTAGCTCCTCCTAAAGATGAGCAAGGGGCTGGGATTTAGCTCAATTGGTAGAGCACTGGACTGCAGTCTCTGAGGTCCCAAGTTCAATTCCCAACACCCCCAAAATGGGAGAAGGACCTGGCAATCCACTCCCAAGGCAATCCTGAAACAACCATTGAAAACCCTATGAGGGTCTCTATGAGTCGGATACTGACTCGATGACACCTAACAACAACTAACAAAGATGAGCAATTGGAAACCCTTAGATCTCATGAAATGTAAGGTCCTTGCTAGTCTCAGTTCTGAGTTTTGCATAATACTCCATGTGTTGCTCAACTGTACTCTTTTAACACAGATAGGATCCGAATAATGGGGTCTTTGCTAATGTTAGAGAAGTACCTGGAATATTTGGGAAGAGGTGATGCAGGGAACAGGGGCACAGAAGAGATGGCAAACCCATGAGGGTCCACTGGTGTTTGCTAAAGGAAGAGGGTTTGCTGGGGGACACCCAAGGGTTTGTGACAGTAAGTCCGAAGAACTGTTTAGAAATAGGCTTGGAAAACTACAGAGGTTGCATTATTACCATGTGTTAGGAATGTAGAATGTTGCTTGTATAAAAGAGAAAGGAGAGGAAAGAATGAAAGTAATGTCATCCTGGACTAGCCCAGCATTTTGTTTCCATGTAGTTCAAATTTTTAAATCTATTAATTATATATTAAACATACTTAGTATGGCATTATCCAGGTTATCTTTGAATTTTTCAGTTTGTAGTCTTGGATTTTCTCAGTATACTATCATATTCTATGAGGAATGGTAATTCTAGTTCTTCTAATATTTAAATTTTTTTTCATATCTTATGGAGTTGTTTGTATATCTAAAATAATGCAAGTTTTAGTGCTGGTTATAATCATTTTTGTTCCCGATTTTAATAGGCAAGCTTTTGGTGCAGGAATTATTAACATCCTTAAGGATCTATGGATGGGCTTTAGAGAGTCTATTAATATCCAGAACATACATGCACATTTGATTTGATGAGCTGCTGTGTGTGCCAGGGTATTTATATTTATATATCTGTGCATATTCTTATCTATTACATAATTTTGTTGTTGTTGTTGTTAGGTGCCATCGAGTCGGTATCCGACTCATAGCGACCCTCTGTACAACAGGGGAAACACTCTTGTCAGTGCTTCTCTGCTGTTCATAGGGTTTTCAGTGGCAGGTTGATTTTTGGGAGGGGGTTGCCAGGTCCTTCTCCCAAGCCCTCAGCTTCTGGTGTTCCCAGGCGGTCTCCCATCCAGGTACTAACCAGGCCTGACCCTGCTTAGCTTCTGAGATCTGACGGGATCAGATGCCACTGGGCTACCACTGCAGGACTATTACATAATTACCTATCATTATATTCTTATTCTTATAGTCATATATTATAATATACATTATATCATGATTAAATCTATAATTTTAGCCAGGTAATTAATGAATCTCCTTATTTCTTTACTTCTTTTTACCATAAGGTTATTATCTTGGAGTTAATCATTCCTTTCTTCTTTAAAAGAAACAACTATCCTTAGATCTTTTAGGATATGTCCCTTTAAAACAGCTGGTTTTGAACTGAAGATAGTATCAGGAGCAGGGAATAACTATTGAGAGAATCCAGGCAGTTGTGCCATTTCAACTTTGTAGAGGCTTGAGAGACTTGCTTATGGCAGAGAGAGGCCATTCTCACAGGGTTTTGGTCGACATTGAACTCATGAAGATGACAGCAAGGAGAGCTGGCAAATGATATCTACAGCTTCGGAAACCCACAGTGGTTTGGAAACTACTGTTTGAGTGACAAACCAAACCTATTGACTACAGAGTTCAACTGCTTCTCACGAATGTATTATGTTATGTTTAAACCAAAGTACATGTGCACTTGTTTATTTAAGGTAAAGCTGGTTTTACATCCTTTGGTGCCAATGTTTGAATCAACGGACGTGAAAAAAGCCTGGGGAAAATGCTAGAGGCTATCTCGTTGGACAATGTTCTTTAAACCAATAAAGCAACAATTTACGGTTAGTGTCAAGAGTTATAAGGGACAGAACTTGAGCCTGTTTAATTAACTCCAAATATATTCTACATGGGCCACACACCATTTTGTCTTAGGAAATGACAAGAGGAAAAGATGAGACTGGCTCTTACTTTTAACCTTAGAAAGTTTTGTATCAGACAGCTGCCTTTAGTCAGTAGCAGTGAATGTCCTGAAGTCCACTCTGGACCACACTTGCTGCAGTGGTGGGCTGCGGCTTTGTCAGCCATTGCTTCTAATTTAAATTTTAGTTGGAGACATTGGAAATCCTGAAACAAGTTGGGTGTGGTGGTAGACACCTGTAATCCCAGCCACTCTGGAGGCCAGGTGGAAGGAGGAGGATCACAAGTTCAAGGCCAGACACAGCTTGCCATAATTTAGTGGAGATAAAAGAATGTCTCAAGATAAAAGAATGAGAAGTGGGCTGAGGGTGTGACTCAATGGTATGGTACTTGCAGAGCATGTGTTAGGCTCTTGGTTCAACCCCCCAGTATCATAAAAAAAGAAGACAAAAGAAAGAAATCTTGAAATAATCAAAAGTGGCAAATAGAGAAAATGCCCGTAAATTATAGCCACCACCTGTGGAGCTACTTTATCTTAAACAAGATCCTGAGAAGCCTACTTCTATTGCATTCTTGGAAACCTGTGACTTGTTTCTTTTTTGAGGCAGGGGCTGACTTCATATATGTTGGTTTGTGTGCAAAACACTTCAAATGCCAAGTAGCAAAGCATTTTTAACCATTCAGATGAAAGAAGAATTTTAAGAAGTTTATTGCTTCTTAGCCTCAGAAACAAAACGGGTCCCGCTCACAATGGGGTGTTTCCTTTCTAGCAGGTAGGGGAAGTAGAAACACAGCCAGGAATTACTTTTCCCTGATTATTCTTTATGTAGTTTGCTAAGTCAACCTGGAAAGGGAAAAATAAATTCCAGAGCAAGGAACAGAAGATATGAAAGTGAACAAAATCTGTGCGCTTTAACTACTTTGGTAGTCAGTTGTAGTTTTGCATTCAGGCCAAGCAGGGCACTTCAAGTAATCTGTGGTGTCTTAAAGCTGAAAAGGATGGTCTTTCAACATAAAACCAGAAACCTTAAAACTACTAGGAGAAAGAATAGGAACCAAACTCCAACACATAGGTATAGGAAAATATTTCCTTAACAAGACTCTAATCACCTAGGAAATGGAACCAAGAATTGACAAATAGGATTACATGAAATTAAAAAGCTTCTGTCCAGAAAAGAAAACAATCAACAGAGTTAAGGAAGAGCCCACTGAATGGGAGAAAATCTTTGCATCCTACACATCCAGCAGAGGACTAGTTTCCAACATATACAAAGAACTTAAGACAGCAAATCCCAAGACAACAGATAACCCAGTACCTAAGGGGCAAAAGAAATGAACAGACAGTTCTCAAATGAAAAAGTTTGTAGAGCCAAGAAACACATAAAAAAAAAAAGTTCATATCCCTAACCATTTGGGAAGTGCAGATCAAAACAACACTGAGATTCCTTCTAAGTCCAGTAAGAAAAGCCAAGATGAACAAAACAAATAATAACAAATGCCAGCGAGGATGCAGAGGAAAAGGAACCCTTTTACACTGCTGGTGTGACTATAAATTAGTTCAACCACTTTGAAAATCAATATGGAGATACCCCAGAAAACTAAGAATAGAACTGCCATACAATCCAGCTACACCACTCTTGGGAATATACCCAAAGGGAGACAAGTCGTCATACCACAGAGGCACCTGTATCTCCATATTTAATGCATTATAATTGCATTAAATTGGAACCAGCCAAGGTCTCCATCAACAGAAGAATGCATTTTAAAAAATGTAATACATATACACAATGGAATATTACTCAGCAATAAAAAAGAATGAAATGTCATTTGCAGCATAATGGATAGAACTGGAGAATATCATGTGGAAATACCATATGTTCTCACTCATGTGGAAGCTGAATCGTACTTAAAGGAAGAACAAAAACTACATATGTAGATATATAAAAATGAACAATCAGACTTAGTTATAAAGGGAAAATATAAGCAGAGTAGAAAGAGGTGAGAAGGGACCAGTGGCGGGGGGAAGTGAAGGTTGTAGAAGGCAGAAAGGGGAGAGGAATATTGTAAAGAGATAAAGGGGGAGAGGATAATCTCAATGTAAATGATGCAACTTTACAAATACATGGGAAAAATAGGGGAATATAACCCATAATTGCATACCTATTACATATTAATCAAAGAGTTCCATAAACTTTGTAAGTCAATGAAAGTATAACCTAAAGTGATATAATAGTTGCACAGTGGAAACAGCAAATGCCTTATTATTCTGGACCCCACCAACATTTATCAATAAAGGGGGGAAAGAGGAAAGAAAAGGATGGTTTCCATCCCAGAGGCATTAGCAAGCAAGGTAGGCTTAATTATAACATAAGGTGCAATTAGGATTATAAAGTATATTGGGAACCCGGAGGATCTGGAGGAATGGAGAAGGTGAGGGGTTTTAGCTTTTCAGTACAGAGATGGATATCTGGAAAGTGTCCATTGCGGGCTAGAGTAACAGCAGAGGCGAAGCTGGGGTGTGGAGTGTTCAGGCAGGACCTGGACCTCTTGGTCTCTTGTGATTCATGGCAAGATGCCGTGAGAGACAAGGTTGTAGAGCAATGAAAAAGTCATACTATGAGGTCCTCTAATGCTGTTTTACTGTGCTGGCAGAGGTAAGTTATTTGAAGAGTGATGAGAAAAGAAGGGACGTGATTAGAATAGTGTTTTAAGACCATTTTGACAGCTCGTGACCATGCATTTGAGGAAAGAACAATAATGCATATGGGTTGCATTTAGAAATAACATCAGTTTTCAAAACAACCCTTTCTTAATGTCACTGGAGTTTTACAGAGTTGCTAGTTTGTTTCCATCTTTCTTCCTGTATGTGTTCATCTCTTTATTCATTCATTTAAGAAAAGCAAATTTAGCATCCACCATTGTATCCTTACATTGTATATAGTTCCTTGCAGTTCTCAAAGTGCCTTTATAATACTGTCTGGCTTGTTTCCTGTAAATACAATGTGAAATAAGTCGGGGTAGGGCTTATGTGATGGTTCCTATTTTTAATATGTAGAACCTGAAAATTGCTTATGGTCAAAAGCTGTGAAGTGGTGAATTTGTTAGCACAAGAATCTGGGTCCTCTGATTTTTCAAGCAAATTATGTCTGTCTTCCACCTATTGTAGTAAAACACCTGATCCTGTGTGGAATGCTAAGCACTATGCGCCACAATGATCTCTTCTCCAAGAGTGGTAAAAGTCTTTGTCAAGTCTGAGTCCACATACCTACATAGCAATAGAATCCTTCTAAACCAACACAGTCTGGACTAGTTGTTGTTTCAATCATTAAAAAAAAATAATTTGGTTCAGGTGGTAAGTTATAAAGCTGAAATACATACCTTAAACATGTTCCAGCAACTTAAAACATCTAAATACATATTTATTCACCAATCTTTTGGTGCAAGACTAATGTCTTTTCTTTGATTGAGGGTCTTCTTGGAGGCCATTTCAATCGCCTTTCTTGTATAACTTTAAAGTATTGATTTATTTAATGTAAAATGAGAACTTAAATATATTCATGAAGTAATCTTGAGTGTAGAATCATTTTAGGTTTAAAAAGCCCCCCCGCCCCGGAGTTTTTAAAGATACTACCCTATACCTAAATTAGCAACAGTATTTTAAAAGTAGCTCACCTTAAAAAAAACCAATCCCCCTTCCAATGCAGTTGTCATAGAAAAACAATCTGCCTTCTTTTTCTACTCCCTTTATGTACATTTAATTAAATTATGTAAATACTAACAGCATACAGCTCTCTTAAGCATGTCTGTCATAAATGGGTTTGGGAACAAACACAATGACTCTTGGTAAATATCTAGCTCCATTGGGGGAGCTAAAGTACGCTGACATGTTGGGAAGTGGTGTCCTCGCCACAGGCACTCTCTGTGGCATGGGGTACTGTCATTGTCATTCACACAGGGAACAGCAGGCAGCAGCTATTTTGGTGAGTCAGTTCAGAGAGGTGCAGCTACAGTTGAATGGCCAGCAGCATATATCACCCAAGAGGTCCAGAGGTGGGGATTAAAGTGGTCCAGCAGGGTTTATGGAAGGCTTGGAGTGTTAGTTGGGGCTGGAAAGATAGGTGGCATTCAGGAAGGGAAGTTCCAGGTGTGTGTTTGGGGGGTGGGTGGGTGGGATATAGACAGATGGATGGAGAGTAAGCAGGGAATGTCCAGATGTTCTTAGCAAGGGACAGAAGTTCATCTTCTTGTAACATAAAAAATTGGAAGGACTGGGGATGTAGTTCTGTGGTAGAGCATTTGCCTAGCGTGCACAAGGCCCTGGGTTCGATTCTCAGCACCATGAAAAGAAATGCGGCCATCAAACCCTCTATTTTAAAATATTCTTCTGAATTCTACCACATGAAGGAAACTTTCCTAAAAAAAAAAAAAAAAAAAAAGAAAGAAAGAAAAAGACGGATTAGGTGAGGATTTTGATTTAGTTCCAAATGGAAAATCATCATGTTGTTAGGTACTGTGGAGTCAATGTCTGACTCATAGGGACCCTATGTACAACAGGCAAAATACTATTGTTAGTGCTTCTCTGCTATTCATAGGGTTTTCAATGGCAGATTGTTTTTTGGGAGTGGGTTGCCGGGTCCTTCTCCCATGCCTATATTACCTGGTGTTCCCAGATAGTCTCCTGTCCAAGTACTAACCAGGCTCGATACTGCTTAGCTTCCAAGATCTGATGGGATCAGATGCCACAATGGTACTCCTGCAGGCAAAATCATCATTGTAGTTAGAAACTCAGACATTTGGTCTCCCAACTTCAATGTAGACCACTGCTAATCCATCCCAGGTAGATTAGGAACTCCTCTGGTTTATGAAGACTACCAGGGAAGCATTTATGAGTTTCCTTACCCATTAGCTCTGATGTCCTGACTCCTTGTAATAACTCTTTCACATAGTTGAAAATGATTATTAAATGCTTCCAATGTGTAGGTTGAATTATCCCAAAGTGATATAAGAATCCTTTCATATATTCTTTATTCTAAATCTACTAAGTAGGATAAAAGGAAAATTAGAAACCATAGAGTCATCTCCCATCTAGAAATCTCAAATTAACCATGATTGATGTTAGTACTGTATGTGTCTATGAGTGTGTATGTATATGTGTGGAAAGCATAGCGTGTACATATAATATATATACACAAATGTACATGTGCACACATGGTAGACAACAACAGCATGGAGATGTCTGATCAGGTAAGTTGCCACACACTGCCTTGCAGGTGCAACTTTTAAAGTCAGTGTCAGAAAAGATTCTGTTTCCTGGGTTCTAACTGTGGAAAATTTGAGTTTTTGATAACCTTTCCCCTGAATCACTTTTGACCAGTCCTTTCTGGATACTTCTTCCTCCTTGCTGTTTTTTTGTCACAGGTGAAACAAGAGCTGACTTTCCTATCAGCTTGCTAAGCTCTCCCTAATTACGACATGGGTTTACTAAAAATGGGTTAAGGTATGAGTCTCCCTCAGGTTGTTTCTTAAAAAAGCATTCTTGGGGATAGAGAGCCGTGAAGACCCAAGGCCTGGAACTTGTAGTGTGGGGCCACGTGGTTGCAGGGTGAATCATGGTAATTTGTCTGGAATTCACTAAAATCTTGTCAACATAGAAACAAGGCTGGCTCTTCTGTACTCATGGCTTATCTAAAGTGATACTGCACAGGAGAAATTTAAATCACATATATGAAGCACATATGTAACTTAAGGTTTTTAATAGCCACATTAAAGAAGTATAAGTGAAATTAATTTTAATGATAAAGTTGCTTAACACAGTATAGCTCAAATATCATTTCAATATGTAATCTAACATAAAAAGTCCATGAGATACGTTACATTTTTTTGTGTTGAATCTTCTGAACCCAGTGTATAGTTTATGCAGTACATCTGTATTCAGATTAGACACATTTCAAGTGCCTAGTAGCTACACATGACTAATAGCCACCCTACTGGGTAAGTGCAGATGTAGAGTGCCCCATGGTAAGGACAGGGAGTGTGCCATGTCTGGGTTTTAGAACCCACTTGGTAAAGGAGTCAACAGCCAGGTCGCTTCCATGGCATGTACTGGTCATGCCCAACAGCCAGCTGGAATCAATGTTTTGCAGAGCATGGGTCTTTGATATGCCACCGTGTGCTTGATTTCACCTCTGAGGGAACAGATGAACTCCTATAGAGCTCTGAATAAAGGGAATTGTTCCTTAGAAAAAGCTTTGTTGAGCAACAAGTATAAGATTTCTTGGATGATAGCCAACCCCGGGCAGGTTTTCTATAGATTGGTTGGCACACATTTTCCCCACTTCCTTGAGATGCCCTAGAATTGGAAGATGAAAAATAGCCCTGTGTTTCCATGGGGGAGGCTTAAAAGACAGCAGCATGTTTGTGAGAAAACCCACCAGGTTGGAAGCCCTCTCACAGGGTTCCAGGATGAGTGGGGAAGAGTCCCAAGCAGCAAATTGCCTTTCCCCTCCTGCTCAGCCTCTGGGGAACCCTGTGAGCTCCTTTCATTGCTGAGGCACTCAAGGCCACAGGATAAATGTGTACAGTTTTACTCCAAGGCTTTGGAAGAGAACAGTAACGCTATTTTTGTGTTAAAATAAATATAGCTGTATGATGAGTATAATGTGAAATTCCTTTGCATTCATAAACATAAGTCTTGGATAAAAAGACTTGAGCTGATAGTGAATTGCTTTGGGCCACACCATCTTTTCCCTCAGGCTTGGAGATCACTTTCCTAGGCTTGTTAGGAATACTTTTATAGAAACACTGCCTTTCCTCTTTACCCTAGCATGCTTCAGCCCTTCTTGATTTTAATGCTCCTTCAGGTTTCAGAGTGTGCACAAGGAAAGGGAAGGAAATGTTGGCAGGGTCTTAATTGTCAGGAAGCATTCATTGTCCAGGGAGGGAGGGAAGTTCATTTGAAACCGGTATCTTGGAAGAAATGGATGATAATTGACAGTTAAAATAATTTCAGTAGAAATTTGATTTAAAGTAAAAATACAAATATAACTAAGATTAAAAGATGCACACAGATATGCATATAAAGTTATTCTTTTCTTCAGACTAGCTAAGGTTCTTTTTCCTCTTCCTGTGTTGTTTGCTTTATTTGAATATTACTTTTACTGAAATTTGATGAACAGTGCTGTATTACTTAGATAGTTGCCTTATTCTTGTTAGGATGCCAAATTAGGCTTTAAATTTTTTCTAACTTTCTTTGCTTTCTTCTGATTTTAGGACTTATGTATATTGATTATAAGATGAAAACAAAGATGTCTATTAATATCAGGATATTTGTACCATCTTATAATCTTGCTTATGATTATTGCTGAGGCTTTTGGAGGGAAAAACTTTAGGAAAAGAGCATTGAAATTGTGCTTTAGATGGTAAGTTAATTGTACAAAAGATAAATATGTGCCATTATTTACATATTATAATCTTATCTGTCACTCAGATGCAGTTGTTACAAAATATATGACTAAATGGCTTTGGAAATAATTTAGAATGAGAATGAGTTAGAAAAAATGTAAGATGATAGTGAATAAAATGATGCAGAGGAGTAAGACAAGGTTGTTACCCTTTATTCTGGTAAAGAACTAATGAGTAAGAGGTAAGAAATACATGCACCATTTGCTAACACTCTTGAAATCTGGTACTCTGGGTGGACAGGACTTATTGACCATAGTCCTTTTTCTATTATATTTAGATAGAGTTTCAAAATACTTTTGAATCAGCTGTTGGTATATTCAAATGGAAACCTATTTAATATCCTAGATGTAATCTAATAAAGGGAAGGAAGCAGGTGATAGAAAAAAATGACAACAAATCTTCAGATCATTTTTTTTTTTAGTAGTGATTCTCTACAAAGGAAGGAAAGGGTAGGATGGAATGATTATTCAGATCCCTTCAGGCCTATAACGTCCAGGCCTTCCATAATAGTGAGTTTAAGGAAAACTAGGGAGTGTTAGTATTATGGTCCTCAACCTTGATACCAAAATCTCAATGACTGATTTTTTTGGTGGTTGTCACATGTTTTCTAATGAGTGAAGTACTAGAGTTTGTTTCCCAGTCTCTAGGAATGGCAGAGTCTGCAGCCTATAACCTGTCTCTTCATGGGAATGCAGAAGGCAGAATATGAAACTTCACTTCCGCCTGTCACAAGGGAAAAGACACTGCAGACTGTCACCCATAGAGAACAGCCAACTATTGTTTGCTTTGAGCTGGTTTCCTAGTGGAGAAGAATTCACAGTACTGCAGTTAGAGACCATTTCTCCACTGGTCATTTCTAAAGTGTTACCCCCAGGGAAAGCCTGACTCACAAAAGGCTTTGGGACATCAGTGCTTAAGGGTTTAATTACAGAAAGCAAACTCTGGAGGAAAGATGTCAAATGGGTACACAGGACAGTGGATAGGTGTCTGACTCACGAGGGATGACACACAGAGAGAATGTTTGTTCATTTTCCTGTTGTTAACACCAGAGAGAATATTGGTGGAAATTTCATTCCGATTCCCAGAAAGAGTTAATGTTTCTTTGGTTGCTTCATAAGAGCCATTTTTTCCTTCATTACTGGGAAGTTGAATTCAGGACTTTGAACATGCTAGGCAAGTGCTCTACCACTGAGCTGTACCCCTAGCACCCTTTTTGTTTTTTATTTCGAGAGTCAGAGCCTTCTAAGTTTCACAGGAGGCCTCTGGCCTCACTCACGACCCTCCTGCCTCAGCCTCCCTAGTTGCTAGGATTGCAGGTGTTTGACATAGTGGCCAGCTATAGGAGCCTTCTCAGTTCAGGTAGCCACACCGGCTGTAGCACTGTGAGCTGGAGAATGACTAGCACTTTTTTTTCTATTTGAAATTGTACACTGGTAAGTCTAGAATGGTATATTTCAGGAAGGAAGTTGGGGGATATTTAATATCTTCTCTCACATGTGTAGGCTCACATTCTCAAACTAAAAGGAGTTACATTCACATCATGGTCCTCTATTCTGGGCAAAGGTTAGGAGCCAAGGAGGATTAAATACCAATTATGTTTTTAGAAACCATCCCATTCTTTCTGGTCACATTGTTTCAGTCTCTTAGGAAGCACTTTGGGGGATAAATGCCATGCAGAGCAGTCATGAAAAGTCCCAGTTCCTTTCTCAGGGAGTGGTCCTAACAGTTTACCCCTGACACTGTGCCCATTGGTAAAGAAACAAGACAGGGTGGCAACAGGAAATTCCTGGGGAAATTTTTTGTTCTAGAACATTCTTAGGTAGAAATCCTGAGGAAGGCATTCCAGACAATCCCTGGTCAAAGGTAGAATAAAGTGAACATACAAGAGAGAGCCTGTCCATGTGTAGCTGCTAGGCTAGTGAATTAACCAAGGAACCAAGGAAGGGGAAGTTATTTAAAACTACACCAAACTAGATAAAGCACTGAAATAGCAGAGGATTGGAAAAGAGAAAATATGTTTCCAGTGTTTCACCAAACAGGAAGAGAGAAAGGAACCTGTCGGTAGATACATTCTGAAATTCAAAGTTAATCCTAAAAGAAACAGTGGGAAAAAAGGGCAAAATATGGAGGCTTGAACAAGGTTAACTAAGTCATGAAAACCAAGATTGATAAATCATATTTTTAAGATTTGATGTATGGAATTGCAGGTAAAAAGATAATAGAATGTGATAATGAAGGTGCTACATGAAAATGGCTGGATTTGTGGTTTAAAAAGTAAGTAATCCTGAAAGATAAAAATATATGTAGAATGTCAGTCATGCCTGAGGGCTTATGAGACTAAGCCTAAAGTAGCAATTTCTTCTTTTACTTCAAACTACTGTTTTTGCTTTTTTTTTCCTATTTAGATCAAATATTTGTAGCTGTTATAGATTTAATTCACTATTCTGATTTTTTTCATTTAGTGTAAAATTAGCATGAATGGCTATTCATTCTCCTTATTGTCATAGTTTTTATGGTTGTGTAATATTCCACCCAGAGACTGTACTCAGTTTGCCTTGTGTTAGATATTACGCTATCTCACAGGGTATTTTTGCTATTCCAAATAACCTGCAATGAACATCTTTGCATAATATATCTTTCCCCTTATTTTGGATTATTTCCTTAAAATTATTTTTGAAGTAGGATGAGTGAAGGAAATGAACACCTAGATGGCTCTTTATCCTTATTAATTTACTTTCTAAAACATTTCTGTGATTTCCACACTGCGGAGAAAGAGGGAGGAAGAATGACTTTAGACACCGGGGTGTACCAAGGCTACAGAGGGTGAAGGATTCCCAGGATTTAGTACTAGTGGAAATTATTCTCATCTGAGATGCTGTTGAGTCATGTTCAAGGGAATCCTGAACTTAAAAATATTTTTAATAAATTGCTACAGAAAAAAGAAAGAAAACCTTCTGCTGACGAGAAGATTTAGGTAGCTTTCACTAGAGGGACTGTTTTTTTTTTCTTTTCCAGGTTTACATAGTCTCATGTAATAGATTTGGGGCCTAAAAATGTAGACAGTAAATTGGATTTTAATAAATTGACTCTTATTTTAGACAGCGCCCAAAGATGCTGTCCACATATTGAGGGGCTCAACACCTTAGCAAGTAAAATGTTGAGGGAAACTTGTTTTTGACTTCATTCACCTTGAAGTGAAATTTTTTTTTTTTTTTTGGTCATGCGGTGAAAATTAGACTGTTCTGCTGGGCAGTTTCAAATACTTTTCCACCCATGTTTTATTAAAATGAGATTTGCTTCTACAGTTCACCATTATAGCCAACATTTGCAAATACTGTAACAAAAAACTGTTTAAATATAAAAACAAATATTCAGTCTGTCACATCCCAACCCATGTGGACAAGGGAAATACTTAAAAGTGGGAATTCTTAATATTTTAAACTGTTTGTTTGGAGCAGGAACTATTTAAAAGCTCACAGCTTTAATAAGTGAAGGAGACATACTGATATAAGCCACAAACATGTTTAGTGCATGAGATCATCGGTCTCTTTCTCACCTTCAAAACAAAAGGCTTCCCCGCTTCTCTAGGGTTTTTTTTTTTTCCTTACTTGCTTTTTCCTTTTTTTTTTTTGACAACCACCTCAAGTTTTCCTGGCTGTGGACAGAGTGCAGTGCTCCAGCTATTAAGCTGTGTGAGAACAGTGAACTTGGTCAGCAAGGATCGTTTGTCGCCAGTTGTCAACAAAGGCTTGTTTTACTAGGAACAATGACTACGCAGGTTTGTGCAGAGTGTTGTGTGCAAAAGCGTTAATCAGTAAGCAGCTTGAGCCATACTCAAAATCTCGTTTACATAGTTATTTTGCTGTTTAGGGGTGATTGTTTCTGTCCATTGGAAGCATCTGAAAAAGAGGTTGATCAGTATGCTGGGATGTTCTCTGCAGAGAGAGCGTGACTCAGTCCTCTGTTTCTTTCTTTTGGTTCTCTTTCATCAGTTTTCACCAGCTCACAGCCCGTCATTATTGATGTTTAAGTACAGCGAAGTGATTAAGCGATAATGATCTTGGTTTCCTACCAAGATGAAAGTTTTTTCTAGCTTTGTGAATACTTCAGTGCCCTTGATGGGGGTGCATTTTTACACACACCCACTCACACATTCACACTCACAGAGGACCTTGGTTCCAAGAAGTACAGAAAGGAAGACTTGGCGAGAGGGGAGGGTGCTTGTCTAGAGCCAGTAGGAGTAACTGGGGGTGAATGAATACTTCTGTTCTGTTTGGCACTTACCAAAAGAACTGAATCCCTATAAGAAACATTCTGAGCTTCATTCCAGCATGGCCGAATGTCTGAGATCAAGTGGTTAGAAATTTGACGCTGATCGAAGTTCCATTTGAGTCCCAAGCAGTGGACACACGAGCCTTCTCCATGTACACGTGTTTCAGGTGAGCTTCCCCCAATGTTACCTACTCAGCCCTGCATTCCATTTTTATAAGGTCTGATCAGCTTGCAGCTTTCCATGCCCAACTGAGGCAGGTGGACAGATGCCATGGAGTGTGTGTGGTGGAACTGTTTTGAATCTTCCTAACTCAGGGGACTTGGACAGTGTGTTCTAAAGTCAGATAAACCTCTTCTGAAACAGCACAGTGACCTTGAGCAAGTCACTGAATTCCCCAGTATTACCGATGCAGATACAAATACTGCATTCGCATAATAAGAGCAGAGCACTAACTGACCTCTCTGTTTGTACTGGTACTGTGCTGGGCATGTTGCAAAAGATGTCTCGTTCAGCTCTCCCAACAGCGCAACAGGGTACCTCCTGTTAAATCTCAGCTTTACAAACGAGGATCCAGAGGGGTTAAGAACTTTTGTTGAAGGTGACATGGCTAAATAGGTGGCAGTCAAACGACTGAATCTCTTGAACCATATTCACCCCACTGTACCATCTTGCTTTTGCCTGGTAGGATGTCCTATATACCAGGAGTCCCACTTCTAAAGGACTGAGTAGTTGAGTTAGGGAGAAAAGATTGGCCAAAGATCTTTGACTGCAATATTGCATTGTGCTTAGTTTCTTAGCTTCAATGATTGCAGAGCATGAGTGGTGTATAGCCCTATAAGAACGGACATCCTGACTAGTCTCTGGTCAAGATGGCTTGCAGCAAGTGGTTTAGGTATAATGAGAAATGGAAAGGAAAATAAAGGCTGGGGCATCTCACAAAAGAACTTCCTTCAGTGAAGGATCATGAAATAACTTAACCAGTGAGAACATGTTTTGTTGTTGTTGTTAGGTGCCGTCGAGTCGGTATCCGACTCATAGCGACCCTCATAGGGTTTTCAATGGCTGACTGTTTTGGGGTTGCCTTGGGAGTGGATTGCCAGGTCCTTCTCCCATTTCTGTGATGCTGGGAATTGAACTCGGGACCTCAGAGACTGCAGCGCAGCGTTCTACCAACTGAGCTAAATCCCAGCCCCGTGAGAACATAGGAAAACCTGCGTGGGGTTATGCAGTGAGTCACTTTGGTCAAAGAACTTTCAGCCTGAAGGCCAGGGTGTGAAGATTTGTGTGGCTGGACCACAACAGTGACACCATGTGTTGGAGCAAGAGTCTTTGGAAGTGTCTCTCAAAGCATGCCATATAATTTACGTATTTCATTGTCCTTCAGAGGAGACTGTCATACCCAAAGGAAGTTCCGGACCCCTAAGGATTGGCTAGCCTTGGACAGTACCTGAGCAAGCCCAGGAGTGGTTGGCTGTGGTGCAGGGTTCAGCCCTTCTGCAGGGGGCTTGGTTAGTGCTTAGATCAGGGTTTTCTATAGTGACAGAGCCTGGCTATAAAAGAGATTCAAACACCTACCTTTTTTTGTTTTTTGGTACTGGAGAATTGAATCCAGGGTCTCACACTTGTGTTGCAAGTGCTCTACCACTGAGCTGCACCCCCAGTCCATTTTTCTTTCTTTCTTTCTTTTTTATTTTTGAGACAAAGTCTCACTAAATTACACAGGCTGCCTCTGGCCTTGAACCTGTGATCCTCTTGCCTTCGACTCCCAAGTCGCTGGGATTACAGGCATGAGCCACCATCCTTGGCCTAAAACATCCATCTTAATTCTACATGTCTCTTTTGTGTCTCGAACTTCTTCATCTTTAATATGAGTAATTCAAGAACCATCAATCGATAATAGTAACAATAACTACTATCACTATGGTGATAGACTTTGATCAGCACTGTCCCAGGCCTTCCAACAGGCCCACTCGAAGTACATCCTCTGATCATATCTCCTGTGAGGATCTGTGAGTGGTAAAAATCTTGATCTTTGGATATCTGAAAATGTACTTATTTTGCATCGAATGATAGGTTTGTTGGACTTAAAAGTCTTGATTGATAATTATTTTCCTTAGAACGTTGAAGGTTTCATTGTTGTTGGCTTTGATATTTGCTTTTAAGAAGTTTGCTCGTCATCTAACCACAGTCCTTCTGAGAGTTTTGCTTTATTCTTGTGTTCTGTTTCATCACAGTGTATCCGAGTGGTGATTTACCCTTATGTATCTTGCCCATCTATTCAACTTAAGAATTTATTTCTTTCCCTAGTACTGGAAGATCTATCCAAATACCAGTCTTCCATCTTTGCAATTCCCTCTACTTTTTTTGATGCTGTTATTTTATATATATTAGAGTCTATCAATATATCAAGTTCCTTAATGGAATCTTAATTTCAAAGAAGAGTATTTTTCCCCTGTGCTTCCTACTGAGTGAATTAAGATAACATCTCCTTAGCATTATTTTTGAATTCACTATTCTTTTTGATTATGTCAAGTATATATTTTTCTAGTTAAATTTACTATATTTTGAATTCTAAGATTTTTATTGTTTCTTTTATAATATTTGACTATTATTTTTTGCTTCTTTGTTTTCATAAGTCCATGCTTACTTAAAATGGATGCTGGGTTTTTTGTTTGTTTGTTTGTTTTTGTTTTGAGACAAGATGTTGGTAGATATCTCAAGCTGGTCTTGATTCGATAGGTAACCCAGGCTGTCCTTGACCTTTTCATCCTCCTGCCTTAGCTTTCCAAGTGCTGGGATTATAGGCTGTGCCACCACGCCTAGCTTTTTTTTTTCCCCCAGTTTTGGAATGTTGAACCCAGGCCCTTAAACATGGTAGGCAAGTACTCTACCAGTGAGCTGCACCCATGATCTGGTTTTAGATTTTTATTTTTGAGACAGGGTCTCATTGAGTTGCATAGCCTGCCTCTGGCCTCCAATCTGTGGTCCTTCTGCCTCTGCCTCCCAAGTTGCTGGGATTATAGGCATGTGCTATGGTGCCTGGCTTGATGGATGCTTCTTTATTCATCTCATTAATCATCACAAACATATTTAAAGTTCTTGTGTGAATATTCTATGAAATTAATTTCATTTAAGTTGAATTCATAACTTGATGGTTGATTTGATTTTTTTAGAATTAGATTTTTTTATGTGTTTTGAAATTTAATCTGCAGGTTCATTTTGAATGTAAGGGGCTTTTACTTTTTCTATCTTTTTCTTTCTTTCTTTCTTTTTAATTGTTTCTTTCTCCTATTCTCCTTCCTTGACTGATACTTCTGTGGTTTTACATTTGCTTTCACCTGATTCCCCAGGCCCAACTGATAATTAGGTATTATAATGCTACTTACTGCTTCCCTGCTCTGGGATGATTAGGGGACTATCAAAGATGGATGGAGCAAGCCGGCAACCTGACTCAATTCCCATCCTCAGACTTCTTCCTCTCTAGGTCCAAGGCTGCTGGTCAACCTGGAGCCCCAGACAGCTTGTTGATTACTTTGTATAGCTTTTTTTTTTTTTTACCAATGTGTAGGAATTTGGATATTTGTAGATGATAGAGGGGGCCCTGCCTCAATCCTTGGTTTTAAGTAGAAAAATGAACTACCTTCCTGTCCAGCATGCAGAGTTTGGATTCTTGCCCCTCTCAGAAGGGCATTTCTCTACTGCTTCTGCCTGCTTCAGGCTTGGGAGTCTTCTGCTTCTTTGCTCTCAGCTCCACTTTCTTTATTTCTGTTTCTTTCCTGATCAATGGAGATTTATTTTGCCTTGGAGACTAAAAAAACTTACTGGTTTTCTCTTTTTAAATTAAAACTTTAAAGCCAAGTACAGTGCATATGCCTGTAAACCTAGAGACTCCGGAGGCTGAGGCAGGAAGATCACAACTTTAAGGCCAGAGGCAGCTGAGTAACGTAGCAAGACCCTGTCTTCAAATAAAAACAAATAGGCTGGGGGTGTGGTCCAGTGGGACAGTGCTTGGCAAAGTATGTATGAGGCCCTGGGTTCAACCTCAAGTACTGCTGTGTACACACACACACACACACACACACACACACACACACACACGGGCTGGGGTTTAACTCGGTAGAGTACCACTCTGCACTCTCTGAGGTCCCAGCACCACAAAAATGGGAGAAGGACCTGGCAACCCATTCCTGCAATAATCAGCCATTGAAAACCTTTTTGATAGCAGAGAAGCACTGACATAGTGCTAGTATGGCACAGTGTTGGGGGTTGTGGTGGGGGAGAGTGTTTCATTCTGTTTCACAGAAGGTCGCTACAAGTCAGACCTGATTCCATAGCACCTAACAACCACAACTCTGTGTGTGTGTGTATACATACATGTACATATATGTATATATGTATGTATACATATATATGTGTGTGTATATACACATACACACATATATATATATATGTTTGGATCACAGGGACTATTTCAGAGTTTGAACTAACAGAGCCAACTTGACCTGCCCTGTACTATTCTTGCTTTTCTTCTAAGTTCTTTCCCCAGGAATGCCCAGGTACTATTGTATTGCTGTTTGCCTGCTCTTTCTTCCTTCTCTTGCAGAATTGCTTCAGAAATTAAGGGATTTACTTTCTTCCTGGTGTTACCTTGATTGGGCAAGATTCAGAATAAATTCTAAAGCTCCACCTTCAGTGTAAATGTCAGTGTTATCTCAAGTTAGGGAGAATAATATTAAGAAAGAAGTAAGTTTACAGAAATTATTCTCATGAACCAATATTCAGGAGATTTGACATTTGATACGATGTGTACCCAAGTATAAACTTCTGCTTAGCTTTCATGTATGTTGTTATGAAATAGCTGGAAAAGCTTCATGACTTCTTAGGGTCTTTCTTCCTTATTTTTTTAAAGTAAAAAATAATATTATAATAAAAAACTTTCTACCAAAGCTTTTAGAAAAGCAAATGTAATAAAACTGGAAATATCTCATCTTTTTTTATATCTTAATAAATTCAGAGATCAAGAGAAAATCCATGCTTCAGGGCACTTTTAAATGTACCATGAGCACAGTGTAGGTTTCAGAGTAGGCTTGTGCTGTGGAAGCTTCTCCAGCGTTCCTGTAAGCTCAGTTAAAGGCCCACCACCACACCCCTGTTCTTCTGGTAGGTTGTGTCCTTCCACAGTGTCTGCTCATCATGATAACCAACCAAAGTTAGGTAACCTGACATTCTTTCCTTACATATAATAGTTATTCATTTAAAATTGTTATGTTTTTTTATTGTACTTGGGGGTTGAACCCAGGGCCTTGCACATACTTTGCCAAGTGCTCTACCACTGGGCTGCACCCTTAGCCTATTTTTTATTTTTGTTTTTATTTGGAGACGGGTCTCCCTAAGTTGTACAGGCTGCCTCTTGGCCTCAAACTTGTGATTCTCCAACCTCATTCTCCCAAATCGCTGGGATTACAAGGTGGCATGTGCCACCTTGCCTAGCTCTGAAATTATTCTTAAAAATATTATCAAAATATATGTATGTGCTAAAATTTTTGCACAAAGTTAAAAGCAAGTTCAATGAAAACAAGTCTCTCTGATTCTGGACCTTCCTTTCCAGCCGTATCCTCAGAGATGGCCAATGTTGACTTATTTTTTCTTTCATATCTTTTCTTCTTTTGTCTGTCTGTCTCTCTGTTTGAGATAGGATTTCCTTATATAGTCCATGCTAACCTTGGACTTGAGATCCTCTGGCCTTAGCCTCCCAAGTGCTGGGATTACTTACATATCCTTTCTGAGTTCTTCTATCCATGCCTGTGTATATTTCTTTTTTCATAAACAGTAACATATTAAAGCATACTATTCTGAAATCTTATTTTTTACACCTAACGATTTATTTTGGAGCTCATTCCCTATCATTCTATGCTAAACTATCATTTTTACATTGAAACAGTTAACTATTGGTAGACTCTGGTACTCAATAGATCATCTTGTGGGAACTATGCATGTCCATGACAAGTTCGTTTGATATCTGAGTAGAATGGCCTCTGTTTTTTTGGCTTTCTTGGTGGTGGGCTTTTGAAACCTCATATTCAGGAAGATAACAGACCAGTGTCTCCCAGCGGACATCGTTAGCTCATAAGCTGGCCCGTCAGTTCTGTGTTTTCAACAATAGGTGGCACCAGCAATTTCTGTATTGGGGCTGTTGGAGATGGAAAGCATCATCATTTTGATCATTTTTCATTTCATATTGCTGTATTCACAGATCATTAAGAGCAAAGATGTGTTTACCTGAAAGCTTGGAGGCTTGCACATGCATACGTACGTGCATAGTGGATTCAGAAGTGCTTTGCAGAAAGGGCCCCTTAACGTGATGTTGCACCATTTCCCTCCCTGTAGCCTGAACTTGCAGCCATCATCTAGTGAGAGCAGACATTTAGTTAGCACAATAGATTTTACTAATTATGAGTATGATTTTATATATACAAAATATAACTCTGCAGGCCTATATTTTGAGATTTATTTTGGTTGAAATTTCGTCTTGGCACCACACACACCTGAATTTATAATTGCACCAAGGAGTTTTGTACTCCCAGGGCTTAACCTGTCAGATTTGCATTGACAATTCTCCATCTCTGTCTCAGCTCCGACCCCTCCCGAATGTTCCCTGTCACTTGTGCCTAGACATCCATCAGCATTTAAAGCACAGCAAGCATTTTAAAACCAAATCCATCATTAGTCTCCAGAGAGCAATTCCCTTCTTTTCTTTCTATTGCCACCTTAAAATTCTCTCCACCTATTTCTAATTGTCTTTCAAAATTTTTTCCTTATTTCTCTTCCCTAACAATACAAGGATTTGATTACCTTTGAGTATTTTGTGCCCAGAGCTCCTGACCGATCTGTCCCATCTTTGGCCGCTGTGTCAGGACAGAGCTCTGTGCCAAAGGGCTTGCTGCAGTCCTGGAGATGCTGTCTCTTCCGTGAATCAGCTTCAACACCTTCACTAGCTCTTTGTAATTCTTCATTCTAGATCATCATTATGTGGGCTGAACTTATTTTTTGAAAAAGTTTGTAACATAACATGACCAAGACCCATCTTTGGGAGTCAGGCAAAGTCAGCCCTGACTTTCTGGGGCCAAGGAAAATCAACTACCTCAGAGCAGAGTAGACTATCCAACAGAGGAAGCAAGAGAAAATAGGAATGGCTGGTGAGGCTGCCAGCTGCTACAGAGAAAGAGCTGAGACTCTGGTGCCTCCTTCTGCACCACTCCTTGTCAGCCAAGTGAAGGGACAGAACTGCTGGGTCACCCTTCTACAGGTTTGTCCCTGAACCAGGTGTCCTGCTTGCTTGCTGGGATTTTTGCATTTCTTTGAAGGATGCTCCTAGTTCTTATCCTCACCAGACTTCATGTGTATGTGGCCAAGATCAACTGTGTGCCTCTTAAAGATGAGTAAGTCTAATTCCTTTTAAAATTGGGTGGGTTGATATTCTAGGAATTTGTTTCAAACTATTTAATAATAGTTGCTTCTTAATGAGGTCAGAAATTTGCACACATTGTCTTTCCCATCTTCATTAACAACTCTATGAGGTAAATTCTGTGACTCCTCCCCCATTCTGCAATGGAAGAAATTAAGATTCAGCAGAGTTAAGTAACTTGCTTAAGGTCACACAGATAAGAAATAGCCAGACTAAGGAGACTTGGCTCTTCTCTTCATACTTGGCTATCTCCAGACTTTGAAGTGATGCTATGAAATTCTACTTCAGAAAGAAGCAGGAAGTCATACAATTTTCTTATCTTGACCCTTGTATAGTTCTTTGGTACCATTTACTCCCCCTTAGGCGTAGAAAACAATTTTTTTTTTCCTGCGAGGCAGAGTTCCAGCCTAGGCAAAGCATCTTTTAACTTTCTCTAAGAGAAGAGCTAATATTTCTATTTGGGTTTCATAAGTTGTCTCTGTTGGTAATTCTTTGGTTATTCAGCATGTGTTTATTGTAATGATTACATTGGTGCATAGGGGGCATAAATTTGTTAAAAAGACATATATGGACCTGTTTTCGTGGAGTTTTACCGATCACTTGGGGAGAATGCAGGCTATATGTAAATAAGAAAAAAGCAATTGACCGAGTAAAAGGCCTGTTTACTTCTATTTGTTCTTATTGTCAAGTATTGGGAATCAGAATTAACTTGGGTATCCTTTGCATAATTTGTTAAGAAGAGACATTTATATGAATTTATTGTCTGATGGGTAAGTAAGAATTAGTAATTCAAACCAGTGAATGTTTAAAATTGATTAAAGGAAAATATTCAGATTCCTGAATAATGATTTAAATGTGTAGGAACAGTATCTATTTCCCACACATTATATATTTTAAAATTCTGGCCAGTGTTGAAATGATAATATTTCAGGTAAATGGTAGTAATAAGTACTCTCACAGTCCTAGAATGTTGAATTAGGAAACTTGTAGGTTACTTTGACCTGCTTCCTCATCTTCCCTGAAGAAATTCACTCAGAGAAATCTCATGTACAGTCTTTTCCTTACTTCCCAAATTCATGACTTGTAGAATGAATAGACACAAGGTCTCAAGAGTTCAACTTGTCAACATTTCACCCTCTCATACATTAGCAATGTCAGTGACTTGGAAATTAATATGATTTGAACTTCATGCTTCTTTCCCTTAGAAGTGGTTGAGGTTCTGTGAGCTCATCATGAGGAAGCAGTTAGTTGGAGTTTCTCTTTAGCCTGCCTCGTGTGAATTTCATTTTCTACTACTAAGTGGTCTTACTAGTTCTAATGACTCAAGGAGCAGTTTTACACCGTGTGACTGTTTTAGCAGACCACATTAAAGCATTTATGTTCCTTGTTAGGATGCAGGAATGAGTTTTCTTAATGCCATCACTGAATTCCAATGGAGGAAATAAATTACTCATGCATTTTCTAATGGTTAAAAAATTTTCCAGAGTCTTGGCTGTCTAGTTCTCATCACGTAGAGGTTCCATTACCGAAGAGTAATTGATACAATTTTGGCTAGTAGGCCAATACTACTTAGAAAATCAACTGAATAAAACATTTGAGTCATAGGTCCTACGCCAGCATTTCAAAGAGTAAACTAAATGAGAGACACCCTTTCATAGTTATGGGGAAAATGCTAGACTTAGAGCAAAAAAGTGGTCTATTCTGAATAACTTACTAAAACTCTGTGTATGTGGACAAGGTTCTTAATCTATCTCAACCTTGTTTTCCTCTGTATAAATGAGGATAGTTATAATAATCCCTGTGGTAATTATCTCCTATGATTGTTGACAAAATTAGAGATTACAAATAAGAAAGCTCACTAGGAACATACTATGAAAGATCTATGTGACTGTTAGGGTTTAAAAACATGGTGGTAATGATAATGATACTCAAAGTGACAATTTTGATCTGAATCTTGGCATAGAACTATGTATATGAGAACATTAAATGAGTGCTTGGATGGTTTTATATGTTGGTATAGTGACAGTGTTGAAAAATGCAAGTCATTAAAGAGTGATTTTGTTGATTGATATGAATGTCAGGAAATGAAAGTAGCTTGAAATATCACCCCCCTTTTCCAGAAAGGGTTAAAAGCAGTTTTCAAAACTAGAAGTAATATAAAAAGATGAAAAATAGATAAATGAGGAAATGGGAGAAGGGAAAAAGGGATAAAATAAAAGACAAAGTTAACACCCATAAATGCATCTTGTAAGGCCCTGTTTCATTTACTTCAGGTGAGTCAGAGGTTTGGCTTTGAGTTTTCCTGTAGCCACTGCAATGAGAGAAACATCATCAGCTGTGTGAATCATAGTCCCCATAAAATTAAATAGTGAAGCAAGGCTGTTCCTAATAATGAGACACAAGCTAATGATTTTCCCAGGGAGTCCTTATAAAGAGAACAGTATATGATGTGTTATGCATGCTACGAAACATCTTGTAGTTAGTTGTCGTTGAGTCGGTATCCAACGCATAGCGACCCTACGTACAACAGGGGAAACACTATTGTCAATGCTTCTCTGCTGTTCGTAGGGTTTTCAGTGGCTCATTGTTTCTTGGGAGTGGGTTGCCAGGTTCTTCTCCCTAGCCTACAGCATCTGGTGTTCCCAGGAGGTCTCCCATCTAAGTACTTACCAGGCCTGACCCTGCTTAGCTTCCAAGATCTGACCAGATCTGACCGGATGGAACACCACAGTGGTATGGCTGCAGGCGCAAAACATCTTAGTGGTAGAATTTGTATGCTTTTTGAGGCTGCTATTGGTGTGATTTGCAGATGTAAAAATGTTGAACAATTAATTGTTTGCAAGCTTTAATTTACTTTGTTCTAATCATGATGAATATATGCTGGGATTAGGAATAATCTGAGATCACTTTGGTCCCTTTTGTTTCACTGATTAGGGTACTAAGACCTGTGGGAGTTGAGTCAAGGCTCAAGGTTGGTTACCCTGGAGGGTTTGTGGGGCCCAGTGAAAATAGTTGGCTCTGAGCCAAATCTGTGTAATTGTAAGAGCATGACCGGTCTCAATATAAATGACATTTGGCACTTTCTGCATGTGTAATGGTGAGTTTAGCAGTTTAGTGTGATGGTTTTTCTGACTGCTGTAGAAGTTTAGAAAGCTATTGAAGTTGATGGTGTTTTCCCATATTGTTTGTTTACTTGTTTTGTTTTCACTGTAGAAGATACCACCAAGGCTGTAAAATTGGATTGGAAATTTATGTAGAATGTATCTTCATATGCAAAATTTCCAAAATTTAAAATTTTGCTTTCTAGGTTGCTCCTCTCATAAGGCATCCTTAACACTCAAATCCAGAAAATGTAGAAATACATCAGTATTTTAAGCAAAAATTAAAAAAACCAAAGCCTTAATTTTGAAACCTAGAAGGAATTTTAAAATATTGGCTAGAAGCCTACGGGAATTTTAGGTCAGTTTCTATCGCAAACTTCTTTGCTCACATTCATGGAAAGTGACTTCTGATGTGAGTAGTGGTTGTTCAAGAGATTCCTGTGGTGTTTTAGAGGCTGATTAAAACAAACTTCCCTCATCAAGGAACTTAGAACAACTTGGAGAATAAAACAGGTGGCCTGGTACTAGTGAAAATAAAGCATGTCTCCAAAAAGATCAGGCGGAGGGCTTGAGAGAGGTTAGGGAAACCTGGCTCTTTATGGTTTGTGAGGTAATTTGGCTGTGTCTTTGAGGGAGGCACAGTTGTGGGCTTCTAACCTAGGGTAGTGGATCACAGAATGTGTGTATTGGAAGGGATGATAGTGAGCAGTCACTTATCCATTTCACCCACCAGTTTGAATAACTTGCCCAAAGCGACACAGTAGAAGATGAAACCTTGCATGTCACTCCAGCTTGGAGATATGTGGAGATGTGCCAGAGCAGAGAGGCAGAAGAGGCAGTGCACATGTGAAATTCCTTTGTCCCACGGTCTTTTTATTGCCTCATTTGCAAAATTAAAAATTGTGGCCAGATTATATCAAAGCAACTTTATAAATATAAAGAGATTTCATGCATGAAGTGTAGGTGTGGGAGATAGACGTACACAAAAAGTGATCTCCCTCTTTTCTGGAAAGATACCAGCTGACCCAAAAGGAGTATAGTTTTTTCCCTCTTTAATTCCCTAAGAAGCAGCAGTTGAAGGAGTAAACATGGTGGCTACTGAGGTAAGCAGAGTGAAGACATATCCATTATTCCCCATTGTCTCACTGTGGCCTTGGGAATGAACAAAAAGGCCCAAGTTGTGAAACACTGCCTCTTTTTCAATCTCATGAACAGAAAAATGCATCTGATGTCTTTTATCTTAAACATACATGTGCACAGCCAATTTGTTAAGCAAAATACATACTACATTTTAAAAAAAATTTTAAAACTCAAGTTGCTAGGCCATAGTTAAAATATAATACATTTCTCTGGACTTGATACTGCCTAGACCTGGTCTGGGTGATACTTTGATTCTTTCTTATAAAGTAGCACGGTGCTTTGACCTTCACATCCCAAAACTTGCCTCCTGACTCAGTGATCAGACATGCACTTGCCTTAGGTGGTGATACTGACTTGAAACCTTGGGCGAACTCTGAATGCTCAGGGTTAAGCAAAGTCTTGGCTGGGTCTGTTTGTTTGTTGTAGGTGGTGAGTGTCAAGTGATTCACAAAAGGTAAACACCAGGGGAAAGGGTGGGCACATTCTAAGCATCTCATTTCTGCCTGTCCATTTTCTAGGTCCTGTGATGAGTCAGTGCAAGACTTTCTGGAAGAACTGAGTCATGAGGAAATCTGATGCAGAGAAAAACTCTGTTTTAGATAAGTGGGAGGAAGCTTGGTGGATAGAATAGCATTTTGTTTGGGTGTTAGAACAGAAGAAAAGAACAGACGATCAGCTTGGTGCAGTGCCTTGTCCATGGCGGCTTATATATGTATAGGGCTTAGAGCTTCAGAGGGGTGTTACTCAGATCACCTCACTGACCCCAGATGGAGTAAGGGGAGGGCACTGGCAGGATGAGTGATGCAAATGGAGACATCTAGAGGAGCCTCTGGGGTCTGTGGCAAGTTCCAGCTTCACCCTCCCAAGAGCTGAAGTCCCTTTTTCCTCTTAGCCTTTCTGGTTCTGCCCACCGGCAGCTGATCGGGTCCGAGCATGTTTCTCAGACTGTATACGTTGGATGGAGCTAGAATTCCTCAATGAGTGGCATAGAGTGTCTTGGGTTTGCCACAGTGATGGATAACCTGTGTCCCCAAAGAACTGTTTTGCATGGGAGATGGAGAGATGGCACTGGGTTTTTGTCTCAAACTGGAGGCAAGCCATAGCCTGGCTCCTCTCTGGGTGGAAGAGTTTGCCTGGATGACCTCTGGGGTCCCTTTCAAGAGCTCTCAGAGGTGGTTCCCAGCCCTGGGACTTCCTTTGGTAAGGACCAAAGATGCTGCCTTTTCAGGCTGCCTGACACCTATCTTCATGTGCCTTGGTCTCTTCTTCCTTTCACTGCAGGTGTACACAGTGCTTTTCTCAACCATTTCTGCATCGGCTATTCCTGTGTGTTATCTTTGCCCCTTTCCCTTACAGCACATTCTCGTGTTAGCTAAAGGTGAGTATTAGATTTTCCATCCTGTGTGCTGGTGGTTCTCTCTTCAGACATTCTTCGACATTAAAGCAGAGTTGTGAAATATAAATCAGGGCAGATACGCCAAGTAAATCTAGAGAAATTTCAAAGCCTTTTACTTTACTAATTGATCTTTATATTCCTATTCATCTGAGGAGAATAAGAGAAAAATACTTCCCAACTGATTTATGGACCCTTTTCTATACAAATGTTTTGCATACACTTGAGGTTCCTAAGAAAATGCCAAATAAAACCTAATTTATTTCTTTCTCTTCTTAATTGTTACCCATATATTTTTGGTTACCTTTTTTCTTTTAATTTCAAATTTACAGAAAAGGTGAAAAAATAAAACAAAGAATTCCCATATGTCCATACCTCAGATTTTCTGCATTTTAACAGCTTGACTGATTTTTACCTTACCTTTCTCCCTCTTTGTTTGAGAAAGATCAGGTTTTGAACTGCATGCATATTTTTTTTCCTGAATTATTTGAGAGCCAGTTGTAAATATGTATAATACTTAGAAATACTTTAGTGCAAATATCTTAGAAAAGGAAATAATGAAAGAAAAAAGAAATCCTTTTCCATTTTCCCCTTTCTTTTTACTCTGGGATCCAGCCCAGCCAGAGTCACATGTTGTTGTCATACTTCTTTGTTGCTGTTGTTGATTGTTTGGGGAGCGGGTTGCCTGGAGAGTGGATTGCCACATCCTTCTCCCATTTGTGCAGTGCTGGGGATCTAACCCAGATCCTCAGGGAGTGTGGAGCAGTGCTCTACCAACTGAGCTAAAACCCAGCCCCATACTTCTTTAGTCTCCTTTAATCAGGAAATCAGGAATAGTTCCTCAGCCCTCTTTTCTTTTTTCTTCCCCTCCCCTCCCCTCCCTTCCCCTCAGCTCCTCTCCACCCTTCCTTTACCTCCCTTCCTCCCTCCTTTTTCTTGTTTTTTCTCTCTCTCTCTTTTTCTTTCTTTCTTCTTTCATTCTTTTTCTTTCATTTCCTTCCTTCCTTCCTTCCTATGATGAAGCAATTTTTATTATGTAGCACTTCATGTAGCACTTGAAGAGCACTTGCCAGTACTTTGTTGGTGTTTCCTCATGATGAGGCTCAGGCTTTGTACTTTGGGCAGCAGTACCTGAAACATGGTGTAAGCTCTCAGTGAAACAAAGTAGGTGGTGTTGACTTGTCCAGTGCTGGTGAGGTTAACTTCTATCCCTTGGTTAAGATAGTGTGTGCCATATTTCTACACTATAGAGTTAATCAATAAATACTTTGTACCCATGAATTTATAAGTTATTAATATGTTTTTGATGCGGAGCTATTTTGAGATTATTTAAATATCCTATTCCTCATCACACTTTTACCTTTTGCCACATTACATTTATTATTTCCTAATTCTACTATTCCTTCTAAATTTATGCATTTGCCTCAGTTGGTGGAGTGCCACTCTGCACTCTCTGCCCCTGAGTTTGATCCCGAGCACCACAAAAACAGGAGAAGGACCTGACAACCTACTCTTTAAATAACCCAAAACAATCAGCCATTGAAAAAGCTATGAATAGCAGAGAAGCACTGACATAGTGTCAGGCATGCCACAGTATTGGGCAGTGTTTCATTCTGTTGTACATAGGGTCACTATGAGTTGAAGCTGACCTGATGGCACGTAACAACAACAATAAAAAGATTATCTATTTATATTGTATGTCACAAATTTTTATTTGCTTTTCCATAATTTATAATCTCTTACTATCAATATTTATTTTGATGTTAAAAACGTCCAATATTTGGTTAATGGGAGCCCTTTCAGGCTGCCTCTTGAGTTCTTTTGAAATGTTTCTATTATTCTTTGAATAGTTCTTTACTTTCTGGTATAGCAGGGTGTTCTGGGTTCTGCTTTCTTAGCCTAACCCTGGAACCAGCCATTCTATAAAGACTCCTCATTCTTTTTAGTGGACAGTGGTATTTAGAAACAAAGGTCTGAGTATTTGATGTGCTTACTGCTACTGAGGTATCATCACCCCTGGGCTCTCTCAGAAGGGAGAACTAGGAACTATTTAAAAATAAATAAATATTATGCACACTGTACATACATAAGTCTGTTTATATTTTTCTCTATCTGTATGTAGATGTTTAAAACTGCCAATTGTAGTCCAACACCACAAGGTTCATTCTGGTTTTATCCCTTTCCCTATTTGAATTTCCTTTCTCCAATGGTGAGAGTCCTACTCCTATTATTTTTTGATATGTTTATTTTCTCAGTTTTCTAACCATATGGGCTGTTTCCTGGGCCCTAACTTCTCCAATGTAGCCATTATGCTGGACAAGCATCCACCCTGCTTTGCCCACCTTGGGTCTGCTGTACAAGCTAACTAGACAGTGCTTCCTGTCTTTCCCCAGCTCAGTAGTGCTATTTGTGGGTTTTAAAAAAGATATTCGTGTATTTTTATTGAAAGATACTTACAAAAGCAATTCCTTTTATCTAAGGTCTGAATAATAACAGCTGGTATTTTATGCCCCCTGTTCACAATGGGGATGAGAGAAGTGGCTGACCTTTAAATATTTGAATGAAAGGTTAAGATTGCCAAGTTTGGTCATATTTATTGAGGAGTGGGCTCAGTGGGTTAGTGGTGGCTTCAGCCCTTTT
Organism: Pedetes capensis; assembly: GCA_007922755.1. Lineage (NCBI taxonomy): Eukaryota > Metazoa > Chordata > Mammalia > Rodentia > Pedetidae > Pedetes > Pedetes capensis. The sequence goes on from VMDO01001021.1 coordinate 69,618, forward strand.
GTATCTTGACATGCAGAGAAAATGGTGATATTTGTACCACACACAAAAGTTAAATGAACACGAGTAGTAGCAGATACAGTCAATAGGCCTAAGGCCAGTGGCTGTTCAGTTTACCCTTGTGTCATTATACCTGGTACGCCAGTAAGCTCTGGGTTAGAACATGGTACCACTAAGCTACTAAGACATTTCTAAGACCTAAAACTGTGTAGTTTGCCTGTGTTGCTCTATGTTGGCTAGATCTCGGTGTCATATTTGTGCCAGTGGTCCTAAGAGGGACCATGTAAGAGGATGAGATATCTCACAATGACTCACTGCCATGTCAAGTGTGGAAGCTCAAAACTCCTGACTATATTAGTGAGTATTCACCTTCTATATCAGAGAATTATAGTAATCAGTCAATCAATTGATTTCTGTTCCAAATTCATTTAATAATCATTTTTGAGTTCCTATTTATGTTCCTCTTGCAGCTGTACCACTCTGGTGTCCAATCCCATCAGATCTCGGAAGCTTAAGCAGGGTCGGGCCTGGTTAGTATTTAGATGAGAGACCACCTGGGAACACCAGGTCCTTTAGGCTTGGGAGAAGGACTTGTCACCCACCTCCCCAAACAAACAAATAATAAACAAAAACAATCAGCTATTGGGAACCCTTTGAATAGCAGAGAAGCACTAACAATGCTCTTTCGTCTGTTGTACAGTAGGGTCACTATGAGTCAGACACCGACTCAATGGCACCTAACAACAATAATTTATTTTAGGCAGTATGGGAGAAAATAGGGTTATAGTGATAATGACTAAATTTGTCTCTTATGGAGCTCATATTCTACAAGAAGAGAAAGATAATAAAGAAACAAAGAGAAATGATTGTTTCTTTATGAGCACTTTGCTGAAGGAAAAAGCTATTAGAATGTTTTAAGGTGGAGAAGGGAGGTGAGCTGCTATGCTGTGATTTACATTTTTAAAGATTGGTTTGGTATGTGGGATATGGATTTGGGGAGGCAGAGTGATTTTGAGAGACTAGGATAAAGATGATGATTTAGCCTTGGCTGTCCAATATGGTAGCCACTAGCCATGTATGGCTGTTTAAGTTTACTTTGAAATTTATTAACATTTTTAAAAATCATTTTTTTCTCAGTTGCGCTAACCACATTTTAGGTGTTCTTTAGAAACGTGTGGGCAATCTCTACCATGTTGGACAATACCAATACAGAGCAATTCCATCATTGCAGAAAATCCTATTTTATAGCTCTGGTTGAGACTATGGTGTTTGTATGGAGGTAAGGAGAAGTAGGCAGATGTGGAAAAGTTTTGAGAAATATCATCAAAGACTTGCTGACTGATACAGTGTGGTAGTAGAAGGGAGGAGACAATTTAAAGATGACTTTTGGCTTTTTGACTCGAGTAACTAGGTGGATGGTGAAGACTGCAGAGGACCAGGATTAGCCATAGGGATCAAGGGTTCGGTGTTGGACATATTTATTATGCCATCCATGTTAGAGCAGAATCTAAGTCAGTCTTAGAGGAGTTGGGAGGAGAACACAAAGTCCATTTTGATGAGTTTTTTTAATCTCATAGCAGATGCTAAATAAGTCCCATATGTTCATAAGTCTTGTCTTGCTTTAATTGGTAAAGAGACCATTATTGTCTGTTGGTTATTTTGTTAAATACGATCTCATGCTGCTGCAGAACTTAATTCCACAGTAATCCCTTTGTTTATTTTAGTTTTGTTTGAGTTGTGATTTGGGATGCCAAATGAAAGTGACCAGAAAATGAGGAGCTATCTTTGCTGGAGAGTTACTATGAATGGATTACAGGTATAGGACATTGGCCTGGGACCTGGGATCAGTAAATTAAAGCCTCCAATCCATAATGTTTTGGAGCTTAACACTTGAAAATACATAGAAAAAAAGGTATCTACTAAAGGAGCAACTGTGTGGAGATGGCAGTGCTGCAAGTCACCTGCCTTTACACCAAATGACATTTCTTGGTCTCTTTACAGAAAGGTAATACTTTCTGGCACATGGGATGTCTGTGGAGGCATTTGAAGATTTTTGCTCTCAGCAGTCTCTTCCAGTGTTGCCAGTCACTTGCCTGCCCATAGTTAGGGTGAGAGACCATATACTGATAGGAGTCATGAAGGGACAGCTGTCTGCAGAAGTGTTTTGTTACTTTTTAATGCTTCATTGCTTTTATGGCTAATAAAGGAGGTATGGAGTCTGAGCCCAGTGAATAAGTTCACATCTATGCCCTGTGTTCTTCCCTGTACACCTTCTTCTAAAGCATGAAAGTCGTCTTTGGCTGCTGAGATACTGGGTTCACCACTGTTGTGCTCGTGAACTAGTCACCCTGGTCGTCCACTTCATGCCTGTGGACCCCGTTTAATTGTTCTGTGGGAGTGGGAGAGATCACAGAAGGAGCTGACAAAAGCCAACTTGTGTTAACTTTGAAAATGTGACCTTCTCTTTTGTTCACTTCTCTCTTGCTTTTTCTTGAACTGCAACTCTTGGTAGCAGTGATCCCCTTAATGTGGTGCCCTTCCCTTTTGAATTTGATTCCATCATCAACGAACTGAGGTCTTCATTCTCTCATGCTACAGTGTGAATCAGATAAATTCCAACTTATTATTCAGGAGAGGAGGTGTTTTAATTTTTAATATAATGCATATAACATTCTTTGCTTCTTTTATTTTTGTGGTGACAGCCCCCTCCCCCACTTCCCCACTTGTCAGAGAATGAATATTTACAGTTTTATAGTTATAGCGAAAATAAACTTACCAGAAAGTGTGAGGAGTTTTGAAACTTGAATCCTAGGGCACAGTGGACTTTTGAGTGAACTGAAAAATATAGGGATAGGGGTAGGACTAGAAAGAACAACCAGGTATGCATCTTGGTGAATTTATATGTGTCAGCTGAATCTTGGCTCTCTCCAGCCTGTTTTCAGAGCCATGACTGTGGGTCTCTATAAAGTCCAATGAGTTGGCCATCTCAACCAATGTTTTCTCCTTGGATGGTATTAATTTAGAACTAAAGAAGAAAAATTGTCCTGGCATCTGTCTATTCAAATAGAGGGAAAAGTCAAAGCATTTTTTAAAAACAATCTTTTCTGAGCCTATGTAATGAATTTATGTGAATATGATTTTTCTCAAACATTAGCAAAGCCACAATGGGGCATTGCATCAAACAACGTGGAGCCCAGCATCAAAATGAGAGTTAGATTTGAATTAAGAATTTCATTAGAACCATTTGATTTTAAAATTCTTGTATGTCTAGCCCTATATTGCTGAACCATTTTTGAAAAGGGTTTTGAAAACAACTGAGTTTGTCTTTCTTTTAAAGACAGGCAAATACCAACCAAGTATTGTCATACTATTGAAGAAGACAAACATTGAAAGCTGGAACATGACTTTGTAGTAACACAATGTTATGAGAAAACTTTGAAGTGGTTAAATTATACAGACATGTTTTTAAAGTCTACAGCTTTCAGTAGGTATTGGAAATGGAAGCTGACAATGAGAATATTCATTGCATAGAAACTGAATCATAGAAAGATGATTCCATGGCATAGACCCAGGTAATGGATTTATGGTGAAGTTCTAGAGTTTTTGATGCTTGGAAAATGCAAGTAGAGCATTTGAAAATCCAGAAATCTTTTCTTAATAGAGTTGTAGTTAGGCCAAACAGACTTGTTTCTTCACTGTAAGTGACAGGTCACATATTTCCTCCATAAAACTTGCAATCATCATTAACAAAAGAAGTGAACTCCCTCTCCAGCTGGAAAGTGAATTTATATGTAACCTATGCATATGCATTCACACACACACACACACACACACACACACACACACCTCTTATCTGCTCCTTCACAGGTAAACCTATGCTGAATGACATGCCTGTGCATGTGGGAGTTTAGACCAGTTTTAACTGATGACTCAGGTGAGGTTGGAGGGTTTTCACATAGATTAATTTGCTTGTACATGAATCTTCTCCTTCAATAATAAGGCCAAGGTGATCTCAGAGAACTTTTGTCCTTATTTTCATGAAGACTGCATTTTCTTTTTCTCCACTCTGCTCTTACTGAATCTGTTTACAAATTAGATAATACTTTCCCATTCCGTCAGATCTCCGAAGCTAAGCAGGGTTGGGCCTGGTTAACACTTGGATGGGAGACCGCCTGGGAACACCAGGTGCTGTAGGCTTGGAAGACGAACCCGGCAACCCACTCCCAGAAAACAATCTACCATTTGAAAACCCTATGAACAGCAGAGAAGCACTGACAATAGTGTTTTGCCTGTTGTGTGCAGGGTCGCTATGATTCGGATACCGACTTGATGGCACTTAACAACAACAACATGAGGGTGGAGCCATCATTTCTATTATAATGACCATAAATGACCATAAAGGGCTTTTCTCTTCTCTTCTCTTTTCTTCTCTTCCCTCCCTCTCCCCCCCCCCTTTCTTTTTCTTTTTCTTTTTTAACAGTACTGGGGGTTTGAACCCAGAACACTCTACCACTGAGGTGGATTCCCTGCCCATTTATTTTTTATTTTTATCTTAAGACAGGGTCTCACGAAGTTATGCAGGTTGCCTCTGGCCTTGAAATCGCCATCTTCCTGCCTCAGCCTCCTGAGTCACTGGGACTACAGGTGTACACCACTACGCCAGGCTGTAAAGGGCATTTCAAAATATGTGGTGGTTTCCTGTTCATGCTCACTGAAATCTCACAGATTAGGTGAGCAAATAATTTTTAAAGTCAGGTGAGCCTGTCTGTGAATCTCTCCTTGGATAAATAACTAAGGTAAGTAATATGTCATTGACTAGCTTTACAAAGCTAATTTTTTCCAGACAACATAATGCACTTTATATTGTGACATGTTTCCTAGGTCCACAATTTGTAATTTCAATAGTGTTAGAAGCTACAGTAATTAAGGAAAATTTCATTTTATTCAAGATGTGCAATTATGAAATAACCTTGGTCTTAGGAAAGAATATAGCATCCTTGGAGATTTTATGACCAGGGATAAAGAATGTTAAGAAAGCTAAATGAAACTAAAAGAAAGAAAGTGACCCACATGACTCTGCCCATGTTGCCTTTGGTTTCTCTCTTTTTTTCTGGTGTGGAAGCCCATGGAGGGCAGATAGCAATGGATTTTTCTCCGGGGTTCTGCATAGCCCTGGCACTTGGGGAGATGTTCAGTTATGTGGAGTAAATGTAATTGCGCAACAGAAGACACATGCTGCAGGTGGAGATTTTGATTGGCTGCTGGTTCTGACACATGTTTTGACATTAAGTAATTCAGAAGATGATTTTTCCCGACGCTTGCAGAAATTCTCTGCCTATTGGGGCTACCCATTTGACACATTAATAGCTTTGAAACAGAATATGGGTCAATTTTGTCTCTGTGTCCTTTCCACAAAAATGCATACTTGAAAGCTTTTATGACAAGATGATCAGAAAGCAGAATTTATTTCTAAACAGTTATCCCACTTTCTGTTAAAGTTTGTTCTGTTAACTTTCATCATGAGTTTTGTTTGATGTGTGCTAGAATGCAACGCATCTTGGGACAGCAGAAGCTCTGGCAAATGCTACTAGTTAGTTGAAATGTCACTGAGAACATACTCACTACCTTCTTACATACTCACTATCTCCTTACCTTTCTTTAGTTTATTCTTAAAATAGCATCTCTCTTTCTAAAATTATTTCTTTCTTGTTAGGTTTTGGTTTCTTTCTTGTTTTTTCTCACATGCTTATTTTCTTCCTTCCCTGTCGAAACACAAATTGCACAAAAGCAGGGCACTAGTCTGTAACCCTAAAATCTAGAATAATTCAGAGCACATTGTGAGTGCAGGGCAAATGTTTGTTGAATGAATTAATGAATAAATAAAAATATTGGCACTTGTAACCTGCATTTATTATTCATTCACTCACAAATATGTATCATGCTCCTATTATCTGCATTTCTTTGTTTTTTATTTTTATTTTTTTTTTTTGTGGTATAGGGGGTTGAACCCAGGGCCTTGCGCTTGCATGCTTTGCAAGTGCTGTACCACTGAGCTGCACCCCTAGCCCTTTTTTTTTTTTTTTTTTTTTTTTACTTTTTGAGACAGCTTTTCACTAAATTACACACACTACCTCTAGTCTTGAACTTGTGATCCTCCTGCTTCTGCCTCTCGAGTTGTTGAGATTATAGGCTTGGGCCACCACGCTGGGTTTATCTGCATTTTCAAAAGCTGTACCACCCTGTCTGTCTGATCTCATCAGATCTCAGAAGCTAAGCAGGGTCAGGCCTGGTTAGTCCTTGGATTGGAGACTGCCTGGGAATACCCTGTGCTGTAGACTTGGAAGAAGGACCTGGCAGCCCATTCCCGAAAGAGTCAGCCATCAAAAACCCTATGAATTGCAGAGACACACTGACAATAGTGCCAGGCATGGCACATTATTGGGTAGTGTTTTGTTCTATTGTATATAGGGTCTCTATGAGGCAGACCAGACTCAATGACACCTAACAACAACATTATATACCTTGTACTTTTCTATATGCCAGGATTTAGTGGTGAACAAGATACAGACCCTGGGATTACAGAATATAATATCTAGTGCTGGGCTCTCTTGTATAGTAGTCAATAGACACATGTAGCTATTGAAATTTAAATTAAGTAAATTAAACTAAAATTAAGTAAAACTAAACATTCTGTGAGGGCTGGGATTTAGCTCAGTTGGTAGAATGCCACACTGCAGTCTCTGAGGTCCCAAGTTCGATTCCCAGCACTGCAAAAATGGGAGAAGGATGTGGCAACCCACCCCTGAGGCAATCCGGAAACAATCAGCCATTGAAAACCTTACAAGGGTCTCTATGAGTCAGACATGGCTTAACAACAACAACAACAAACATTCTGTTCCTTAGTTATACCAGCCATATTTGAAGTACTTACATGTAGTTCTTGGCTACCATAGGGGCTAAGGCTTAGCTCAGTTGGTAGAGTGCTGCTCTGTACTCTCTGAGGACCCAGGTTCAATCCTCAGCACTGCAAAAATGGGAGAATGATGTGGTAATCCACTCCTCAGGCAATCCTGAAATAATCAGCCCTGTGAGGGTCGCTATGGGTCAGACCCAACTCGATGTCACCTAACAACAATAACAAAGTGACTTGCCATATTGGAAGGTGCAGATACAGAACATCTCCATCATCATAGAACTTTCTTTTGGATTGACTTTGTGGAGTGATAAAAATAGATTAACATATAGACACTTTCAGAGGGATATAATATATACTCTTCAAAGAAAAAGTGTGTTTCAAGGGAAGCATATAGGAGAGGTGACTCACCCAGATTAGGGTGTGGCTGGGTTATTAGGGATGATTTTCTGGTGGACTTCTAACATGAGACAAAAAGAATTCATAGGGATCAGACACGCTGAGGGGGGAACAAAGAAGCATTTTTTTTTTTTTTTGTGGTATTTGAGGGTTGAACCCAGGGCCTCACATATGCTTTGCAAGCACTCTACCACTGAGCTGCACCCCAAGCCCTTATTAAAATTTTTATCTTGAGAGAGGGTCTTACTAAGTTACACAGGCTGCCTCTGGCCTCAGACCTGCAATCCTCTTGCCTCTACCTCCCGAGTTGCTGGGATTACCAGTGTGAGCCGCCATGCCTGGCAGAAGCACAGTTTTTAACTAAAAAAAAATAGCTGGAGAAGAGGGGGCTGGGATAGGTGCCTTAATCAGGCCAGCTATAGGAGGTCTTGGCATTTTATTTTGAGGTCCAAATGAGAATGGAAGGTGGCGTGTAGGAACATGCCACTTTTCATGTATAAGATAGTTTTTGTTGTTGTTGTTATTCTTTTTTTTTTTTTTCACTTGGAAGTTTCTGCCTCTTCTTAGGCCCACAGTTTCTACCCTCCTCCTAATAGATCTTCCTGATTTACTTTTGACAATCTCATTGGTCTCTCCCAACCCCAAAATCTGAGGTTATTCACTTGTTTCCCATGTGACCTAGGATGAAGCCCAGACTCCTTAATATACTTCCAAGGCTCCTATGATACAACCTCTTTCTGCTTTTCTGAAACTTCTCTTCTTTGCCTCTCACACTATGCCCTCATTCACCACTTCCCCAAATATTCCATCTCTCTTTCTTCTAGACCTTTGCATCTGGCATTTCCTCTGCACAGAGAGTTATTTCCTTCCCTTGCTTCATTCTTGTTTTTGTACTTACCCTTTAGATTTCACTAAGAGTTAGTTTCTTCAGGAGTCCCTGATTACCAAAAGTCAAAGTAACAGGCTGCCCTGTGTCTCTACCTTTCTGTCCCCCATTATAGCACATCACACTGTGTTATTTTGCCTGCTTCTGTGTCTCAGCCCTGGGACTGCAGAGAACCACAACCCTCATTTCTTGTTTTGCCCCAAACACCCAGCACATTGTCTGACACATAAACGAGCTTAACAAATATCCTCCTGATGAATGAATGAATTTTGTGATCCACTCCCATTTCCAAGGTGTGATTAATCACAAAAATGGTTCTGAAGTGATGTTATAGACATCACTGTGCCCATTAGAATAAGCTCTTAAACTGGGTGTTTGGGAGAGAGATGGAAAGAAAGCATATGAATGACCTTTGTTATTTGTTTTACACTGAATTTTGGGCCTGCAGCTGTAGCCCTGTGGCATCCGATCCCGTCAGATCTCGGAAGCTAAGCAGGGTCGGGCCTGGTTAGTACCTGGATGGGAGACTGCTTGGGACACCAGAAGCTGTAGGCTTGGGAGAAGGACCTGGCAACCCCCTCCCAAAAATCAATCTGCCATTGAAAACCCTATGAACAGCAGAGAAGCACTGACAATAGCGTTTTCCCTGTTGTACAAAGGGTCACTATGAGTCGGATACCGACTCGATGGCACCTAACAACAATAACAACTGAATTTTGGAAATTGTGGTATAATTTGCATATACTATTCACCCAGTTGTAGCATATAATCCAAAGACTTTTGGTAAATTTATCAAATTGGGTAACCATTACCACAATCCAATTTTAGAACATATTCATTATCCCAGTCAGATTCCTCATGCACACTTACAGTTAATCTTCTTTCCTCCTTCCAGCCCCAGGCAACCACTAATCTGCTTTCTGCCTCCATGAATTTGCCTTTTGTGGCATTTCATAAAATGTTGTTGTTGTTGTTGTTGTTAGGTGCTGTCAAGTCGGTATCCGACTCATAGCGACCCTCTGTACAACAAGGGAAACACTATTGTCAGTGCTTCTCTGCTGTTCATAGGGTTTTCAATGGCAGATTGATTTTTGGGAGGGGGTTGCCAGGTCCTTCTCCCAAGCCTACAGCACCTGGTGTTCCCAGGCGGTCTCCCATCAAGGTACTAACCAGGGCCGACCCTGCTTAGCTTCTGAGATCTGACGGGATCGGATTCCACAGGGCTATGGCTACAGGCTTTTCATAAAATGGAATTATAAAATATGTGATCTTTGTTTCAAGCTTCTTTCACATACCAAAACCTTTTCAGGTTCATCATGTTGTAGCATTTATCAGTATCTCACTCCTTTTTATAGTCAAATAATACTCCATTATATTGATATACCATATTTTACTTTTCCATTCATCAGCAGGTACACATTTGGGTTGTTTCGACTTTTTGGCTATTATGAATAAAGCTGCTATGAACATTTTCATATAAGTTCTACAGTTGATAGATTCTTCATTTCTTCTGACTAGATATCTAGGAGTGGAATTTTTGGATGAATATATGTTTACTATTTTAAGAAATTGTCCAACTATTTTCCAAAGTTGCTATAGCATTTTATTTTTCCACTAGCTGTGAATGTGCAGTGACCTTGTTCTTGAGAGCTGGTTTTAACTAAGGCTGTATACTCTTTTATCTCATCACCTGGTGGTATGTGCTGGTGGTTGGTAACGCAGTGTCTCCTTATAAAACAGATGTGTATAAGGTGGGCAAGATGGTGGTAAGGCTTGATGAGTCTCTTCCTGTACTAAGTGTAAATGGACTTAGGATCCACTAAGTGTAAATGGACTTAGGATCCCTCACAGATATTCCATCTCAGGAGCCTGCTGGAAAATCTCACTGCCATGAGCCATCCCTGGCAGCCCATTCCTAGAACAATCCTGAAACAATCTGCCATTGAAATCCCTATGAATAGAAGAGAAGCACTGACATAGTGCCAGGCATGTCGGGAGTGTTTCATTCTGTTGTAAACAGGGTCGCTATGAGTTGGACTCAACTCGAGGACACCTAACAACAACAAGCGCCATCCCAATGAAGATTCCTTTTTGTAGCCACGTGGATATTGAATTTACCCAATGCCTGTGGAATCCCTGGAAATGTATGTAAAGAACAGGGTATAGGTTCATACATTTGGCACAATCTGGAACAGCTCAAGGAACAAAGTTTTACTGAGCACTTGCCATGTGGACAGGATTGAGCTAATGCTGGTGAGATATGAGTGACCTAGGTGGTTGGAGAATTTAGGCTTGTGGAGGAGACCAATTTAATCCATAGAAACTCAAAACTAAACCCTGCAAGACATGCTTTCCTTAGATGGAGAAGAGTATAGTACAAATTGTAAGTTTGTAAATGCAGTGGCAACTCTGAGCAGAGCACCACCCATGAGAGCTTGAGGTGTCAGAGAAGACTACCTGGATGAGGGAGGGGAAGGATGTGGGGAGTTACCTTGGAAGAGGGGAAACTGGAGACATTCCAGGTGGAGGGACAGCAAAATAGAAGGCCCAGGAGAGATGTCCCATGGTTGTTGGTGAGATTATGAGGGGACTGGTTTGAGGAAGAGAAGCTGCACTAGAGCATAGAGCAGTGGGGACCACAGGCATTCTTCTTTTTTTGGACTAACAGGATAAGCATTTATATGTCTTTCTGCATTTTGAAGCTCTATCACTCTAGAGAACCTTGCTTATTTTCAGTTCCACATAAGAAAAGAGTCCCAGCATAGTTCACTAGTTTGCTCTTAAAACAACAGCAGCAGTAGCAGCAGTAGCAGCAGCAGCAAAACGATTTTAAAAAATCCTTGCTTAGTAGTCATAAATAGCATACTGGACATGAATTTAAACAGTTCAAATTTGAAATTCTATTTTAATTCAAAGCATGTTGTACAGCCCGTTTTCAGATTGGCAACTCAAATACTTTCCCAGATAATACAGGGGGATGTTAAGATAAACTAAAGCCACCGCAAAATAGGAAAGGCAATTGGATGCCGAACTTCACTGATAACAAGAGGTGTGATAATCTGATGGTTACTTTCTGGTTGGGTTGTTCAAAGATGGAGTGATTAACGACACCACAAATCCTTTATATATTGCAAAGCTATCATAATAGGTAGTTTCTAATGTTTTCTCAAGAAGGTCTGTGGAGCTTCTGTTACTGGAATTAGGCTCATTTATGAAGGCCTGAGTTAACTAAGGTATGCATTGTTCTAAAGAAGGCTTCTTTCCTTTAGTAAATACTTATGGCATGCCTGGTACATGGCAGGCATTAGACTGGCAGTGGAGATACCACACTGAACAAAAACATCCCTACATTCTGTGAATTATGCACCTCATTTTGATGCCAAGCAGTAGATTGATGAGATGGACATTGGCAGAAAACATTATGGATGAGATGATGGGATATCTTGTCTTCTTTATGCCTGTACAGAGACTGCCACCCAGATCTAGAGCAGTAGTTTTAAACTGGTGGTGATTTTGTCAATGCCTGGTAGGTTGAGGCCAGGGATACTGTTAAACACCCTGAAATGCACAGAACAGCCCCCACAGCAAAGAGTGATCCAGCCCAAAATCTCAGTAGTATAGAGATTAAGAAACCTTGACAGGGAGGAGCATAAAATGAAAGGAATCCAACAAAGGCTCTAGCAATGGGCCTGTTTTTTGACAAAAATTATGAGCAACATTTGAGAGAAAAGTACAATGAAATGAATTTATAAGAACTCTGGAGGATGACAGGTCCATAAGAATAACATGGACTTGTTACTGATGAAGAGGAAGCTCATCTTGAGATCTTCTCCAAACAAGGTCTCTATTGCCACTTGAGGTGGGAGGGTTTTTATGTGTGTGGCACTGTCCTGTGAATCGCAGGATGTTTAGCATCCCTGAGACACATCATTAATACTGGTAACATGCTTAAGCATTATGACAAACCCTGGGATACCATGTGCTTCCAAATGCTCCAGAAGGGAGGTAGCACGAGTCCCTGCTGAGAGCCTTCAGGAAGGCTCACTGATGTAGAAGGCAGGATGTGTGGGTTCCAGATGAACTCAGTGACTCCCATGGGAAGAAATTTTTACCTCTTTGAGCCATGATTCTTTTATCATAAAGCAAGGGCATTGGGTTAGATAAAGGGTCTTCGAGATGGAGCATGGACATCCATTGTAGTGCAGGAAGAAAATCTTGGAATGTAATTTTATTTAATTTTGATGTCACCTTTCTCAATGACACTTTTGTGTATGTTTTAAGATCTTCCTGGCCTAGGCAGTAGCATGAGTGCATTATATATACAGAAGTGAACATAACTTTGTGGAAAATGTGCTCACTATCATTTAACTGAGCAGGTACACCATCAGAAAGTTCAGGGACCCAGACCTCTTTCCATCCTGAGAGCCTCCGTTGTGGAAAGGAATATCAGAGAAGCTGGGGGTTTTCTGCTGTGGATTCCCTTCTGCTGAAGGGCACATGGGGTGATGGATATCAGTGTCTCCAAGAAGCAGCTACCCACTGAGTTCCATCTCCCTGCATTTGGAGAGTGGCACAGGGCTGTGGGCAAAAATTGACACGTTTCCTTGTCACACAGAGTCAGAATTTTTAAAAACTGGCAAGCCACCAAGGCTCTTCAAATTATTCTCTACATGAGTGTGGAAAATACTATTCCCTGACAGAAAATTTGATTCACACTTTACAAAGAGCATGGGGACATGGTTGAAATGTATAATCGTCTCTCACAAAAGGGCCCTGAGAAGAAACAGCGTCTTCCAATCCGCCCCACTCCAGCATGAGCAGAATAGCACACTTGTTTCCAAACACTCAGGGTACACTGCATTGAGCAATGTAGTATGACTTTATATTCTTAAGACCACTCTCTAGAAGCTGTTCAGGACCATGGCCCTTGCTCCATCCTTCTCCACTGACTTTAAGCCCAGCTACACAGCGACAGGCCTATGGAAGACCAGAACTTGTTCATGGCCATTGCTGTCTCAAGATTTAAACTGGAAAACCTCTCCATCCCCCATGCCACAGCTGCTTAATTATAAGGTCTCCTTTTGCTATTTAACTTAGAGGAATGTGTACTCATAGTTATCTAAAGCATTCACGTTTTAGAAATCAGCTAGTTTCTTAGATTACTTATGTGTGGCAAGAATCTGCTTTGACAAAGAAAAGCTCTTCTCCCAGGGGACTGAACCAAAATGAAAACTGCAGGCCTGGTTAGGCCTGTTCTTGGCAGGCCAAGAGGTTAGTGTGACGTTAGTAGAACACAAGTAACTTGCTGTTGTTGTACAGGATGGCTATTGAGTCACACACACTAACTGTGCTGTTTTAAGCACTCTGCCATTGCCCCCAGCATTATGCCAGAGATGTGCAGTATTCCGTTGGAAGTTAAGGTAGAAGTACTTTAGCCAGAGAAAGCAAAGTTAGAATCGGAATCAGTGACCTGAATTGTTTTGTTTTTTAGGTGTTACTGAGTCGGGTCTGACTCACAGTGACCATATGTACAGCAGAACAAAACACTTCTCGACACTGTCATGCCTGGAACTATTGTCAGTGCTTTTCTGCTATTCATACAATTTTTGATAGCTGATTGTTTCAGGAGTGGGCTGCCAGGTCCTTCTCCCAAGCTGACAGCACCCAGTATTCCCTGGTGGTCTCCTGTCCAAGTACTAACCAGGTCCTACCCTACTTAGCTTTGGAGATCTGATGAGATTAGACACCAGAATGGTAATGGTTGTAGACCAGTGACCTGAAAATGATTTTTAAATGTTATTCCATTTGTTTCCTTGTTTCATACCCTCCTCAGAGGCAGTGTGGAAGAATGGTTAAGGGCATGGGCTCTGGGCTAGCCTGCCTGCTCTGAATTTCCCCTCTGCTCCTCATTAGCTGTGTGACGTTGGGAGATCTGTTCATCTCCTCTGTTGCAGTTTCTTTATAGACAATGTAAGCACAGCGAAAAAGTATTTAGGTCATACCAATGCTGTGTATTTTATTTCATTTTATATATATATACATACACACATATACATGTATGTATATATACATATATATATGTATGTATACACACACACATATATCTGTTGTTATTGAGAGGTGTCAACAACACCTGGTTCTGACTCATAGCGACCCTCGGGGTTTTCAATGGCTGATTGTTTTGGGATTGCTTCAGTAGTGGATTGCCATGTCCTTCTCCCATTTTGCAGTGCTGAGGATCAAACCTGGGTCCTCAGAGTGTGCAATACAGCACTCTACCAATTGAGCTAAACCCCTGCCTGCCTGCCTGCCTGCCTGCCTGCCTGCCTATCTATCTATCTATCTATCTATCTATCTATCTATCTATTTATCTATCTATCTATCTATCTATCTGCCTGCCTGCCTGCAGTAATTGGAGGTTGAACTCAGGGCCTTACACACACTTTGCAAGTGCTCTACCACAGAACTGCACCTCTGGCCTGTTTTTAAACTTTATATCTCGAGACAGGGTCTTGCCAAGTTACATAGGCTGCCTCGAACCTGTGATCCTCCTGCCTCTGCATCCTGAGTAACTGGGATTTTACCATAAACCGCCATGCCTTAGTGTGTAGTTTAAATGCAGTAATATCTAGGAAGATCTTACTGTGTATAAGGTGACACATAGTAATAGAGGAGCTTTAAACACAAATAATCATGAATCTCTCCAGATTTGTAGTCCGTCTCTAAGTTATTCCATAAGCATCATTTTGAGGTAAAGGCTTAATGAAAAAAATGCATATTTTAATCCTGTGAATGTTTCTTTCAGTTGAGGAACACACATTACCAGTGATTGTTTGCTTTAGATAGAATGGAAATTCCTAAATGGAGAGTCCTCTTCTTCCCTTTGGCTGATGTGTGCATCTTTCAGTTTAGGTAGTGCCGGTGAGATAACATCTTCCCTCCTCATGGGGGCGGGGGTGGGGTGGGGTGGGGTGGGAAATGGGAAGGCAGCTTCTGCATGGGGCTGCTCTGGGTGAGGACGGGATGAGGAGTCAGAACATAACATCAGACAGGTTATAGAAAGAGGTTATGGATTGTTTTCCAGATGTCATTATGAATTGGGAAGTGTAACCTCAAGGTAGCAATGACTGTGTTGGCTTCCCAGGGGTCCTCTGGTCGAAGGATCCTGTAATTTTTAAAGGACAAATTATCTTTGTCAGCTTTCAGCCCCCCTGGCTCCACAAAAAATGTACTTGGCTTCAGTGGATGTGAAGGTCCAAATAAGGGTTTTAAGCAGTTGCTTTGTCAGTACCATGGATTTGATCCTTTCCCTCCTCACAGTGCAGTGTGCCAAGTATCTACATTAAAATGTGAGAACTATGTTAATCTCTCAATTGTACCCAGGTTTGACAGGTCGCATTTCAATAGACAGTTAAACAGTTCAGCTCTGGCGTAAATTGACCCATAGTTCATATCTATCAAAGATCTTCATTCAGGCAGTTACCGCAATTCTGCATTTTTCACGGATAGATCATTTCATTCGTGGATGGTTCAAACTCCTCATTAAACCTGAGAATTAAAAGTTTGAGCCCCATGGTTCTTCTAGCCTGCAGACATGCTGTGGGAAAGACTATAAGGTATTGTCTCATTTCATTGACCTCAGAGGTCAGGGAACATGGAGGTTTCCTTAAAAGTCTATTGCACATATGCTGCCTGGAATTTTCCTAGGCAGTTCATAAAGCTATTCTACTGGCAGGCATACTGAGTTTCACATTACTATAACTTTCTGTTAGAAATAGTAATTTTATTTGTAGAAAATAAATGTCTTTGAAGGTTAAGAGATGCCAGCTAGTCTTTATATAATGAAATTTGGTGATTGAGATCCTGTGTAAGGCAGGTTTTTAGTAAGTTGTTGGAAGTTTCTCATTATAACCTGTCTGAGCGTTCTTCTTTCTAGATCCAAATACTTTGATCTTTTTTTTTTAATGTCTTCAAAAAATACACAGGATAAAACTCATCTGCAAATCCCTTTGATTGCCTTAGATCCCTTCCCAGATAGTTCTGTTACAGAATTCTTTAGGTCCAGTGACTGGAAAGCATACAGACTTTCCCTCCGTAATCTGAAAGTCATAGTATCTTAACCATTTTTCTTCCCATACCTTTGACATTTCTCCCTTCTAGAAACTTCTGTCAGGTTTCACATCAGATTCAAGTGTCTCCTTTCTTGAAACAAGCAAGCAGACAGACAAGCAAACAATGAAAAACAATTACCACCAAAAACAAAGAGGCAATTTTTGCCACTTTGCCTGCACCAGATCCTTCTTTTGCGTGTTACCTAAACTTTTTTCCTTTTGTTTATATTTCTGAAGGGGGAAATCATCCACATTTAATGTGTCCACCACTCTGTTGAAACTGTTTTCCTTAAGGTCATTGTTGTTGTTGTTGTTAGGTGCCGTCAAGTTGGTATCCGACTCATAGCGACCCTCATAGGGTTTTCAATGGCTGACTGTTTCAGTATTGCCTTGGGAGTGGGTTGCCAGGCCCTTCTCCCATTTTTGCGGTGCTGGGAATTGAACTGGGGACCTCAGAGACTGCAGCGCAGTGCTCTACCAACTGAGCTAAATCCCAGCCCCTTAAGGTCATTACTGATCCCTATATCAGCTGGGATTTTTTTTTTTTTTCTTATTGAACCAGCTCCAACCAGCACAACAGTATTGGAGCATTCTTAACTCATGAAGTGGGTGCTGGCCTTGGACAAGGCTTGAGCCACTGCCTGAAAGGAATCACCAACGATTTGGATTCATGCTGTGCCCATGCTTTGGCTTATCCTTAGACCCCTCCATGCTACCTACTTACCTTTTGACCCTTCTGCTCTAGACTTTCTCTTATTACAGTAGTGAATCCATAAGCAGTTCCAGATACCACAAGGAAGGGAGAGAAAATTTGTTTCTCAGGGTCTCCAACAAATATTTCCATGCATTTCATTGACTCTTCTTGGGTTTCTGCCTTTCCCTGAACCAAATCTATCCATATGATGAGAGGCTTTGGAAGGTGGGGATTGGCTGACACCAGTCATGTCCCATCTTTAGAGCTGTAGGTAAGATTAGTAAATCCAGATCAGATGACTTTAGAGTTCAGAAAGAGGCCCATTGCGGGGGTGGATAGGGGTCTAGGGGCAAAGGGGTTGGGCAGCAGCAGCAGTGGCTACCATCTTTGAAATGGTCATATTCTTTTCCTTCTTGAAAATCAAATCCTTTGATATCAGTTCCCTTCTGTCTTGGTAGCTCTAACCATCCTGATTTCTGCATCTTGCTCTGGCTCTTATGGTTCAGTTTCCTTTGTGGCTGTCCTTACTCTGCTTGTCAGTCAGCTTTGGTTTCCTTTTACCTTACTCCTCCAGTTTTCATCAGTTACTTTCATCCATTGTCTTTCCAGTTACTCTTCACAGGTTAATGTGCAGAGTCCCCAGTCTCAGACATAATGAATTCCTGAAAACATACCAAATGGTTACATGTACAAAAGTCAAACATATTATAGAAGGCATTGGGTGTGTGTGTGTGTGTGTGTGTGTGTGTGTGTGTGTGTGTGTGTGTGTGAAAACATTGTTATAAAATTCCTAATTATACCTCTTTTCCTTTTTGGTGGTATATTCAGCCTGTTACTTTCCAAAATGTTGTGCCTGTTTTCTTCTGTTGAGTGCTTTTCCTTCATAATAGATCATGCTTCTATTGGCTTAAATTCAGTGACTACCTGACATTTTAGTAGTTTAGTGACTTCTATGATGCTTATAATTCTTATTAGTGTTGGCGTTTTAATTTCCTTTGCTTTTTTTTAACCTCTTTTTTTGTTGTTGTTACCAAACCCAAAATGTAATAAACACCAGTAGCCACACAGTTATATAAACTATCAGGTAAAGATACTGCTGTTGCTGCTAAGAACTGAGCATCTGGCTGATAATTTTGGTGGGGTTACCATATGATTGGTGTACTCACTGGCTGAAGAAACAAAGTTTATGTTTGCCCTGGGAAAGTTATTTGTGGATGTTGGCATAAGATGTGCAGAGATAAGATGAATGGAGGCTCATTGCAGTCTGCATTTCTCGACCATATTTATCCAGTTGCCTCTAAGACATTTCCAGCTTAGGTGGAAGTGCTGCTCTCCTCCCTGGTTATTCAAAACAAATCTGAGTTTATCCCTGGCATGTCCTTTGATCCTATTCACACACCTTGCTGGCTGGTACCCTATGTCATGAAACTACCCTCCCTTCTCCACACCAATACCACTACCCTAGTTCAGTTCTGTGTCATTTTTCAGTTGGTAGTTTCATTTGCAGAAATCATCTTCCTGATTGCCCTTCTCTTATCCATCTCGTATGACGGGGAACAGCACATTTTTTCTGTAGTGGGCCAGATAGTAAATATTACAGGCTTTGCCAGCCATCTAGTCTCTGTTGTAACTGCTCAATTCTGTCTTGGCCACTGCAGCCATTGACCCTATGTAAACAGGTGAGTGTGGCCTGTGTTCTAATAAAACTTTATTTATGTGATTGTTGCACATTGTGTGCAAGTACTAAAATATCACACTGTATCCCAGAAGTTTGTACAATTGAAATTATGTCAATTAAATAGTTTTTAAAAAACTTCATTTATAGACACCAAAAATTGAATTTTTTATAATTTTTCCATGTCACAAAGAATGATTTTTCTTTTGATTTTAAAAACCTCTTAAAAATATGAAGTCCATTCTTAGGCCAAATAAAAGTCCTGTAGGCTGTAGTTTGCTGACCTGAGTTGTACCTGGTTACCAGAATGAGCTAAGCACAAAATAAATCTGAACATCCTATTTGAATGCTTAAATCCTTCCAAGGTTTGCCAATAGGATCTGAAAGAATAAGGTCCATCTTCCTTAAAATGGGTGTTGATTCCTTCCTGATTCAAACTCGGGCATCTCACATTGCCAATTCAGATCTTGCCCTGTTTTCTCCAGGATGCTGACCTCCTTGCAGCAGTCACTTTCCCACCCTGAGCTACTTCTTTATGAATACTGATCTCTCTTCTTTGAATGTCTTCCCTTTACATTCCTTTTTTTCTTCCCTGTCCCTCGTCTTTTGTTTTTGGAAAATATTAGAATTATTGGTTTCTTTGCTCCACTGAGAGATTGTCTGCTGGTAGGACCATATCTTACTTGACTCTGTTCCTATCATCTCACTTCTAGACAATGCTCTGATAAAGTAGGCACTCCATAAATATTTGCTGAATGCAAGCACACATGCATCAATGAATGTACAAATGAATAAGTGGAATGTTGTTGTTGTTGTTAGGTGCTGTTGAGTCAACTCTGACTCATAGTGACCCATTGTACAATGGAACGAAACACTCCCCAATTCTGTGCCAGGCACATCATCTCATTTATGTTTAAGCCCATTGTTGCAGCCACTGTGTCAATCCATCAGGTGGAGGGTTTTACTTTTTTTCATTGACCTGCCACTCTCCCAAACATGATGTCTTTCTCCAGGGATTGGTCTCTCCTGACTACATGTCCAAAATATGTAAGATGCAGTCTAGCCATCCTTGCTTCCAAGGAGCACTCTGGTTGTACTTCTTCAGGACAGCATCTGTTGATTCTTTTGGCAGTCCATGGTATATGCAATAATCACCTCAAGCACTGTAATTCAAAAGCATCAATTCTTCTCCTGTCTCTTTTGTTCAACGTCCAGCTTTCACAACCATATGATGTGACTGAAAATACCATGGCATGAGTCAGGCACATGTTCATCTTCAGTGTGACATCTTTACTTTTCAATACTCTAAATAAAGAGATCTTTTGCCACAGCTTTTCCCAATGCAATATGTCTTTCGATTTATTGACTGCTGCTTCCTCAGGTGTTGATTGTAGAGCCAAATAAAGCAAAATCATGGACAACCTCAATCTTTTCTCCATTTATTTTGAAGTTGTTTACTGACCCAGTTGTAAGGATCTTGGGTTTTATTGATGTGTAGTTGCAATCCATACTGAAGGCTATGTTCTTTGATCTTCATCAGTAAATGTTTTAAATTCTCTTCACTTTCAGTAAGCAGAGTTGTGTCATCTGCATAATGCAGGTTGTCAATGAGTCTCCCTCCAATTCTGATGCTGTGTTCTTCCTGGTAAAGTCCAGCTTCTTGGATTATTTGCTCAGCATATAAATTGAAGAGATATGATGAAAGTATACACCACTGACACACACCTTTCTCAATTTTAAAGTGTTTCTTTGTTCTATTTGAACAACTACCTCCTGGTTCATGTACTGATTCCTCGTGAGTATAATTTAGGTGCTCTGGTATTCCCATTTTTTGAAGTGTTGTCCATAATTTGTTATGATCCACACAGTCAAATGCCTTTGGATAGGCAATAAAACATAGATAAACATCTTTCTGATATTCTCTGCTTTCAGCTAATGTCCACCTGATATCAGCAGTGATGTCCCTGGTTCCATACCCTCTTCTGAATCTGGCTTAATTTTCTGGCAGCTCCTTGTCTATATACTGCTGCAATTGGTTTTGAATGATCTTTAGTAAAATTTTTGTGTGTGTGGTATTAATGATATTGTCTGATAGTTTCCACATTCAGTTAGATCCCCTTTTTTGGGAATAGGCACAAATATGGATCTCTTCCAGTCGGTTGGCCAGGTAACTGTTTTCCAAATCTGTTGGCATAAACATGTTAACACCTCCAGTGCTGCATCAGTTTGTTGAAACATCTCTATTGATATTCTGTCAGTTCCTGGAGCTTTGTGTTTGTCAATTTTTTCAAGGAGGCTTCCACTTCTTTCTTCAATACCATTGGTTCCTTTTCATATGCAAACTCTTGAAATGGTTGGTTATCTACCAATTCTTTTTGTATAATGACTCTGTGTATTCTTTCCATCTTTTTTTAATATTTCCTGTTCGTTTAATATTTTCCCTGTAGAATATTGCACTATTGCCACTCGAGGCTTGAATTTTTTCTTTACTTCCTTAAGCTTGAGACACACAGAGTGTGTTCTTCCCTTTTGGTTTTCTGTCTCCAGTTCTTTGCACATGTCATTATAATATTTGTTTTTGTCTTCTTGAGCTGCCTTTTGAAATCTTCTGTTTAGTTCCTTAACTTCATCATGTTTTCCTTTTACTTTAGCTGCTTGATATTCAAGGGCAAGTTTCAGAGTCT
Organism: Pedetes capensis; assembly: GCA_007922755.1. Lineage (NCBI taxonomy): Eukaryota > Metazoa > Chordata > Mammalia > Rodentia > Pedetidae > Pedetes > Pedetes capensis. Next base: position 90,977 of record VMDO01001021.1, read on the forward strand.
CTTTTGACATGTAATTTGGTCTTTTCTTTTGTTCCTATCTTTTAAATAACCTTTTGCTTTCTTCATGAGTGGTATCTTTGAGGTCATGCCACTACCTGTCTCATCTTCTATCACTTGTGTCTAATTCATTAAACCTGTTCCTGAGATGGTGTCTGAACTTAGATGGGATATACTCAAGGTCATACCCTGGCTCTTGTGCACTTGTTCTAATTTCCTTCAGTTTCAGTTTGAACTTGCATTTGAGAAGTCGATGGTCTGACCCACAGTCAGCACCTGGTCTTGTTCTGACATTTCATATGGAGCTTTCCCATTGTTTCTTTCCACAAATGTAATTAATTTGGTTCCCGTATGGTCCATCTGGTAAAGTCCATGTTTATAGTCTCGGTGTATGTTGGAAAAAATGTATTTGCTAGGAAAGGTCATTGGTCTGACAAAATTCTATCAGCCATCTCCAGCATTGTTTCTGTCATCAAGACTATATTTTTCAACTATTGAGCCTTCTTCTTTGTTTACAATTTTTGCATTCTAGTCACCAGTAATTATTAGTACATCCTGATTGCATTTTCGATCTATTTCAGATTGCAGAAGCTAGTAGAAATCTTCCCTATCTTCATTTGTGGCCTTATTGGTGGGTGCATAAATTTGAATAATAGTCATTTTAGCTGGCCTTCCTTGTAGGCATATGGATATTATTATATCACTGACAGCATAGTACTTCAGGACAGATCTTGAGATGTCTTTGTTGATGATGAATGCAACCCATTTCTCTTTAATTTGTCATTCCCAGCATAATAGACCATATGATTATCTGACTCAAAATGGCTCATATAGGTCCATTTTATCTCACTGATGTCTAGAATATCAATGTTTATGCACTCCATTTCTCTTTTATGATTTCTGATTTTCCTAGATTCATACTCCATACATTCCACACCCCAATTATTAATGGATGTTTTCAGTTGTTTCTCTTCATTTTGAGTCGTGCCTCCTCAGCCAATGGAGGTCCCTGGGGTTTTATTCCATTTCTGTCATCATGGTAGACTCTGCTTTGAGGAGGCAACTCTTCCCCCATAGTCTTTTGAGTGTCTTCCAACTTGGGGGCCTCATTTTCTGGCACTATATCTGACAGTGTTTCTTTGCTATTCATAGAGTTTTCAATGGCTAGTTGTTTTGGAAGTGGTTCGCCAGGTCATCCTCCCTAGCCTGTCTTAGTCTGGAAGCTCAGCTGAGACCTGTCCACCATGGGTGACTCTGCTGGTATCTGAGATACCAGTGGCATAGCTTTCTGCCTCATTGCAACATGCAAGCTCCCACATTGTGACAAACTGACAGACGTGTGGGGGAAGTGGAATGGTGGAGTTAAATAAGCCAATTTTGCTATTTGGCTAACAACCCTGACCAAAGTGTTGTGATATCAAAGGTTGAAACCTGTACAGGCAGTTTTTAATATAGGAATGGGTGGGCTTCCAAAACTTTGTAAGTTGGTTGTCCAGAACCTGGAAGATATTTTCCTATATAAATTACATTATAAATAAGGCTTAACTCTTCAGCCTAGTCCACAGAAAGATTATTTGATGCATCAAGTTGTTGAAATAAAATTAGAAAATAATAAGTGAAGTGTCAAACTTCTAAATTTTATTAAAATATTTTAAGCCTACAGTTCATCTCAATAAACTTTAAAAGGGAGTTCCTGACTTTGTGTAATATCATAAATTAAACAAAAATGAATTCTGGCAAAAGAGTAATGTGAATAGAGAAGGCAGATTCTGAAAAATTCTAGGGAAAACTGAATGTTTTTAAGAAAATTTATTATAACCTTTTTTTAAAATCATACTTCAAAACTTATGGTTTTCTTGACCATGCTAAATGTCACAAGAATTTCTTTTGAGATTGTCAGTAATATTATGGCCCTTTATTTGTACTCAAATGTAAAGACACACAGACACATTTTAGAGGGAAAAAAAAAGTCTTCACCATTTACTTCTAACTATTCCTTAAGCAAAATTCTATTTTATGCTGATTTTTTTCCTCTTCCTGTAGAAATCTTGCCTTTATTTATTTATTTATTTATTTATTTATTTTTTGTCCTCACTTTTCTTTGTGATTCATGAATGTTTTCTTTCTTGTGGTCTTTAATTTCCTTGTACCTTGGCTAAGAGGACAGATAGGCACAAGTGAGGTCAATAATAAGACCATTAAACCTCAATTCACTTTCACTTATTAATTGACTTATTTATTAAATCTTCACTGTATTCATCACATACTTATTAAAATGCATTCTAAATATAAAGCAGAAGCTAGGCTCTGTATCAGTTAAGGAAGAGGGCTTAGAAAGACAAAGGAGAGTTAAATGGAATGAAAGGAAGTTTGAAGAGGAAGTACAAGGCTTGGTATTCAGAAACCACGAAGATCTAAGTCTTTCTTGGTAATAGGATATACTTGTGATAAAAACATCCTCATATTACAGAAAATTTTAATGTAGACAAGTTAGTTTCCTCTTAAACTCCCCTCTCACAGATGAGGCACATGTCCAGATATTTTTTCATGCACACATGGACATATATTATTAATGATGGTTTTTACAAAATGGAATTATACTTTACTTCATCAGATCTAAAATGTTTGAATGAAGATACACTATGACTTTTGTGTATAACTAATAAAGAAGAAACTGGGCCAATTTAGTTTTGACATTCTGTGCCAGATATGTATTCTGATTATTCCTCTCTGTTCTCCATTTTTCTCTCTTCCCTAGTAGCTTATTAGTGGTCTCTCTCATCTTCTGGCTTTCATAGTTGAATCTGGCCAATGGGGAACCTCTGCAGGACTTCAGAAGAAAGACAAGTGAGGAAGGAGGACTTTGTCCTGTACCTTTTCCTGGAGGGTACTTTGTACTAACTCTGCTTCTAGGTAGAAGGTCACTTTCTTATCTAAATGACTGAGTTTCTTCTTCCTTAATTTGACCTTTATCTTTATATTTAGTCCTTTTATTAAAAATACTCCCAAGGAATCCTGATTTGAGTGTGTAATTTGTTTCTTGTTGGGATTCTGACTGATACATAAACCCTCAATTATAAGGCACATCCTAATTTACAAGATTTTAAAGTGTAAAATGCTTAGAATTTATGATATTCCACATCTTTTTCCCTCCCATAAAAGTATATATCAGTTTGCACAAAATCTTGCATATGCATGTTCCTAGTAGCTTTGCTCATAATAGCCCATAAATAGAAACAACCCAGCTGTCAGCTGGGGAATAAATAAGCAAAATATGGTATATCTATATAATAAAATATTATTTGGCAATAAAAAGGGACAACAGGGACAAACTTCTAATCTGCTATAAGTGAAAGAAGCCAGGCACAAAAGAATACATTGTGATTTGCATTCTCCATTGGTATGAAATATTTAAAAAGTCAAACTAATAGAGATAGAATGATGCTTAGTGGTTACCTAGGGTTGGGAATGAGAACTAGGACTAACTATATATGGGAACCATGGATCCTACTGGGATGATGGCAGAGTTCCAATCCTAGATTACAATGATCACTACATAATTTACTAAAAATAATTGAGTCATATACTTAAAAAGGCAATTTTATGACATGTAAATTGTACTTTAGCAAAATTGTTTTTGAAAAAGAGCACATTGGATATCTTTTTATGTTGTTAAGTAAATGTGGCTCTATCTGAAGGTCTGTAGGTCTTATGTTTCTTGCTTTTGTAACTAATTTTCCTGCCATGCAATGCTGTTGGATTTCATGGTAGAAATCTGCTTCCATAAGAGTACTGTACGTAGTACAGACCTTGTCAAAGAAGGAGACTTAGTATCCACAGTGGAAAGGTCTATCTGCTGTCCCAGGTCTCTCCAGGCCTCTCTGTAGCCGGAGGCTCCCCATTCCTGGGATGCCTCCTCTCAGTGCACTACCACCTGGTTGTTCTTCTCACTGTGGCAAACAAACATGTTGATCATTCTTATTACAGAGAGGGGATATCTGAACCCCTTGGTACTCAATCCTAGTGGTTCCTTCACCTCAGATGCCCATCATGGGGGCTTATCCAAGCAGTTGCCCAACCAAGCAAGTCTCTCTCTTTAATGTGGGAAAAATAAGAAAATATTATCATGTTCCTTGTTCTATTTGATTGTTGCATGGCATTTCATTTTATGGATTAAATGAACTCTTTATCAAGTTTTCTCCTGAACAAATCCTTGTACAGTTAGATATCTTCATGCAAGGATATAAGGGCTCCCTATTGTTGAATTTAGATTATGATTTGTGCTTACCCACAAATTTTCTTAATCCTTGCCTTCCACATTGCCAAAGATAAGCAGGAGTTGGCCGTAATAACTTACGCTCTTGATTTGGAATGCGTAATTAATTATATATAAATATTATTTTCTGTTAACTGATCTTCTCAATATAAATGGCCTGAGTTTAAAACCTTTTCTTCCCAGGGCTTGTTTTTTTCATAATTGGAACGGCAATTTTTTGTCTTCCCCATTGATTTTCTACAGTAGTAACAATAAAAGGCATTGAAATTTGTCACATGAATTTAAGTTATAAATTAACTATTTTAGTTTAATTAAAGTGCTTAAGTTATAAATTAACTATTTAGTTTAATTAAAGTGCTTACTATGCTATGCTAGTTAGGTGCTGTTGAGTTAGGTCTGACTGATAGAGACCCTATGTACAACAGAATGAAACACTACCCAACCTTGCAACATGCTCAGCACTATGTCAGTGCTTCTCTGGTATTCATAGGGTTTTCAACGGCTGATTGTTTTGGGAGTAGGTTGCTTTGTCCTTCTTCCTAGCCTATAGCACTTGATATTCCCAGGTGGTCTCTCATCCAAGGACTAATGAAGCAAACCCTGCTTAGCTTCCAAGATCAGATGGGTTCAGATGCCAAGGTGGTATGGTTGCAGGCACTATACTAGGCAACAGTAGTAGATTAGCAGAATCATGTATAGTTCTCTGCTCTGAAAGATCTCAAAAGCTAATACAAAGTCAGATATGCCAACAAGTACCCAAAGAATATCCAAATTAAACCTTCAGGATCCTGACAAGGCAGTACAAAATAGAGTGAAATCTCTAGCCCATCAGCATTAAAACTACTTGAAGCTGAACCAGACCTTTGAAATAAATCCAATCCAAAACCTTAGTCTACAAATGGAGTAATTGAGGATATACTGATAGAGGGCCTTTATAAGGTCACACAGCTTGGAGTAAGCAGCCAGGGCTCAGATGAAAATAGGAGAATTTCAGGATTGTTGCTTCTTCCTGGATGTTGTGTTGAACTACACAAATGAAGGGAGATCAAATTAATGAAAATGAGGCTAATGAAGTTAATGAAAAAGTCATGAAGGCTATGCTCAGAAAATCTGTCAGACTGACAATGAAGGACATGGAAACATTGGGGTGTATGATGTAGGCCCCTTTCAGACCTCCAGAGCTATGTGGTTACTGCTGGTCTCAGAAACTTGGACTGTCAGGGTGGAAGTTATTACTAATAGTCACTAAATTTCTCCTTAAGGTTCCAGGTTGAACTTAATTTTTTGTGTCTATGATATCTACCACCTAGTTTCAGCTTTGTTTCTCAAGAGCAACATGGAAGCCATGTGCAACATGGAAATCGTGTTTTCATTGTGGCAGAGCCTTAACCTGAAGATAGTCAACTGTCTTTCCAAGCCTCTCCAGGCCGACTAGCACCATGAAAAGTGACTTCCAGGTAGTATGTGGCCTTACCACTCTCTCTGACAACCACACATAACCTGTCCTTCCAGGAGACTGAGGAAGGACATTTGTGTGTGAAGGATTGGGTACCACTTACTAGCTTTTGTGTGACCTTTAGCAAGTCACATTTATTTCTGCTCCACGGTTCTCTGTCTATAAAGTTGGGAGAGTTGGATGAGATGATATACACAAAACATTCAGAATGATGCCTTCATACATAGTATGTGTTTAATAAATGATAACAGTTGTCATTGCTCTTTAGTGATTCTGCCCTTTCGAGACATTAGTATTAGCTAGTCTCTAAGATAGCTCCCATACAAACAGTATATTATCTCTTTAAAAAATTTCTCTGTTGTGGGAACTGTGAGTCACGGAGATCTTGCCTCTATAGAAGAGGAACATGAAGAATAAGCTTTTATAGATTGAACCTCTTCCCCTACAAACATTGTCCAAGATAATGTTTCACTTTGGGGAACACTTTATGTCTCTTCATTAACTCTGCAAGGTTTTAATCCATATCTAAATTCATATCTCTTCTCTGTGCTATCACTGATGATAAAACACCCTCCATAGTGTGGAATAAATTCAGGTTTTCTATATCCAGTGACCCATAGTTTCCCACCTTAAATGGTTAATATGGAAGAGAAATTAGATATCTGTAGAAACCAAGTGTGTAACTTAAAAATGTTGAAGGAGATATGGACTATAATACTTAGAGAGTGGTGAAGACTGTGGCAGAACTGAGGAGCACATGACCCATCTGAAGGGATTCACTTTCAAGAACACTCAGTTAAACTATTTGTCTACAGAATTCAGCCAATTTGATAACTCTGATCAAAAGGAATAACACTAACAAACCCCAAAGGAAAAAAAGTTTCTTATAAGAAACTTTAAATTCTTTGCTTATCTCCCAATTGGCATGTAATAACTCATATATATACTTAAGAGGGATTTAACTCAGTGGGTAGAGCGCTGCGCTGCAGTCTCTGAGGTCCTGAGTTCAATTCCCAGCACCACAAAAATGGGAGAAGGACCTGGCAATCCATTCCCAAGGCAATACCGAAACAGTCAGCCATTGAAAACCCTATGAGGGTCGCTATGAATCAGATACCAACTCGACGGCACCTAACAACAACAACATACTTAAAGAATGGATACATTTATATCTTCAAAAAACTATCTTTGCTTGATTAGTTATGGGTTGTTGCATAACAAGCCACTCTAAAACTTAGTGGCTTGAACCAGTGTGGGCTGAGTGTGGTGGCTCGTGCCTGTAATCCCAGCACTTGTGAGGCTGAGGCAGGAGGAGCCACAGGAATTTGAGACTAGCCTGGGCTACACAGTGAGACCTTGTCTCAAAAAACCAACTAACCAACCTCCCAACCAAACAAACAAAAAAGCATGGGGGCTGGAGATGTAACTCAGTGGTAGTGTGCTTGCTTAGCATGTGCTAGGCCCTAGGTTTGATCTCAGGCATTGCAAACAAACAAAAAAATTCACGCTTATTTATGTTTTTACAGTTTTGTGGGGTTGCTGAATGCTTCTTATGGGCTGGGATGGACCAGCTGGGGCTTGATGGCCAACTGTAGTCTCACATTTCTGGGCCCTTAGCTTGGGTTGCTAGAATATGGTCTCTCTTCATGTAGCCTCTTGATCTCAAAGATGCTGCCCAGATTTCTTCACATGGTGATCTCAGCACTCTCAGCTGTAAAAAGCTCTAATGCTCAAAGTACTTTTCAAGCTGCTTCTTGGGCTCCATTGGCCAAAGCAAGATTCGGGCCCAACTGCTGCTTTGAGAATGACATAGGTAGCCTCTCCCTCAGAAGGAGAGGAATGGTAAAGCCAATTGCATGTGCCCAGAGACTGTGCAGTTCTTTCACCCTCTATAGGAAAAGAAGGCTCTGTTTGTGGAAAATTTTCCAAAATAAGAAGGAGTTAGGCTAATGATGATGCCAATAGGGAAGATGTCCACTACAGATCCTTCTGTGCTACTCCTCTGTGTGAGCCAACATGGCTGTTAACAGCATAGACGTAAAGGAACACAGTCCTGTTGGAGTGCCTGGCTGGTGTTAGCAGGAAAGAAGAGCTGAGAGAGAGACAGGAAGTGGCTGCCATGGGCCTGAGGATGGTGCCTGTGGCCCACAGAGGACCAAAAGACAAGAGTGGCTGCACAGAGTGAGTGCTGTCCATGGTCAGCCCCAGTGTCCAGGAGATGGGTGGAGCCTGGCCAGTACCCACTGATCCTTGAGGGAGTATCTCTGCATGATGCCCATGGAGAGGAACTGTTCCTGCAGTCCTTCTTGCTATCTTCAGTCAGCAGCCCCCCAAGAGTAGCTGATTGCCAGGTAGAATTGATACCTCTCTGTCTCAGGAAGCTGTACTCAGCTCATCTTTCCTACCTAGGGTGGACCCTGCTTCAGCATTGAAGGGTACTTGTAAGTCTGCTTATTCTCTACCTCCAAAGTAGATAGTAGCATTCTGGATGTCCAGGGACATGGTGGCAGTCATAGAGCAGAAGGAACCTGACCTTGGATGGGAACTTTATTTGGGATTAGCACATGTACTTGGGTGTATCCGAACAAAACCAGTTAGAAATTTTATTGACATCCGGTTTTCTCCCTGCTGCCCCACTATCCTGCATCTTGGGGTATTCATGAAACTTACCTCTAGTTTGTGACTGTACATTTTATAGCTCTTCCATACATGAAATAAAATCAATCTTCCCTCAAAAGGTATGGTGTGGACGGGTGTGGTGGCACACGCCTGTGATCCCAGCAGTTTGGGAGGAAGAGGAAGGAGGACCAAAGTTCAAGAACAGAGGCAGTCTGTGTAATTTAGTGAAACCTTGTCTCAAAAAGTAAAAAAAAATGTGCTGGGACTGCAGCTTAGTGGTACAGAACTTGCAAAGCATGCAAATACAAGGCTGTGGGTTCAACCCCAAGTACTGCAAAAAAAAAAAAAAAAAAAAAAAAAAAAAAAAAAAAAAAAAAAAAAAAAAAAAAAAAAAAAAAAAAAAAAAAAAAAAAAAAAGGTATGATGTGGTTTGCATATAAGATAGGACGATTTTATGGCTTAAAAAAAGACTCTAATTGTCTGGGAAAGAAGGGAGAATAGGGAAAAGTTACATGAATGAGGTCTGTTCTCTTCTGGAGCAGGAAGGACAGAGTCCTCTAATTAAAACTGGAAAGAGAAAGCTTCCAGAAGAAAATTTCTGATGGTAATCCTGAGATTTGTTGAGTGCCAACTATATGCAATTATTGGCAATATGTCACATGGCGTTCTCATTTGATCCCCAAATAATCCAAAAAATTTGTGCATGGGAGTCTTCATTAATAATGAGAAAACTGAGGCCCAGACCAGCTAAGTAGCCTGAGCATGTAAGCTGAGCAAGGGAGAGGAAGAAGATGATGTCCTTTCTGCTTTACCTGCTATATCATACTGCTTCTTGTGACTAAGTAGTTGAGCAAAGTGGAGTCATATAGTGGCGTGGAGTGATCGATGATCTAGGACTGGGATAGCTTAAGGGATCATGCTGATGAGAAACTGTCCCATAACTTTTGCCCCTAAGTCTCCTCAGTTCCCACCCTTTCCTTGTACTCGAGCCCCTTTCCTCCTCTGCTATTCCCTGTCCCAGGTCCCAGTCATTGTCCCTCACTGACTCTCCCTTGATGACTCTCCTCTCTCCCTCTCAGCCTTGATGTAGGTAACCATTGGTAACTTGGAGCAAGTAGAATCTCTAAGTAAGGTGTTCATCATTTGGCAAGCACAATGTGTAGCAGTTCTAAGATGAGGTGGACTCATGGAGAAATGTTTGAATTTCAAGCCTACTTTTTTAAAATATAAAAGTACTGTTATACTAAATTGACTTTTAAGTGATGACTTACAAATTTTTCTGTATTTCTTTGCTCTCTATAAGAGAGATTCTATAAGAGAGACTTAATAAATAAGGTTTAAGTCTCATTTATTGTCTAAACTAAGCACTTTTGAGAGTGAAAGGGATTGCTATTAATAATACCCCAGGACACCCCAAATGAACAGGGACATAGAGCTACTACATAGGGAATTTTAGAATAGAACATCTTTGAAAGCCAGGGACTACTCGCACATACTTTATAATTTGATGACAAGTTGTCTTAGGTAGTGTCTCAATAATTTAAATATATATATATATATATATACACACACATATACATATACTATATATATACATATATACATATACATATATACATATATATACATATATACATATATACATATACAATATATATACATATACTATATATATATATATATCTATATCTATCTATCTATATATATATATATGTATACATGCACGTCTCCAGGCAAGCTTTGAAGGAGGGAAAGAAGAGTAACTTTTGGGGTTGAGTGTTATTTATAGCCTTGGTGCTCTCAAATTGCCAATAAATTTCTCATCTGGATCACACGTTTGGATTCTGTCTTTCATTCTGAATATTGCAAACTATCTAAATATAAACATTTTTAATGAAACAGTAAGATACTGCAGCTAAACAATGTCCAAGGTGTGAATTATCGCACCATGTGCAACTCAGACCAAAGTGTGACTTTTTGTGATTGCAGAATGGCTGTTTGCCAAGTTGTATAACAAAAACTCTGGTAATTGCAGCCCTAAATAATTCATGTTATCTTTAAACATCTATTTTTAAGTTAGTAGAAACTGTAAAATAAAAACCCAAATAGAAAAACCTTTTTTCCAAATTCTTAAATTTATTTAAATAACTGGTGTTTTTGCTGGATGTCCTCAAAGATGTTTGGTTTTTTTTCAGTCATTTTAATGAAATATTATTAGCAGATAAAGGATAGGGGTTAGTAACTGCAAAACATTCTTAGTGAAAACTTCTGGTTAACCTGTATACATCAGAAATAATTCTGTGCACTCAAAATGGTGGAGGCAAGATGAATTTCTATAGGAAATTTAGGTTTTTTTTTCTGTTTTTCACATAAACTGTGATTCCTTTGACATAGATTATATTTACACTTGCATGTTTAAAAAATCTAAGGTATACGTAGGTCAAGCCCTAGGCAAAACCATGAAGCAAGCAAAATTCAACAACATTCCACAGCTATGTATTTGTATTCAGCAGACTAGGCACTTGCTGTTTCTAGCTGCAGATTTTTCTGTGTATCTTCCAACTCTTCCCCAGATGTTCCTTCTCCTATCTTACTGCTGTAAGATTCAGATTTATACTCAACCTAAAGGATATTAGTAAGTAATAATGGTCCTGTCTAATCTCCCCATCCTGTTTTGTAGGATATTTTTGAGAAGAGAGACCTGGAAGAGTGAATAGGTATCAGAAGCATGGTGACAGTGTAAACTGTGGCAGCAGAAAATATAAGGGCAGGGCTATGTCTTCCTTAGCACCCCCAGATCCCTGTGTGTTAGTATCTAGTCCACTTGCCCATCCTGCATTATGCAACTGACTAGAGTCATTCTATTTCACTCAGAAATAGGAACCTTTCTTTAAGAATAAGAAGCAATCCCAGGAAAAGCTGCACAGAAATGTGGGGCTTTTGAAAAGGATGGAATTATTGCTAGCTTCACTCTATAAATCACTACATTTCCTTGAAGGTAGTAATAATCAATGTGCTTTAACTCTCAGCTTCAGCTGGAAGAATCAAGGAAGAAATATTTCACATTGATTCAGCACATCCAGGACACAAGCTGTGATGGAAGTTAGTGAATTCTGAAGAGTGGCTGATACATCTGCTGGAAACATTCAGAATTTGGAATAGTACTCTCTTTCTGTCACACAGTTTATTCAGTACTGCTTCCTTTGTCTGCACCAAGTGCATTTTCTGAAAGAAAAAAAAAAAAAAAAAAAAAAAAAAGAAATGCCCCGGACTCAACAAGAATACTTTCCATGGGGAGGCTTCTTACTATGTCTCTGGAACGCTGGCTTTCCTAGCTCACCTAATCTTAATGTGGCTTCTAAGGTTTCTTTCTGCACCAAGGAAAGACTGGTTTCTTAGAAGCTACAAGAAATCTTAAAAATCAGCAAGCCTTGATAGTGTTTTCTTTTATTCTTTGGAACCCTAGGGCTCCTCAGTGGTGTCTCCTAAGCCTTGGAACATGGGGTGGGTGCATCAGGAGAAGGTGGATTCTCTGCTTCAGCGTGAGCACTTTTACTTTTCTCCATTTTATGTATATATTGGGCTCTTTGTAAAATTTTTCTTGACCATGTCAATCAAAATTTGAAAGCTTCTGCTCAATGTGAAGTAGGTAGTACCAAGATCTAGGTCTAGTTAATGACAAGATCTAGGTCTAAAATATGTCTCCTGATCCTGTGAACCTCCTGTTTTGTTATATTGCTGCACCTTATGAAAAGATAATCCAGGTCATGTGCTGCCAACCAAGGGATAAATGGGTAAAATTACAAGGAGACTTTGCACAAGGAGAAAGTAAGCTTTTGGAGGAAATGCTAAACCTCACTGAATTCAGAAATATAAATTAAAGCAATGGTGATTTTTCTTTCAGTGTTTTGTCCATCACATTGACAAAGATGATGATACCCATTGGACAAGCAGTGTACCTTGAAATGAGGTTCCCATTCATTGATAATAATGATATAAATTTTGGGAAGATATCCATGCTGTTGGGGGTAAATGTGTTGCCATCACTCCCACATATAAACCAGTAGCTCCCCTGCTAGAAGTTGATCCTAAGAAAACCATTTGAAATAAAGAAAAAGAAATGTGCATAGAGATGTTTTTTGCAGTGGCTTTTTTCTTAAATGGAGAAAAAATAATTTCTACCCTAAATTTATAACAGTAAAGGAATGATTAAGTAAACTGTTAATTTCTGTATGGCGAGATATTAAAATTGAGTTTACAAATAGTTCTTAAGGTGTTAAAATAATTTGAATATATGATTAAGTGAATAGAATTTCATTTAAAATTGCATATCAGGTATAGGCTGAATGCTTTCAAAATACATATAGTACAGAAACCAGATTAGAAAGAAATAGCCCCAAAATGCTGTGATTATAGTATCTCTAAGGAGCAGGACTACAAGTCATTACTCCTTTGATTTTAAATACATTTTCCTAACTTTTCACATTGAATATGTGTTACTTTTACAAGAAAGGGAAAAAATTTTTTCTCTTCCTTACACTTGCTCTGAAAGTGTCACCAAGGTCTTGATTCTGGGTTAGTTTCTAACATAATCCAGAAATGAGGAAAGGGCCAGAGCCTGCCTTCCAATGGACGGTTTTGGTTATGTAAGCAGAGGAGATTTCCTTGTGTCATTTGGCACACTCAGAGTTCTCAGTGTGCAGTGTTGGGGATCAGTTAAGACTCAACCATGTGGAGACACTTTCTTCATCTCACAAAGAGAAGCAGCCCTGGGTTTTAGTCCTGATATATTATTTGCTGCTCCTGAAACTTTGACCAAATTAGGAAACTTCTCTGAGCCTTAGTTTTTTTATCTGTCAAATGAAGGTGATGCTACCTCCTTTACGAGGTAGTTAAAACAATAAATGATACATAATATGCATTATATAGAGCATCAGTTCATGTAAAGGAAGTAGTCCATCCATGTTTGTTATATCACTTCACTTCCACAGGGTCTCCCCCCTGCCTCATGGGAGTTGATGGAATGTGGGGCAAGTACTTGGGCTTTGGAAATTTATTCCTTGTGTTATATAGTGGAGACTTGACTAGATATAATCCTAAGAATCAGAAAGATAGTACTGGATGGACAGATCATTCCAGCAAGTCCAAGAGAACAACAAATGGCAATTCTTCATTTTTCCAGGAATGTGGACCACCATGGTTAAGAAAGTTATGTGGGTTTATGTGTATGTCTCAGAGGATATATAAAAATTAAAGATATTTGTCTTCCATAGTTGGAGGTCCAGATTTTTATTATGTATTTGTGCCTAGGAGATTCTACTTTAATAACATGAGTTACAGAACTGTGGAGAAAACAGTTCTTTTCTAGCCTCCTTAATCTGCCACCATTTGCACAGTACTCAGTGCCCTCCAACTTTCAATCTCGTTTCTTTGCCCTTTCAGAAAACTGCTCCCACACCCTTCTTTAGGCAAAATGACATTAGTAACAGATTTTTCTTTTGAGGCTGCTAGGATTGAACCTAGGTCCTCACACCTAGTAGGCAAGTACTCTAGCACTGAGCTATACCGCAGTCCTATTAACAGATTTTGATGTTCCCTTTTGTATTAAGTAAGCTTTCTGTTGCTATAACAAAATACCTGAGATAATTAACTTATAAAGAGAAAAGTTTTGTTTTGGCTCATAGTTTTGGAGATTCTAGTCCATGATCCATTTCCCCTGATGCTTTTGGGCCTATGTTGGGCCTCACATCATGGCAGGAAGTATGTGGTGGAGCAAAACAGTTCACCACAGGGCCAGGGAACAAAAAAGAGAAATGAGAAAGAAGATATGATTAGGATATCACAGTTCATTTCAAGAGCGTGCTTCTCATGACCTGAAGACCTTCCTCTTGACCCTGCCTCTTAAAGTCTCCACCAACCCCCAATGGTACCCAGCTAGGAACTGAGCCTTTAACAGATGGGCCTTTGGGAGACACTAAAAATGCAAACCTTGGTTCCTTTCTTTGACACATTTGCTTTTAGTAAGGCAGTTTGAAGCTAAGAATATGGGGTTCTAATGGAGAGATTTTCAAGTCCAGTTAGAAAGGAAGAATTTTGGATTTAGGGAGAACCAGACAGAAAGGCCTTGGAACAACATTTGTGGACACATCCTGCTTAAACTGTTGAAAAGAAGAAGGAGATCTGAGCACTGTGGATTCATTGCCCTCTCATGCCCTTCTTTTGTCCCTTGACCCATTTCTGAGGGGTGCCACTACTCCAAATGTCCCTGGTTATATTTGCTGTGAAGATAGCTCTATATGCTTGTAGGCTTGATGGCTCATATTGGAAGAACCTAAAATTAAATTGGATCAGATACCAGTGTATAAATAAAATGCAAATGAATCATTAAATAATTAAAAATGGAATTAATGTGTACTGCCTCCTGGAACATAGCCCGGGAACCTGGATGTAAGATTGGCACACATATCTAGGATGAAGCAACTGCAGCATAGGATTTAAAAATCAGTATTTCCAAAGGAACAATTAATTTAAAAAGGAGGTTAATTCACAGTTTATAGACTTAGCATCTGCTTGTTTAGCATATGCAATAAAAAGCAAAGGAGTGGTAGATTTATAAAAATGTCAGTTAGAGAATTGATTATATATTTGTATATATATCACACTAATCGGTTTTTGCATAATCTACTTCCCTTCTCTTTCATGATCCTCAATCAAATATTGTGTAAGAATAGAATATCGTATTTGTACCCCCATGCCTTTTATTATTTAAATAGTCTAAGTTGAAAGAATGTATATACTTTTTGTATGCCATATATGTCATTGGAATTTTTGCAATTTTTTGAATTAGTGAATTGAAAAATATCTGTGTATTTCCCTTGGCATGTCTAAGTAATTTTTTTCTGTGCTGAAGTTCACAGGTTATGTTATTTTTGAGTAGGTTTAATACTTAAGGATTGTTTTATTTGCTGATAGCTAGGACTTACATATATTATTGTTGTTGTTAGGTGTCTGACTCATAGCTACTCTACGTATAGCATATGAAACACTATTGTCAGTGCTTCTCTCCTATTCATAGGGTTTTCAATGGCAGATTGTTTTCTGGGAGTGGGTTGCCAGGTCCTTCTCCCAGGCCTACAGCATCTGGGGTTCCCAGGAGGTCTCCCATCCAAGTACTAACCAGGTCCGACCCTGCTTAGTTTCCGAAATCTAATGGGATCAGACACCACAGTGGTATGGCTGCAGGCAGGACTTATATGTGGCTTATTTTAATACAAAGAAATTCACATGCTGTTGCTTTATCTTTTGCATAAGTGTGGTTACCTTTATTCTGGGGAGCAAATTTTTATTGTAATTGCTTTTTCTTCTGAAGAGCTGTTTCTGCTACAAAAGCTCTTGCCTACTTAAATTGGCTGTTGGTTTCCCTCTAAAATCTGTTCCTTGATGGATTTTCTGTGTGTCTGAATGTTTACCAGCGTTTGGGGGACTGTAGTGGTGCTGAAGCTGATGTCTGCCAAGGTCAGGCTGGATAGAAAGAAACACATGGGATATGGAGGTGGAAGACAGAGCTGACAATGAGGATGGTAAGCAGCTCCCAACATGGTGGCCAGGTCATGAGTGCATGACCAGGAGCAACCCAGAGAGGAGGGGCTGCAGTTCTGGATCATATGAGAGACCTAGGAGGAGGAATTCCAAGATACTTGTTAAAATTCTGTGATTCCATCTAGATAAGACATATTCAGAAGAGAAGAGATTATTTGAATAAACAAAGCAATGTAGAGGCAACTAGTGTTGGAGTTCAGCTCAGCTGGTAGCTCAGCTTTGTACTCTCTGAGGCCCTGGGTTTGAGGCCCAGCACCACAAAAATGAGAGAAGGATGTGACAGCCTACTCCTGGAACAATCCCTAAAACAATCAGCCATTGAAAACTCTATGAATAGCAGAGAAGCACTGACATAGTGCCAGGCATAGCACAGTGTTGGGAGTATTTTGTTCTGTTGTATATAAGGTCACTATGAGCCGAAGGGACCTCAGTGGAGCCTAACAATAATAGAGGCAAACAGCTAAATGTGTCTGTGGTATTCATACTTGAAAAAAAGCTAATCCTTAGGAGCTAGCCCTCTTCAGCCACTTAATCCTTCAGTCAGTTGACATTTGAGCTTTTGTTCTTCTGTATGTGGTACAGTAGTTCCCACTCACCCTTATTGTAAACCTGCACTATCTAACCCAGTGGAACAAGTTTTAAGCTTAATCTACATTACAAGGAAAAAAGTACCAGCCATCTTGTCAGATTCCTCTTATGTGATTTCTGTTGTCATTTTTTATATTGTGATAATTTATTAATCCATTAAAGGCCACAATGGTGTAAGGAGTTCTCCCCTCAGATAGCTAAAGAGACATTCTTTAAAGAAATCAATCAGTATGAATCATTCCTTGTTTCAAATTTTGAAGCCTGCATCTGATTTTCAAATTAAGTGGATGAGGTTTATTCCATCTGTGTTTCTTTTTTTCTTTCTTTAACACTAAAAATGGAAGCTCAAAGAGTTCAACATTTCTTTTATGTTGGAGAACAGAATGTGATAGGTTAAATTTTTATCTAATCCCTCTCTAAGCAACATCTACAGAATCTTTCTTATTACTAGGCTTGGGCAAAACACATTTCATATTTTAGAGTTTAACTTAAGCTCTTCTCCAAAATGTTTTAGTCAATGAAATATATCCTTTTATCTTCATACTGTGACGGTGAATATTATACGTGTGTGTGTGCCCGTGCACATATGTGTATATTTTCATGTCTGTCCATGCAGAATTGAATTGTAATAAATAGCTTTTCAGTGATGGAAAGCAATAGTATTTCAGGAATGAATGTCTGGTATTCCAAATATAATTTACAGGTGATATCAATAAAATTGCATCCACCATATTCATGGGTGGTGATAAATCTCATCCTTAGATAGAAGCTTGATCACTCTCATGACATTCTTTGTGTGATCTGTATATGCTAAATATCATGAGCACAGTTCTGGTGTGCAATCTTTTAATAATTGTTACCTGACCAATTTATTTTTCTACTTCATTGTGTTCGTCATGGATGCAATCTTCAGTAATGAGAATTTATGAGAATTTCATGGATGATATTACTAAGTTCTTATGATGGAAATCTTTTGGATGCTTCTGCCTATGTGGATTTAACACAAATCCTGAACATATAGAAAAATCCAGGTAGACTATGGTTAACCTTCTGAAGACTTTGCAAAATGGAGAGAGGGATTCTACTGTGCCTTATAGTCCTGACTGAGGCTTAGTTAAGAGCAATGTGAGGTCTGAGAAACATGTTGATGGTACACAGTACTTGATCTTTGGAAGGTTGTGTTGGGTACGTGCTTGGAGGCCAAGATTGAAGCATAGCCCAAGATGACTACCTGAAAGACTTTAATAAACTGTACATAGCATTCTGAATTAGATGCTTCTCAAAGGGCTGAGAAGTTTCTCTCATACCAGCCACCATGCTTTGGCTGCAGGTTTTGGAAAATTGATGAAAACAGCACAGAACAGTTGAGTGGCTCAGCTTCACTCATCCTAGCTAAACAAACCTACTTGGTCATTCTGGCAGGAGACCTCCTCAGGCCACCTTCTGCCCTTTCTCCAAAAAAGTGGCCCTCCTGTAAATTCCCCTTTAACTTTATTTTTAATGGATGTATTCCTTGCCTCTAAGAGCCCCCTTGGAACTCTCCTCTTTTCTAGAAAAGTTACCTCAGTCAGCTTTCACTCATCCTAGATACTTGTTTCTATTTTATCATGTCAGCCTTCTTGAGGGAAGGAATCATGTCTACTACTGTTATTGTTTTCTCCCTATTTTATAGGAAAATTACTATATAAATAGATCACTACTTATCACAGAATAAGAGGGAGTTTTGGCTAGGTATGTTTTTCCCTTTCTCATTTTCCTTATGAAGCTACTATGTCCAAGAAAATTTGGAGTGACATTAAGTGCCAATTATATGCCTATGATTTAGTTTATTTTTTCTTAGTTTTGACATAATTTCAGACTTCATAGAAAAGTTGCATGAATGGTACACAGAATTCTCTTATACTGTTTACCTAGATTTTCCAAAAAAAATTTTTTTAACTATATTTGCTTCTTCATTTTTTCTATTTTTCTGAACTGTTTAGAGTAGAAATGATTATCCTTTACTCCTAAACAAGAACATTCTGTTAGGTAATCACAGCACAGTTATGAAAATGAGAAACTTAATATTGAAACATACTATTACCTAATATGCAGACCTTACTGATGTTACCAATTGTCCTGCACCTACGGTGTTTAAAGTTAACACCACAGAAGTGGCAGCTGTGCAACTAATACCAAGATTTTAAACCCATTCTTTCATGTTCTTTCTGCCTTACTAGACCAAAATATCTTTAGACCTCATATCTGACAACACCATAAGGTTACCTGAAAGCCCTGATAAACTCAGAGCTTTCATTGCTGTTCAGTAACTTTCAGAATCTGGGGTGACGAATGATGTTATGTGTTTAAAGGTCAGTGAACACAAAATAGAAATCTTGATGTCATTCTTCATGCTTTCCTTGTGTCTGCCAAGCAGTAGAGGTCTCATTTATGAGATTGAAATTCAGAGAACTACTAGTTGATCATGTTAGACAGCAGCAGAAAACTTGTGCAATAATTAGGTAAGGTTGGACACTCTTGAAATATAGAGACAGGACAAATGGTTCATTCACCTTCTTCATTGAAGATGGTGGTGATGATCTTTGACTCTACAGGGAAAACATGTCAAAAATACTTTGTGTGATTTTGTTTAGTAGGTCATCACTTGTAAATTAAATTAATATACATATACCTACCTTGCTACCATGATTTGCATGACTAAAATTTCTTGTTATCTAACAGAAAATTTAGATTAAATACCCCATATTTTTTAATCTAATCCACACCCTTCCAACAGTTTTGTTGTTATTGTTAGATGCCGTTGAGTCATGTCTGGCTCATAGCAACCCTTATAGGATTTTCAATGGCTGTTTCAGGATTGTCTTGGGAGTGGATTGCCATGGGAGTGGATTGCCACATCCTTCTTCCATTTTTGCGATGCTGGGAATCAAACATGTGTCCTCAGAGATTGTAGAGTGGCACTGTAACAACTGAGCTAAATCCCAGCTCTTCAACAGTATAAAATCAGATGCAGATTACAATCATATGTGGATTGGATTTGCGAATCCAATTGGTACACAACTCTAACTTGCATGCGATTCCAATCTGCATCTGATTTTGTAGCTCTCAAAAACTGTTGAAAGTGTGCGGATTAAATTTGAGAATAAATAGTAGGTTGATGTTTCAATGATTAGGACTAACCAGGTATTAAGGCTTATGAACATTTCTATGTAGTTCCTTGTTTAATTTATTGTAGACAACCCAATATGGCCTTTAGCATTAAAAAGAACATAATAATGCAGAATGTTCAGCTGGAAAAAGAATTTGGCATTGTTCAAAGGTTTAGAGGACAATTACAACCCTCATAAAGCTAGAAAATGATACATAAATCTTTTTTAAAGTAAAAATGTTGGCTTATTTCTCCAAATGTTTCTATTACTTAATAATATGAATATCAGAGCCTTTGTTCAGCATATAATGTTCAGGATAATTTGGTAGACATGAACTAAAGATCCTTTAAACAACTTGCTTTTATCACAATTCAATTTTATTCCTCTATTCAGGCATAGTGACATTCATTCAGTGACTTTGTTGTGGGAACATTTCTTTGCATATAATATACAGAACCATTCAAGTGTAGTCTGTTTTGGATCATTATTCATTTCTTTGGGCTTTCTTGGATGGAACAAATAGAGTCCAGTTAACAGCCTCCAGTCAAAAATATCTGAAAGACACAACTTGTCTTATACATATAATTAGGAAAAAAAAAAACCTTTATTTTTGGATATACTTTAGACAGCCATTTACAACAGAGAGCTAGTCTGAAGCTTTGGCAAGTGTGTATGTTGGGGAGGGGGAGGACAGATAATTAATACGATTTGTCTGCTGAATTTTCCAGTGAAAACCTTTGCTGTCAAGGAGGTAAGGAAAGTTTGTATTTAACCAGGGCAGTTATGTTATCTCTACTTGGTAGAACTAGCCTTCCAATTGGAGTGAAAGACCAATGTGATCCTCCCATGGTTCTCTGCTCCTGGCTGCTAGCCTTTTAGTATGTCCTCATTTGCACCCTTAGAGATTTTGATGAGGCCTGGCCAGTGGAAAGGAATAACCAGACCAGATATGGCATCTTGGAAAAAAATTTTTTTTCTGAGAGAGGAAACATTTAAGGAAACATGAACAGAATGCAGTAGTCGCAGGTGTGATATAAACCAGCCAGTCCGTATGTTAGGAAATAATCATTTTTGTTGGGGATGGGGAAAATATGTGAAATGTGGCCCATGGCAGTGAAAAGAACATGAATAAATGATGGCATCAGACAATCCCAAATTCTAATCCTAAGGCTGTCACTTTTACCAGTAGCATGACCACCTTGAATCAATTGTTTTCTCCTTGATCCTCACTTTATGCACTAGGAAAATCTTACATTTATTCAGGAAGCATATATTAGGCACCTATTGTATACTAATACTCTGTCAGGCCCTGAGGATTTATTGGTGAATAAAACACTGCCCCTTTTCTAAGGTAGCCCAGAACCTGCTAGACTCACAAAGTGGTGAAGCTTATGTGGGAACATATGTGAAATAACTTAGCAGAATGTTTGGCACATAGTAGCAGCTTAATGTATTTGTTTCCCTTTCTTTTTTGTCTTTTCAGCCTTCCATGAAAATGAGGAAATCCACACATTTCTCAGGAACTTAGTGATATTAATTATTACCATTTTCCCCCTCACAAAATCTGTTATCAAGAATTGTCATAATTTGGAATTTGACCAGTTAGATGCGTAATTTCATGAAGTCTGTACTGGACTGAGCCAGCAAACATGAGCTTCCCATTACAGCTTTACCAGTAATCCTTTGCTCTATTTCCTTTGCCTCTCTGGGGCTTCTTTTTTCTCAATGGTACAATGGAAGTTTAGGATTAGTTAGGTGTGATCCAACATTAATTGATTTTACTTCTGATTCTCCTCTTTAATCAGTGTTAAGTGTATGTGTGTGTCTTTCTCATATCTACCTTCTGCCTGCTCCCATGCTTAATCTTAGTTGGGGTTTCTGGTGAACAGGACATGGCTTTGATTTTCAAAGCCTTGATTCAGTTGTTTTTATCTTGTCCCTTCCTCTTATCTATTGTTTTGGGGCAAATGGAAGAAGAAAGAGAAGAAGAGGGAAGAAGTATCTGTCTCTACATTTTAACTTCCTCAATAAAGGGATCTCTTGAGTTCTCTGTTTCATTCTTTTTTTATTTAACAAGATATTTTTAATTAGTAATTTTTTAATAAGTGTCTGCCTGTAGCCACAGCCCCCTGGCATCTGATTCTGACAGATCTTGAAGCTACGCAAGGTCAGGCCTGGTTAGTACTTGGATGGGAGATGGCTTAGGAACAACAGGTGCTGTAGGCTTGGGAGAAGGACAAGGCAGACCACTCC
Organism: Pedetes capensis; assembly: GCA_007922755.1. Taxonomy (NCBI): domain Eukaryota; kingdom Metazoa; phylum Chordata; class Mammalia; order Rodentia; family Pedetidae; genus Pedetes; species Pedetes capensis. The sequence continues at coordinate 112,914 of VMDO01001021.1, forward strand.
CCCTCCCCCCCAAAATCAGTGAGCTATTGAAAACACTCTGAAAGGCAGAGAAGCATTAATAGTAGTGCTGGGCATGGCACTGTGTCCGGTAGTGTTTCATCTGTTGCACATAGGGTTGCTATGAGACAGACCAGACTTGACAGCACCTAACAACAACCTCAGTAAGTGTATAATTTAATGGGCTTCATTGTGACATTTCCATATATACATATCATTGTGTATTGCTTGTGTTCACCTCCCCTGTTACCCTTTCCTGAGAGATCTCTGTTTCATTCTAAGTTTAAACATGAGGTTCAAGAACTTTGTGCCCTAATTTCTCCATCAGTTTGTTGCTTTAATTTGTAGCTACATTCCTTGAGTTAAATTACAGAATACCAATAATCATAAATGGTGAGAACTGGAAGGTACATTATTAGCCATTTTATCCTCCACAAAGCTGAAGTCCTGGAAAGAGAAGGAATCTTTCCAAGGATGTCAAGTTAGTTAGCAGTAAGGCTGGAACTTGAACTCAAATACCAGTGTAGCTCACTTTCACTCTACCATTACTGTAAGAATGACTATTTTTATGGTTTATTTTCCATCTAAGAAGTATGTTTTTTACCTCTCAGACAACCAACCATCGTGTGCCTCTTTGTATGATAAAGATCATTCTGTGACTTCTATGTTCTTCCTCTTGTGGTCTCTCTCAACCTTATGGGGTTTTCCCCAATGTCTCCTGGAGTATAACTTCTCTTTGTACCATTCAGTGTATCACAGGAAGTATAGGAAATATTTCAGATGTTTCTGGTCACTCTTAACCTTGTATATATTTTCTAATCTTTATTGTTTCTTAATAAGCAGATTAGTCGTGGCAAACAGGTTTAGAATCCTTCATATGACCAAGGCTCTGTGTATGTTAGTCAGATTTCCATTACTGTGACAAAATGTTTGATATAATAAACTTAAAAAGAGGAAAGGTTATTTTGGCTCTCAGTTTTAGAGATTTAGAGTCCATAATTGATTGGTCCCACTGCCTAGGTTTGTGGTGCATTTTGGTGGGAGCGTGAAGCAGAGGAAACCCTTACCTTATGGCTGGTAGTCAGAGAGATAGAAAAAGAAAATAGGGTCCCAGAACCCCCTCAAAGTTGTGCACCTACTAATCTAACCTTCTTCCACTAGGGCCCATCTATTTAAAGTTTGACTGCCTTCCAGTAGTGCCACAGGCTGGAGACCAAGCCTTTAACACATGGGCCTTTGGGGGGCACCTAAGTACTTTACATTAGAGCAACTATTGCTTCTTCATATTCCACAGAGAAAATTGAGGTTTGGAGAAGTTCTGTGTTTTGCCTGAGGTTCCAAATCCAGTGGTAGTCATTCCAGGATTTGAAACCAAGTAGTCTCACTCCAGAGTCTGCACCTTTAAACACTGTTGTATATGCCTCTCCCACCTCACCCCTTCCTGACTCCTCCACTTTGCCTCAGCACATTTTCTCTGCCTCTTTTGCAGATTCTTTTCTGCTTGCCTCCCTGAATACTTGGGGTCCTCAGAGTTCCAATCCTGTGCCTTGTCTCCAAGTATACAGATACATGTGACTTCTGAGTGATCTCATCTACATGGAAGAATGTATACCTACTGACAGCCCCTGAACCTAGTTCTAGATCCATTCCCAGGCTCTTCTTTCCAGCTGCCTCCATGTGGCTCCAGGCAGCTTACACTCCACTAGTTCAAGACCAGGTGCTCCTTAGTGACTGAGTGACCTTAGAGATCAGTCTGGAAGTGGTGACATTGTAGAGGCCTTTGTGACTCTGCTGCAGTGGAACCCTAGGTATGACTCCATGTCAGAATGTGCAGGGTAGATAGTAGACATCATTTTTATAAGCATTTCCTTGTGAACCAATGAATTAGAAAACATTTATTTTTCCTGTGGAAGAGAACGTAGTTTTTAAAGGAATAGGGTGACTTTTTTCAAGGGTGGTCGGGAAGTGTTTCTGTCAAAAGGAACTCTTCAGAGACGATGTTGGAAATGGCCTATTTGCCATATTTGAAGGGCTCCCCAGCATCTGGTCTGTATCCTCTAAGGCAAAAGTGCAAGACACCTTCTCACAGTGTGGATGAAGCAAAGCCTATGTCAGTTTCTATAAGTTCCACTAACCCAGTATGCCAAACTCAGCGATACCTTGAAAAGGAAACCCAGAACAAAATTTGGAATGAAGCTGTCTTCACTCCCCTTCACTCCCCTTCGTTTCCAGCTGCTCTGCTATCTTTGGTCTAAACAGTGCTATTTTTGTCAAGATCAAGCATCTTTTTGTTTCTTTTAAGTCTGAGCTTTGCTTTGCTTGAAAGTGTTCATCTGGGTTTGACTCCTTTCCTCCCCAATCCATAAATTTTTGTTTTCAAATAAGCCTCTCACTTTGTTCATTATCTTTTGCTTCCCAATATTATTTGTTCCCTGCTTACAGGATGTTCTTTTCTGTCTAATTTTAGATCACACATAATGCCCTATAAGCAGCCTCTCCTTTAGAGGGATAAACGCCATGGTTAAGATGTCACTTCTCATAAATCAATTTTGGTGAAGATGAAGGCAGCTGCGGGATGGGGAGAGAGGAGCAGGAACTCACAAAGCCTGACCCTTTCAAAGTTGACTTAATCTTCCCCCTTGTCCACTCTGTCTCTGTGGGCTCTTTAGAGGGCAGAGAGACCCTCTTTAACGTGAAGGAATGAGCTTTTGCATTGTTCACTTTTGTCACAACAACAAAAGCTCTGGAAAATTCCAATTAATTAGCAAGCCTTGGGCTAATGAAAGAATAAAACCGAAAAAGAAATGCTCTAAGCTTCCAGTGAGGCATAAGCATGTGAGAAAAATGCTGATTTCAAATATTTGGGGCTGTTTGTATAATTTTCCCAAGGTTTGCCTTCCTGAGACTTACAGAGATAGGAAGAGAGAAACGAGAACAAGAATTGTCAGAGTCAGGATGCAATAACATGGTTGGTTTTTAAGGACCTAAATGACCTACCATCATTTGAAGAAGGCAGTTAAATGTGAACTCACACTTCAGGGAAATTAAAACCAGAATGTAGAGTTTTCCCATGTAGGGTTTAGAGGAAGACATGGCAGTAGATGGACATAAAGTGGATTACAAAACAAGGTTAATTATTAGGAAGGACCAGGAAATCAATATACCATTATAGCTTTGAATGAGGATTTATAACCAGTGTTACTGCTAGAAATATATGGTGATGAAAACCAGTGAAATCGCTCATTTGTAGCCTTAACGTTGTGTGTTAATAATAGTAGCATAATAACCACCCCAAAACCATTGCCACCAATTAATATATACTGGGCATTTACTATTCTGAGCACATTTGATTTTCTCACCAATCCTGTGAGATATTAGATATATGTGACTGATGCTTTTATATGAAGAGAGGTACCACTCTCTCGGGCTAGGGTTTAGCTCAGTTGATGGAGTGCTGCTCAGCACAATCTGAGGACCCAGGTTCGATCCCTAGCACTGCAGAAATGGGAGAAGGATGTGGCAGTCCACTCCTAAAGCAATCCCTGAACAATTAGCCATTGAAAACCCTGTGAAGGTTGCTATGAGTCAGACCCAACTTGGTAGCACTTGACAACCACCACCACCATCTTGTCAGTTGATTGAAAGATCCTTTTGAAGTCATCTACATGCTTCTAGAAGTTAAAACAAGAATTATGAGTATCTTAAATATTAACTTTGGAAAGTACAGAATTCCTTAGAATTAGTTTATTATTTGTAATATGGAGACAAATCTTAAAATTGTAATAAGAAAACTAAGTCTTAGGTACCTAAAAGGCAAGGGCTTTGCAGAAAACAACATGGTAATAAGACAAAACCTTTGAACAAGCTTGGGCTATGTGGACTCAGTTTGTTCCAGAAAAGCTCTGAGTGAAGACAGCTCGTGAATTCTGTCATCAGGCGGTGAGGCCCATATCACATGTCACTTTGCTTTGTGTTTAACATGTGGCTCAAGCTATGCCAGACCTGCTGCTGTGTGGGAGATGTACTTTCTGACAAAATAAGGCATTTTCCTGGCATCAGGCCTCTTTGGAATTTTTACTGGTGTGCATAAACCCAGCGAACTTGTGTTTCCCACTCATATCCAATGCAGTCACACTTGGCTTTGTGGATTTATGGTGGTCTTGAAGCCTGTCAGTGCCAATTTGGTGAGTTCCTTATTACCACTGCAGGTTACTTGTAAGAAATGAAACCAGGTGTTCATTCATCTATTATTTAAAAATTGTCTTCTATCATGCCTGTCACAAGGAAGAAAGTGGAGGCAAAATAGATCAATTTTGGAAAGGACTGAAAATATTCTGTACAGTGGAAATGAAAGTATTTCTAGCAAGCATCTCATTTTCCTCTTTCGCCTCATCCGTCATGATAATAAACATCAGTGGGCAGTTCATTTATATTACTTTCTGTTCAAAGAGATGATGATGATGGTGGTGGTGGTGGTGATGGTGGTGATGGTGGTAATGATGGCAATGATAACGTTAATATTAATGTTCATTCTTGGTTGTCTATCATTGGCTGAGTTGAGTACTGTATAAATAAATCCCAATTCTGAGCTACTTTTTTGAAACTCTATTGGCTTGTCCTCCAAACTCCTGGTTCTAATCTCCTAAGTGTTTTTCTCTTTTGGACACTTGAGGAATCAAGAAAACCACACAGACTGTCCCCTAAAGCACAAATTCATTAACCTTTGATATAAAAATAAGTTTACAAACTTTCTCCAGCACTTAAGAGGCCCTCGTGTGTTATCTTTGTACAAAAAGGATAGAGCATGATGCTGAAAGAGGGAGCTGAAAGAAGGCAGAGATTGTGAAAAATGACAGAAGAGTCACCAGGGTGTCACATAGGCCCCTGGGAGATGATTCCTTGTTCATTGTTCAGCTTACATTTTTGGACCATGTGTCAGATATGGGACTAGGTTGTAGAGATGCATACTCAAAGTAAGATACACACCCTATTCTCTATGAGCATGTAGACTGAAGTCAGGACACTGGCAGGTCACCTCCGACTTCATCTGTTTCTATGTTCCCCCCTTTTTTGAATACTTTCCAGCTGGGTTGCTTTCTTTTCCTTCCTCCAATACATCCCAGCCAGTTCAGCCTTCAGGTATTTGTACTTGTCTGCTTCCTCTTCCTGAGGCCCTGCCCTGGAGGATTTCATGGCTGCTTTCTTCCCACCATTTGAAGCTCAGCTCATGAGCCAATTCTTCCCTGCCACTCAGTCCAGAACAGCCTCCCAAGCCATGATTCCCATTTCACCTGGCCATTTCCTTTCTTTCATGGCACTTAACCTTTCCGTGATATGGTTTCATTCACTTATCCATTCACTTGTTTCATTGTGTATCTCCTCACCACTAGCATGAGCACTTGATGAAAATGGAGGGGAGGGGGTTACTTCTCTTCTTTGCCATTGCATCTCCAGGAATACTTTTTGTTGAATGAATGGATGGAAGGATGAATGAATGAATTCTGTAATGAAAGTCTTAACAGAATGCTGTAAGAAAATGAAGAAAGCAGCAACAACTTTGTGTGTGCCCAGGTTGAGAACATTTTTGGCGAAAGGACAGGCATGCTGCCCCTGGAAGGCAAGAGAGGCTGCGGCAGAAAGTGCTATGTCTGCTTAGCTCAGTGAAGTTCTTCCTCCTAGATCTTGACCATCTCTGGACTCACTTGTTCCTGGCCCTCAGTGAACAGCCCAGATAACTTATTGGTAGGGTTGATGGTCAGAGGCCAGTAACTCTGACTCCTGCCCTCTTTGGACATGTGCATCAGGGAGGTGAAGAACATGTTTACTAAAAACCTCTTTCTTGCTGTGGAAAGTTGCTAAAAGCTTGTCTTTCCAATAAAGAAAAACTCAGAATTGATATAATGGAGAAAAGGAGCTTATGAAACATAAGTAGGCATTCTTGACGAAGTAAAAATAGAAGCTTAAAAGACACATCGTTTTTGGAAGAGAAAAAAAGCTTTTTTTCCCCCTACTGTAAAAAAATATGTGTGGATGAGGCATGTGTGTTAAACTATAGAATAAAATTTGCATATTACTTCAGGGTACTGCAACCATAGAAATTTAGAATTTTGTCAGTCCTGATAGACATACTTGCAATATACACATCCATTAACAAGATTACCACTTGAAGAGACAATCATATTTTTACTGAAAAGGTTTTTTTTTTTTGAGGATAAAATTTATTGATATTTAATGAAGCATGAGGTGTCTAAATGAACCATGAAAGGAATAGCTAAACTAATTAACTGCACATAAAGGCTCCCAGAATGCATATGTGGTGTGGACTGTGCTTATCAATCGTGCCTGGTTATACTGACATCTCGAATAACATGCTCCTCGTATGTGCTTTGCGGAAGCAACAGTAAATTCCTCTGTAATGCATGCACTAAAGGAGGAAATAACCATTTAGATTTCCTCTAAATGTGGATGGGATATTTAAGTGAAGCATCGTAGGGTTTATAGGTTATAATTTACCACAGTTAAGACTAGTAATAACAATGTATTATTTCCACACACTTGATTTAAGCCTCTGTGTATGCTGTTTCATTGAATGAGAAATCATTCCCTAGATCTAAAAATATACATCTTCCACCTGCCCCTTTTCCCCTACCCCGAAGAGAGACCAAGGATGCTAAATTACATGAGATGAACATCTTATTGTGCAATAGGGATCATGTGGGCCTTTTTCAACTGCATGCAAAAACATGCCCTGTTGAGAGGTCTGAGAATTTTAAAAAGCAGGCAGAAACAGTCCTACTTTGACAGTAAGTCACACCAATTTGAGAGGCAGATGACTTACCCTAACAGAGCTGTTAGCATGAAACTTTATCAGTGGGCATCTTCCCTTTTAGTCAGTGTCTCCTTAATCTGTCAATGTCTTAGCCATTTGCTCTGTTACTACAGAGCCTACCTCTCAACGCTTGGCTTATGATCCTGCATGTACCTTTCTAAAGATGATATTCATATACTAATAAAGGAGTCTGATAAATCACTGAGATCTGTAGTAATAGTATGTGTTAATGGCAGAAGGGCAGGTACTGTAATAGACATTTGAGCTCAGCTGTTCAAACTTCAGTTTACATCAGAAACCTCCAGAGGGCCTGTTGAAGTGCCATTGTGTTGGCCCCACTTCCAGAGTTTCTTATTCAGGAAGTCTGGGGTGGATCCTGTAATTTTCATTTCTAATAAGCTCCCTAGTGATGCTGATGCTCTTGGTCCAGCCACTGTGCTTTGAGAACTAGTGTAGGACAGTATACAAGCTAGGGTAGAGAAGGGCATTTTTCAGGGACACCCTTCAGGGAAGTCATGACCAGGTAAGGATGTGGTTTGTTTTAGATTCTTTCTAGACTCCCATCCCATATACTTTTCTTCTTTAAAGGATGTTTCTATTCTTTCTGTAAGGCATCCAGGGTCTTCCTCATCAGATAAGGGCAGGAAACTTACACATAGGCATAATGATTCTTGGCAATTGTTATGGTTTGAATATAAAATGTCTCCCAAAGGTCATGTGATTTAACCTTTGGTTCCTAGCTTTAATCGTTGTCATCCCTGGTACCCATCCATCCATCTCTTCAGCCATTCAGTACACTTACCAGTTATCTACTATATAACAGGAGGTCATGGGACTTTGGAGGTGGGTCTTAGCTTTACGGAAGTGGTGTCATCAGGGGTGGACTTTTGGAGGTTTTTACCCCAGACTTGCAGCCAGCCCATTTACTGCTTCCTTGCTTGTGAAGATGTAAGGTCATCTCCCTGCCACCTGCCACTGCCACTTCTGCCCAGCCATCATTATGGACTGATTCCTCTAACAGTGAGCCCTCACTAAATATCTCTTACCCTTGATTTTGTTTGGGTTAGTTTTTCTGCTATAGCGATGCCTGCTGACTAATACAGAAAATTGGTACTAGTGAGTAGGGTTGTTGCTGTGCAAAAACCTAACCATGGGGTTTTTAGGCCTTTGGAACATTTTTGTGGCAGTTTGGAAGAGTTTGGACATGTGGGTGAGATAAACCCTGGAGAGCTTGAGGGGCTATAATATAAAAGGCTATCCTTAACAGGGACATGTAAATTTTAATGGGGTGAAATCAAAGAAATAAAGTTCTGAAGGTGTTTCCATATCTGCTAGTGGAAGGATTTTGTTGCTGTTGTATTTGTTAGGTGCCATTGAGTTGTGTCTGACTCACAGTGACCCTTACGGGGTTTTTAATGGATGACTGTTTTTTGGGATTGCCTCTGGAGTGGATTGCCACACCCTTTTACCATTTTTGTGGTGTTGGGAATTGAACCTGGGACCCCAGAAACTGTAGAGCAGTGCTCTACCAACTGAGCTAAATTCCAGCCTGTAGAAGGATTTTAGGAAACATAAAATTAAGATTTTGAACTCATTATTCAAGTCAAATGTTCTACTTATCTATGAAGCATCTCTGTCCTTCAGTAATTGTCCCCTCCTCATGATCCCACTTCTGCTTCTAGGTTCTCTCTGTACCTATTACAGGCCCTGTTATGTAGTAGATACTTGGTAAGTGTACTGAATGGCTGGAGGGATGGATGGATGAGTACTAGGGATGAAAATGATTAAAGTTTGTTTGATTCAGCACTTCTTTCTCCTCTTGTCCATTAATGAATATATACTGCTACCTGAGAAGAAAGAAGTCTCCTGGTTCCTCAAGGTACCTACCCCACCTGCCTCACCTGTTTTTGAGGTTTCATATGCTAATTAGTAAGGGGAGACAAACTGGAATGGGAGTATGGGAATCTGCATTGGAAAGGGATAAGACTGGATTAAAGAATGAGGAGCAGAGAGGAAGAAGGGGAGAACAGAAGAGGAAGGGAAGAACATCGTTTTCATTGGGAGAGTGGAAGGATGAAGGAAGGCTTCAGGCAAAGGGTATCAGTGTTGTCAATCAAGAATGGCAAGGAATAAGTGGTGATTTTTTTCCTTCTGTTGCTTGAGTTTTTTTGTTGTTGACACAGTGTCTGGCTATGTAGCCTAGATTGGCCTTGAACTCGTCATCCTCCTGCCTGTGCACAGATTACAGGTATGAGCTGTCACACCTGGCTGGATTTGGTTTTTGAATGTATTACTGTATCTGAAACTGGAATGAGGGGTTCTTGGATTTATTTGGGTTATGTGTGACTAAACATGTTAATAGATCCCAAGTAATATATTCTTAATGTAGAGAATAGTTTTTTTAGGTGCTGCTGAGTTGTGTCTGACTCATAGCAACCCTATGTACAATAGAATGAAAGACTCCCAGACACTGTGCCAGGTACATGATCTTATTTATGTTTAAGCCCATTGTTGTAGACACTGTGTCAATCCATCTAGTTGAGGGTCTTTCTTTTTTCACTGCCTCACCTCTATCCCTAACATGATATCCTTCTCCAGAGATTGGTCCCTCCTGACTACATGTCCAAAATATGTAAAGTGCAGTCTAACCATCCTTGCTTCCAAGGAGTGCTCTGGTTGTACTTTTCCTAGGACAAATCTGTTGGTTCTTTTGGCAGTCCATGGTATATTCAAAATTTGTCTCCAGCACCATAATTCAAAAGCATTAATTCTTCTGTCTCCCTTATTCAAAATTTAGCTTTCACAAGCATATGATGTGACTCAAAATACCATGGCATGAGTCAGGCACCCTTTGCCTTCAATGTGACATCTTTACTTTTCGACACTTTAAAGAGGTGTTTTGCAACAGCTTTTCCCAGTGCAATGGATCTTTTGATTTTTTGACTGTTGCTTCCACAGGTGTTGATTATAGAACCAGGTAAACCAAATCTTGGACAACCTCAACCTTTTCTCCATTTATCATAATGTTGCTTACTGACCCAGTTGTAAGGATTTTTGTTTTCTTGACACTGAGGCACAATCCATACTGAAGACTGTATTCTTTGATCTTCATCAGTAAATGTTTCAAATCCTCTTCAGTTTCACCAAGCAAAGTTGTGTCATCTGCATAAGGCAGGCTGTTAATGAGTCTTCCTCCAATCCTGATGACATGTTCTTCATAAAGTCCAGCTTCTTGGGTTATTAGCTAAGCATAGAGACTGAAGGGGCACGGTGAAAGGATATAGCCCTGACACACAGTTTTCCTGAATTTAAACCAGGCAGTTCCTTGTTCTGTTGGAACGACTGCCTCCTGGTCCATGTGCAGATTCCTGATGAGTACGGTTAAGTGCTCTGATATTCCCATTCTTCACAATGTTTTCCATAATTTGTTGTGGTCCACATAGTCAAATGCCTTTGCATGGTCAATAAAACATAGACATCTTTTGGTATTCTCTGCTTTCAGCTAATATCCATCTGACATCAGCAACAATGTTCCTGGTTTTGTACCCTCTTCTGAATCTGGCTTGAGTTTTCCTGCAGTTGCCTATTAATACATTGCTGCAGTAGCTTTTTTTTATTTTAGAAAAAAATTAAATAAAACTTTTTAATAGTAATTTTTAATGTACAATGATTCTCATTATGACATTCCCAAACATGCATTTCATTGTACATTGCTCACCTTAACTTCCCCCTTACCTTCTCATAACCCTCCTCCCCTATCTCTGCCTCCCCACCAATGGTCTCTTTTCTACTTGCATGTCTTTTTAATGAGTATATCTGTCCATATATGTACATCCCAATTTTGCCATAAGGGCAGCATACATGATATCTTTAGCAAAATTTTACTTGTGTGAAATTTTAATGGTTTTTATTTGATAATTTCCATATCTAGGTGGATCCCCTTTCTTGGGTATAGGCACAAATAATGGATCTCTTCCAGTTAGTTGGCCAGGTAGTTGTTTTGCAAATTTCTTGGCATAAACAAGCTAGCATCTCTAGTGCTACATCTGTTTGTTGAAACATCTCAGTTGGTATCCTATCAATTCCTGGAGCCTGTGTTTCACCAATTCCTTTAAGGCAGCTTTCACTCCTTCTTTTGGTACTATTGGTTCCTGACCATATGCAGTCTCTTAAAATGATTGATCATCTACCCATTCTTTTTGGTATGGCTCTCTGTACTCCTTCCATTTTCTTTTGATGTGTTCCTGTGTTGTTTTTTCCCTGTAGAAGGCTTTGCTATAGAGATTTGAGCCTTGGATGTTTTCTTTAATTCTTTAATCTTGAGAAAAGTATAGTGTGTTCTTCCCTCTTGGTTTTCTAGCTCCAGCTGTTTGCACATGTCATTAAAATATTTTGATTTTGTCTTCTCAAGCTGCTCTTTGAAATCTTCTGTTTAGTTCTTTAACTTTGTCATGTCTTCCTTTTACTTTAGCTGCATGACATTCAAAGGCAAGTTTCAGATTCTCTTTTAAGATGTAATTTTATCTTTTTTTCCCTATATTTTAAAAATGTTCGCTTTCCTCATGAATGATATCTTCCATGTCATGCCACACTTCATCTGGTCTTTCATCAATAGTGTCTAATGCATCAAATCTGTTCTTGAGATGGTCTCTGAACTCAGGTGGTATATACTCAAGGTCATACCTTGGCTCTTATACACTTGTTCTAGTTTTCTTCACTTTCAGTTTGAACATGCATATGCACAGTTGATGGTCTGATCCATGTTCAGCACCTAGTCTTGTTCTGACTTTTGATATTGAGGTTTTCCATCATTTCCTTCCACAAATGTAGTCAGTTTGGTTTCTATATGTTCCATCAGGTGAAGTCCATGTGTATATGTTTTGTTTATATTAGTGAAAAAATGTATTTGCAATAAAAACGTCATTGGTCTGACAAAATTCTATCATGTGATTTCTTGAATTGTTTCTGTCACCAAGGCAATATTTTCCAATTACTGAGCCTTCTTCCTTGTTTCCAACATTTGCGTTCAGTCATCAACAATTATTAGTGCATCCTGATTGCATGTTTGATAAGTTTTCAGACTGCAGAAGCTGGTTAAAATAAAAAATAAAATAAAATAAAATAAAGCTCAGCTGAAACTTGTTCACCATGGGTGACCTGTAATACCAATGGCATTGCTTTAAGCATCAGAGCAACATGCACAGTACAACACAGTACAGCAAACTGACAAACAGGTGAAGGTAGATATTAGGGGATAATGATTTTCTGGAGCAGTGATTTTCAAAGTGGGGGCTTAAGAGACTCTTAGCATCAACATCATTTGGGAACTTGTTACAAATGCATATTCTTGGGTTGTATCCCACACACACTGAATCAGAAACTTTGAGTGAGGCCCAACAATCTGTGTTTCTGGAAGCTCTCCAGCATGCTAAAGATCCAGCAGATTCTGATGCACACTAAATTTTGAGATCCAGGGAATGAGAGAGTTGCTATAGTTATGGCTCCTCCATCAGAAGAGATAGTATATTGTTGTTGTTGTTAGGTACCATTGGGTGGTTATCCAACTCATTGTGACCCCATGTACAACAGACAAAACACTATTGTCATGCTTCTCTGCTATTCATGGGGTTTTCCATGGCAGATTACTTTCTTGGGGAGTGGGTTGCCAGGTCCTTCTCCAAGCCTACAGGACCCATGTTCCCAGGTGGTCTCCCATTCAAGTACTAACCAGACCTGACTCTGCTTAGCTTCCGATATCTGAGGGGATCGATGCCACAGTGCCACTGCTGCAGGGTTGCAGGGATAGTATAGGCTCTACCTTATCAGGAACCTGTGAAATACAAGAGGGCTTTGGTTAAAAGATTGCAGGTGCCTAACATCGTATATGTGAGCATGACTTTTTTTCCTAAACATTTTATCATTTGAAAGGCCTACAGAGGCTAAGTGCAGTGTCACATGCGTGTAATCCCAGCACTCAGAGGAGGCCGAGGCAGGATTGGGAGTTGGAGGCTAGCCTGAGCTATAAAGCAAGACCTGGGCTCAAAAACAAAACAGAACAAAACAAGAAAGGTTGAAAAAGGCAGAAACACCGTGAGCTTAGCAAAGAAAACAAAGGGCTGAATATTGAACTAGGGAAAAGAAAAGTTTATAAAGTGATCACACTGAACACCTGCATATGAATCTATGCCATGGCTGGGGCATAAGCCTGGGAAAGTGAGTTGATGGCCAATTCAGTGGGCTGTGTAATGGGTCAGTGGTTCCTGGTGTAGTCTGCCTCTCAGGTCACTGGCTGCACAATCATGCTTATTCTTTTGTTTTTAAACTTGCTCTTCTTTTGGCAGTGATTTAGTAACATGTGAACTTTTTAGTTTTTTTTCCCCCTCACTAGTTTTCTTTTCTTTAAATACCATTTTTCCCCCCAAATGTAAAAATTAATGTCAACATGTTTAGTGTAGATAAATTTTTAAATGCCAAAAAAAGTAAAATCATCTACCAGTTGTTCACAGATGTGGAGGTATCAATTACTAATATTTTAGGAGATATAAATACATGTGTATATTTTGTGATTTTACTCTAAATGAAGTTTGGGGTTCTCTTTCTCCTCATTGTGTTATAAACTTCCCCCATGTAATTCAGTATTCTTTGAAATATGATTTTTAATTGAAGCAGAACTTTTTGTGTTATAGAAAGTATACTATAATTTGTTTAATCAAGAAAAATTTAAAACAATTTTAACTGTATTATCACAAACATCTTTGAAATAATAGTCTAAACCTTTGAAAGTTTCCACAAGGTAGATTATGGGGAAAAAAATGAACATTTAAAATACCTTTGACTGTGCTAAGAAGTTATTTCCCAGAGGTTTGTATCACACATTATACTATCAAGTCAATCTGCTGGCAGAATATTGAATGTTTGTCTTTTTTTTTTTAATTCTTCTCTGCTGGACTCTTCTTTTATGAACTATTTATGTCCTTTGCTGTCCCCATAGAAACGTTTGTCCTTATTATGGATTTATAAGGCTTTTTAAAAAATATATTATGCCTTTAAACTTTGTATGTAGAATGTTAGTTGATTTCCTAGCCTTTTGTTTGCTTTTTCATTTTGTTTATGGTGCTTAGTTAGCCAAAATATTTTTATAGTTATATCTGTTTATCTTTACCATGTGCATCCTAAAATGAAGTAAAAATTTATATATATTTTCTTTTAGTTGCTTTATTTTTAATATTTAGCTATTTATTTCCATGGAATTTATTGTAGTATATTATAGCTGATTGTATTTTCCAGTGCTGACTGAAACCATAACTCCCTTTCTGTGTGTTTTTCTTTGGTGTGACTTTACCAATCGATTGTCAGGGAATGGAGTCTGTTCCTCTGCCCCCTTGGATATGGGTGGACCCTGTGACTACTTTGGCCAATAGCATGTGGCAGAAGTGATGCTGTGCTTGTTGTAGGCATCATCCTTAACTGGCTTGAAAGGCCTCTCTATCTGCCTCTTGGAAGCCAGCCGCCATGCAGTGGGCAATCCAAGTTACGTGCTGAAGCCTTTTGTGCCTGTGCTCCCATTGACAGCCTTCAGTGAGCCCCCAACGGACAGCCAGAATTTCAGGCACCTTAGATGTACATCCAGTCCACCCTTCAGGTGACCACAGCCTTAGCTGACATCTGACTACAATGCATGAGAGACCGAGCATGATAGCCCTTGCTGAGCCCAGTCAATCCCTAGTACCACAAAAGATAATAAATGATTGTTTTAAGGTCTCTAAGTTGTGGAGTGCTTGGCTATGAAGCAGAAGATAATCAGGACACTTAGAATGAGAGTAAGCATTTAGCTTTGATTTCTCCCCAAGCTTTAACAGTTATTCTACCACTATTGATCTTTTTTCCCCTACTCATTTGTAATGTCATGCTGTGCTAATTATTATATATCTAAGGTCGTGACCTTATACTTCTGTTTCTGTGCTCAGTTTAATTAGTCTTCCTTCTGTGTTACAAAACTTTTATTTTATAGCCTTATAATATATTTATTTTTTTTCCAAAGTGTTTGACTTGGTGATAGTACTTTATTCTCCAGGTGAACTTCAGAATCCCATTGTCAAGGTAGAGCATAAAGAAAGGCTCAGTAGAACTTTGCCTCAAATCAATCTTCACTACTTGAGTGATGTTGCCCCCAGGGACATTGGGCAATGTCTGGACAGAGTTTAGTTTTGGTTGTCACAACTGAAGATGCTGCTCGGATCCTACGGGTAAAGGCCAGAGGTGCTACTCAACCTCCTGTAACACACAGAGCAAGCCCTGTGACAAAATGTCAGTAATGCAGACACTAAAAGGCTGCATTAAAACTATAAAATTCTTTGGAAGAATCAACATACTTTGCTATATTTATTTTCCTTTCCTAGGAATGTGTATCTATCTATATTTATTTGTGTCTTCGTGGAAAAAATGTATATTTCGTCATATTACATGCTGTTCCTAGGAGTTTTTAATTTAAAACATTTTTTCTGTTATATTTTGAAACCCAAAATTGATAGTGTGAAAGAAACCTATTGTTTTTGTCATATTTATATTATACCTTATCACCATGTTGAATTTTCTTTTCTTTTATAGTAATTTTAGCAGGTCCTGTTAAATTTTACAGATAGCATCTCTGAAATTTAACTGAGGGAAAAAAATAAAACTGATGTTGCTTTTGAAAATGTTTAAGCTTGAAGGGACTTGAGAAATTATTTAATCTTTTGCCTTCATTTTGGTAGTGATAAATCTGAGGACTGGAAAAGTGAACTTACCTGCCATTTCACATAGTTAGAGTAGGAGTCTATGATGGAAAGAAGCACAAAAATATAGCCTTTAGATGCCAATAGTAAAAATACTCATAATTTACATAAAAATGTAGAAGTTTACACGGTTTAGGACTTTGGGATGTTGGAGTTGGAGAGCACTGGAGACATTTTCTCTTCCTTTTCTGTCCTCCTGCATTCTCTCTCTCTCTCTCTCTCTTTGTTTTTTCGGTTATTTTTCTTTTTATTGTTGTAAGAGCACTAAACATGAGATCTATCCTATCAACAATTTTTAAGTGTACAGTATTGCTAATCATAGATACAATACTGGGTGTTGTTGTTGTTACATGCCTTAGGAGATCTCTAGAACTTATTCATCTTGCATAAGTGAAACTTTATACCATGGCATAGCAACTTCCCATTTCCCCTTCCCCTCTAGCCCCTGGCAACTGTCATTCTATTCTCTGTTTCAAGAAGTTTGACTATTTTAGAGTCCATGTACAATTGGAATCCTGGTATTTGTCCTGTACTTAGCTTATTTTGCTTAGCATAATGTCCTCAAGGTTCATCTATGTTGTCACTAATAGACTTTCTTTCTTTTGAAGGATAAATAATATTCCATTGTATGTATATATAACATTTTATCTGTACATTTATCCATCCATGGGCATCTAGTTTATTATACAACTTGGTTGTTGTGACCGAGTGGTGCTGCAATGAATATGGACGTGAAGATAATCCCTTTGAGATTCTGTTCTTTTGGCTAAATATGCAGAAGGTCCTCCTGAATTCTCAACAGCATCTTGGCAGCCTTATCTTGAATACTTCTGGGGACAAGAGCTCTGTGCTGCACAGAATTTCTTCTGATTTCTAGAAAGTTCTTCCTGTGGTTGAGCTATATTCTGCATTCTTGAGGCTTGCTGGTTCTTTCTGGTTGAGTGGCACTGGAGGAAGGAGAGCTTTCATCAGGGGCCTAAGTGGTGCTAATGGAGGTTTGAACAGCAGTGGAGAAATCTGTGTTACTTGTGCATTGATGAGGTAGCGATGTGGGGTTGGGAGGGTTTGAGGTTCTGGTTTCTACATACAAGACCCTTGTGACCTGGACATCCCATAAGTACTTGTTGAATAGAATTGGATTTTATTTGATGTTTTGGGTTTTTTGTTTTGTTTTGTTTTGTTTTTTGAGAAGCCTGTGAGTAAGAGTTTGGTCCAAGGAGGATTGAGGGTTTTGACCCCAAATGTCCCTCATTTTGTCACCTTCCAAAGGTCTTCCTTTCCTTGGGGCCTTTAGCCAGGGATGTCCCCTGCTGTGGAGGGCATGAGCAGGTTTAACTAGGGACAGATGCTTCTTATACTTCATTACCAGGCAAGGTCCTCCTGCCTTGGGACTCCATCCAAACACATTGGCCAAAAGCCCTTCTATTATTTCAGACTCCTGAAGGAGAATTTTTCTTTAGCGCAAAGACAAAGAAAGTAAGGCCACAATGTAGAGGAATTCCCTCAATCCATAATTGCTAATTGTATGATTGTTCTGCAATTCTTATTATGCCAGGAAGTAATAGCCCTATAGCCTTACTTACCGCTTGTAAACTTCCTTTGAGATGGAAATCTTTAAAAAAATTATGCTGTCAAATTTGATATGCTTAAATTAGACTTGTCTCCTTTCCTTAGCAAGGGCCTTGCTGTTCCTGAGCAGCCTGAACAAGGGTTCCATGGCACATTTACTTTTGGCAGAAAAATAAGCAAGCATTGGTTTTACTGAGACCTGTGGTTCATTGTGGCTCTATTCAGACCTAAGGTTTAAGGACATCCAAGCAAATGCACACTGAACCTCTTTCATAAAATGTTGTAGTTCAACAATCTCATTTCTCTTTTCTTCTGACAATTCAGACATTTTTGTCTGATCGGTGGGAGTGATGGCTTTTGTATCCTCTGTGTTCAGAAATGAAGGAAGAAAGAAATCTTGCTGGGGATGTTCTCAGATTCCATTTGTGGACTGAGATGGGATTGATCTTTAGGCTCAGTTGTAAAGAAGGGTTCTCTGTGTCCCTTCTTGTCCTGGTCCCTTCCCTTGTGCTCACCCCTTTCCTCCTTCAGCTCTCCATGCCTTCACAGACACACCTGTTCCAAACCACTGCCCATTGTGTGAAAGGACTCTACCATCTGCCCCCTTTGCTATATTTTGGGGGCAAAAGACATTTTAACTGCCTCATAGGTATTTGCACCAATAAGCCTTATTTATAACTGACAGCCCATAAAGATAGGAGGATATAGTAGAAAGAGGGGTTAGTTGGGTGCCCAGGTACTTGGATTTTTATGCAGAGATTGACCCTGCCATTACCTAGCCATGTGGCTGAAGGAAAATCACTTTACCTCTCTGGACTTGAGTTTTATTGTTGTTGTTAGATGCCGTCAAGTAGGTGTCTGACTAATAGCAACTCTACAAACAACAGGGGAAACACTATTGTTAGTGCTTCTCTGCTATTCATAGGGTTTTCAATGACTTATTGTTTTTTGGGAGTGGGTTGCCAGGTCCTTCTCCCAAGCCTATAGCACCTGGTGTTCCCAGTTGGTCTCCCATCCAAGTACTAACCAGGCCCAACCCTGCTTAGCTTTCGAGATCTGACCACAGTGGTACCGCTGCAGGTGGACTTGAGTTTTACCATCTGTAAAATGAGAAGGCTAGACACATGATTTCTAATATCACTTCTTGGCATATAAATCTTTGAGTTCAAAGCATAGTGGGAACAGGGATATATCTGTTTCTTTTGAAGGAAGCCCCTGAAATTGTTTTATCAGGTATTTTAGTTTAAAGGTAGTTTTTAGATCATGAGAAATGAAAGGTTTTCAGATATAATCTGCAGGTGGGAAGGAGAATTAACATTTATTGAACATTGGATTTGTACCAGGACAGGTGTTAAGTTGTTCATTATATGATCTCACCACGATGGTTGAAGTGATTTGGCCAAATTTACCTGCTATATAGCCACAGACCAAATGTGTCCTCCTGGCCTGGTAAAGGCTATGCTGTAGATTTCTCCTGCCTCCATGTTTCTGATATTGTCCACCGACCCATCCACACTCTCTCCTCCTCTGTTAGTATTTTTATTGGGTAGTGAGAGCAGGGAACAGCTGCTTGCTTGGAGATGGTCAATGGCTGATCAGACTCTGCTTTTAAGTCAGTACAGTTTTGCAAGGTGAAAGTTTGGGCTACTGCAGCAGGATTTTAGGAAAGACCCCTTTAAGTTGTATTTGCCTACAGCTGTACCACGTGGCATCTGATCTTGTCAGATCTTGGAAGCTAAGCAGGTTTGGGGCTGGTTAGTACTTGGATGGAAGACTGGGGATACCAGGTGCTGTAGGCTTGGGAGAAGGACATGACACCCCACTCTCAAAAATACAATCAGCCATTGAAAACCCTATGGATAGCAGAGAAGCACTGACAATAGTGCCAGGCATGGCACAATGTTAGGTAGTGTTTCATTTGTTGTACACAGGGTTGCTATGAGTCAGACCCAACTCAATGGCACCTAACAACAACAACAAACTGTATTTATAGTATTTTCAAAGTAGGCGGATATCTAGTAGAAAGAGGTCCCAAAAAATGTCAGGTTCACATAGAAAGTTATTCCTTCAAAGTACTTCTATTTATCCTATTGTACTTGATATGTTGTATAACTATCTTTGTGCTCATGTTTCTGTGTATGTGTGGGCATGTACTTTATGTTCTTATACTCCTGAATCCTGATAAACTGTGTGCACTGAAGACTGCTGAATAAATAGTAAACCTTTTGTTTAATAAGATTAATTTTTTTACACTAAGGGATTGAACCCAGGACGCTATACCACTGAGCTGCACTCCCAGCCCTCTATTTTTTATCTAGAGACAGGGTCTTGCTAAATTGCACAGGATCCTTCTGGCCTCCAGTTCACAATCCTCCTGCCTCAGCCTCCCAAATTGTTGGGATTACAGACGTGAGCCACAGCACCCAGCTATAATAAGATTTATGCAGGTAAGTATTTTCATGTCTTATTCCTACATATCATCATCATTATCATCATCATCCCCTCCTCAGTGTCCCCCGAGTTTTTAGATCCTATTTTACCAGAGGCCTTTTTGCACTATGATTCTCTTTGCACTATGATGTCTTTGATCTCTTGATCTTGATTCTCTGTGATTCTCTGATTTGCCTGCTGGTGCCACATGGTTTAACCACTGAATGAATGAATGAATGAATGAATGAACACATAACTTTTATGTTATACACCAAAAATTCCTAAAAAGGAGGAGAGATTATATGATAGAACTTTAAATACTACAACAAAAGTGAGACTAATGCCCTGTACATTTGCATACCTGGGACCACTGGTGGCGCCTCCATAGAGTAACTTGAGGCATCATTCCTGACTGTTGCTTATATGGGGCAGCTGAGATAGTGGAAGCTGCAGGTTTTTGTTCCATCTTTGGGAGCACATGGGTTTTTAATTGTCCTATGTCCTCTCTATTTGGGGGTATTTGTCCAGTTGTGTGCAGGGCATAGGAGCTCACAGACACCTGTGTGCATTTTTTCAATTGGACTACTTGGCTTGGAATCCTCACTCTTAGCAAGTTACTATGTTTTATGAACCTCAGGTTTTCTCCCCTGTGAAGTGGGATGGTAGTAATTGGGGTTGTTGTGTAAGTTAAATGGAATAATCACAGAATAGAGCCAGGAATCCTCCCTTGGCAACAAATAAGCCTTCCATTATTTTATTTTTAATGTGCAGATGAATCTATTATTATTATTAGGAGGAGTAGTTACAACAGCGTAAGTTGTTGTATATGGTGAGGGAATATGATCACTTGTCAATAGCTAAATAACCTCTCTACCTCCTTTGTGGTTCTTATGAATAGCTGAGAAAGGGGAGAGGAGAGGGAGGTTTGTTATACTCCTGTGTCCATGGAGGGCTTCACGGAAAGGGTGACAGGTCAGATACTTTGGAAAGGACTGCATCGGTAGGGAGGAGCTGTGTGTTCAGGGAGGTGTGGTGTGTGTAGTATGGAGTGAGCATGGAGAAGGGGTTAGGAATGGCCAGGGCAACAAAAACCAAGCAGCTCCGGTATTGCGCCATCCCCACTTTAGCTTCTCAGCAAACTTCCTGTTTTATTTTGATTTTTCTGCCTACTTTAAACAATAAAATCCTTTTGTCCTTTTAGCCTTCCCACCTACCGGTGGAAAGGGACCCTGCACTAAAGCATGCTCCAGGCGTGGTGTGGTGTGGGCATGACCTGAATGTAGACATTAGTGAGTTTCCGCCCTCTGCAGGAAGATGTGGCCTGGACTCTGGGGAACAGGTGTGGGGGGTTAAGGCAGGTAAGGTACAGTCTGGGAGAAAGGTAAAATGCAGGTATATAGGGTAGCAGTGATTAATAACATAAAAGATGCACAAATGACATTACTTAGGAGTTTAGAGGAGGGATAAAGCACTGTGAACTTGGCCTAGGAGGAAGAAACCTGGAAGATTCACTTCAAGGGGAGGTGACATTCCCCTGATCTTTGTCTAAGGGGGTAAAGGGTTGTGGGTGGGTGTTGAGGGATCCCCAGCTGCCTGCAGAGTGTGAATGTGTGTATAAAAGGACTGTTGTGGTAAATTAAGGGTGGAATCAAAGCTCCTGTGAGTGCAGCAAGGAAACTGATGCAGCCAGATCTCATTCGGAATCAGTGATAATTAGTAAGTTTTCCTGAAGCTATTTTTGCTATAGTAAGAAAAATGGGGGAGGGCTTATGAGCTCAAGCATTCCTATCCTGCAAGTTAAACGTTAACTTCTTTGTGTAGTTAACAACTAACTTACTCTTTTCTGCAAAGGAAAAGGGAGAGGGAGAAAGCCTAATGCAGCAGTAACCACCTCACTTTGGAAAACAACATCGACAACAAAAACCCAATTCCAGTTTGCTTATGTGGTTGCTTATTTTCAGCATAATACATTTGTAGCTATTATAGAGCTGTGTGCAAACTTGAACAACAGACTGTAGACGTACCTTTGTGAATTCCCTGGGTGTCTTCTGCAGGGTTTGCAGAGAGTTTGCTATTTTCGAGCACATTCCTAGTTTAGCCATTAGAAAATTATGGGTTTTATTTGTATAAACTCAGCAGCTAAAATAGTGCTTCCAGAAAGGTGGGTGAGCTCACCACGGTCTGCTCTGACCCAGGCAGGCAAGTTAATGACCTGCCCAGCATTGTTGGAGCCAGCCTGCGCTGGCTGACTTCACCCGCAGTTCCACTTGAAGGGAGACATTGTTTCTTAGGCTGCATTTGTCAGAAGCTTCCTCTCTGCACACCAGCCTGGCTGAGTGTCTTAGCGGTCCCTGAATGTTCCCAGTAGCTGCACCTTGGGAACTATACAGCAAGTAGCCTTGGAGATGTTTGCAAAGTATTCTGCACAGCTGTCTGAGACCCCCAGCAAAGCGCAGGACATAAACACCTCTCTACCCACTCATGTACCCAGGCACTCGGCCTGTGGAAGCCCCATTGTACCAGGACTTATTTCCAACCCTTTGAAATGCAGTGGCCAAACAGTCGGGGAACATGAATAATTTAAGCATGAGGTGTCTTTGCTGATGATTCTGATCATATTTCATAAAGAATAATGGTAATGTATATCATAAAGGCATGTGGAAGAAGGAGGAGCTGGGATCATAGAGTGTATAGTGTATTTGCTGTGAAAAAATTAAAATATAGCATGATGTTGAATTTTCAAAACTTGTTAGGATATTACATACCTAATTGTATTTTGGTCAATTTGGTGAAAGCATCAATGGCTGAAGGAGATGGACTTAATGTTGCTTTTATCATTGTTTGTTTATTTTATTTATTTTGAGACAGGTCTTGTGTAGCCTCCTGCCTCAGTCTTCCCAGTGCTGGGATTATAGGCATGCACCACCACACCCAGCTGCAATCGGCTTAAAGTTTTAAATGTTAGGTGCTAGGGCAGGGTGATTGGGGACCAGGCACCTGGTGAAATGCCTTTAATTTGGTATAAAATCTAATGCATTTAACTCTTAGAATGTTGTTGGGCAATCAAATGAAGAAAGCAGGGCAATGTAGTTTTAAAAGTCAAAAGCGACAGCTGTTTAGAATGAGTACAAAGTGAAATCCGTGGTATACATGTATCAAAACCTCACATTGTGTACCATAAATTTGTAGAATTACTATGTATCAATTAGAAAATATCCTGATACATTGGTCTGGCCTGTTTTCAGTGAGTAGCTCTTGCATTATCATTCCCTTTGCTGTTTATCTAGAGAACTGTTTAGTTTTTATTACCAGGCTAATTAAAGACAGAAGACACTCCATGTTTAGGTAAGAGAATAGGTGTTTTTGAAGTGAACTTTCTCCAGGGTTCTGCCCTTACTGGAGAAAAACCTAATTTACTTCCCAGTGCATTGTAATTGCAGTTGCTAATTCAGAAACCCTTTTGCCAGACTCAGGTGACTTTGATAAGACTTTTATTCTTTTCGGTTTATGTATTTGTGAATGCATTCTTGGGAAGATTGCTGCTGGGTAGTGTTGCATGTCAGAGATGAGGGAAGCTTAGTTATTAACCCCACATAGAGGGTAGAGAGGGGCAATAAGCAGCCTGTGGAATGAGGAAAGGGCCTGACTGAAACATTTGTAAAAGGTATTTTTGCTGTTTATACTCGTTAATTATTAATATTAAATTATTGATGAAAAATGGTTTTAGGTTACATGCCACGCATTGTTTAGGAATAAATTATCACACTTTTTATCTGGAACTAGAGTAGATATTAAAGTCTTTCAAATAGTCCATATTTATTAATTTTGTAAGATTTTCCCTCTTCCTTCAACATTGAAGACAAAAATTCCTGAACTGCTGGCACAGAAGGAATTTATTTTACCAAGTGCTGCACCTTTCCCCACCTCCCTGCTTCGGGTGGCTTCTAACACTAAATGAATGTGCTAAGAACTGAATTTGACCAAAGTAGGTCAATAATTTAAAATATTTAAATTAATTAAAAATAATTTAAAATATCTTTAGAATAAAGTACCTCTCTCATGGAAGATATGTAGATAACATATAAAGTTTTGGGGACTAAAATTGCTAAATTAGTTATGAGAATTGTGCTGTTTCAGTCTATGCCTTTTCAAGTATGTACTCTATGGTCATCTTAGTCTCTTGGTGTCTTAGTGTCTTGAGATTTTTCAGGTGTTTCCATATTTTGTAGTTTATCATATAGGCTTAAATGCGTTCTGTTTTAATTCTAGTGAGCAGGTGTGTACAGTAAATGATTGAAGATTGCTCTGGGAGTCAGAACCCAACTGGCTAATTCTCAAGGGGAGAAGAGAAAGGGGAAGAGAGGGAGAGATTGAGTGATGAGTGTGAGAGAGTAAAGGGGAAGTGGGGGTGAGGGTGAGGGGGTGGGTGGGGGGAGAAGAGGGCAGGGAGGGAGTGAGGGAAAGGAGAGAGAGTTTGAGATTGGTGGTCTCTGGTTAACTGGGAGTTGATGTGACCTGGAGACTTTGCTCTGAGGATCAGGCTATAAACATCAATGTGGGTGCTTTTTAGTATTATGGACTTTTTGAGTGTTATGAGGTTCCTTTAAGCTTCATTCTTAAGGATAATGTGTTGGATTTCCCCATGGGCTTTACTCCGTTTTTGTTATAGATTGTGTCATGTGTATCAGTTGGCTCTCTGACCTATCACAGCAGTTGTAAGCCAAGTATTTAATCACAGCACTGGCACACTGAAGGTTGTTAGGTTATAGAAACCATCGGACACAGTTAAACCACCTCTGGGCTTAGAGTTTCATTTGACAGGCTGGCCTCCTTGAGGTACCCCATTTTAGTGCATTTTCCTGATAGAGGAGGTTGTAGCACTGGCTTGAAACCCTTCCCTATGGCAGAGTAGTAGGCTGATCCTGGATCAGTTTGTTCTCTGTCATCTGAAAGACTTATCCACTAACCTCCTCTGTACCTGGCTGTTTGATCTATGAGGAGTTGATTGATGCTGTTTCTGAGCCCTAGTCTAGGATCACAGATCTCTGAAAGGTGTGGGAAGGTCTGCCCCACCTTTACGAAGGTTTGTGAAAGTTATTGTCAACCTTGCTTTCACTGAGCTCACTTCATTTTGAGAAGAAAACTCTGCAACTGTGGAAAAAACAAACAGACACTGTCTTTTTCAAGGGAGCTGCCAGCCCTTGGTTTCTCCAGAGAGGATTCCTGGTGGAGACAGTTATGAAGAACAAGTAACTGTTGTAAATGAAGAACATGTTCTTGCTTAAATAATTCCCAGAACAATTCTAAAGAAATATAATCCAGGTAAGTTTTGTTATGTTCTCATTGTGAGTTATATTTGTGAGAAGCAAAAAATAGGATTAGAATCATAGAGAAGGAAAAGCTTTTCTGTACCAGTGGCTTATGCTTTTATGTCTTATGAATTCTAACCATTTATAAAATCAGTTGGTTTCTTGCCCCTACTCATAGTTGATTTTTTTCTCTTTTTCCATCTAGAGACCTTTGAATTATTTTTATTCATAAGTGAAAAATGTGTTACAGCTTTATTTCCTTTTATTAATAGTTCCTTCTTGCCCTTAACCACATCTCTGACTTTTTGGCATGTGGAGTCCAATGATCTCATGCTTAATCATGTATAAACAACCATCTAATTATATGGTTTTGAATTTTCATTTGACCGACTAAACAGAAATGACACAGAAATGAGAAATCTGACAACCTTCCTGTCTTCAGATACCTGGCCTTTCTCTCCCTCATTCTCTCTTCAAGTATTTAGGAGAATACACATTACAACTTATCAAAAAAAATTAGTTTGCATTTGCCAAGTTTCTGAGGTAAAACTGTTCTTTTCAAGGCTGGATGTAAAAAAAAAAAAGTTGATCAAGCTGAATTATATGTCTTCTTTTCAAATTTCTTCCTAACTCTATTCTTTCCTCCTCTGGACTGAGGTGTTACTAGCATTCCCCATGTTGCTGGTGTCAGATGACAGAACAGCATTCCTGAGACAAGGTTTCTCAATCTTTGTTCCCTTGTCTTCCCCCCTGAGGTACAATAACAACTATCCCAGTTGCCCTACCTTCCCACCCTCCCTTAAACCCCTCTGACACATTTTTGAAAGAAGATAGGTGGGAAAATCTTTTCAAACAAAGGTGCTCACTGTGTTTAAACAGGAAGGAAGAAGATGTCCATTGCCTTTGCTTTCTCACTGGTTGCATCCTGGAATTCTGAACACAGTAAAATCTCTTCTGGAGTTAGGCGATTTCACCATAAATAGCACAGTGTGCTTGACAGAAGAGGAGGAAAGAAGGGAAGATCCCACAGAAAGACAGATACTGGATCTCACTTGTATGTGGAATCTGAAATATCGGGACTCAGAAGCAGAGTTGAAGGGTCATTGCCAGGGGTGGAGGTTGGGTGGGGAAGACAGGAAAACGTTGGCCAAAGAGCACAAAGTTTTACTTGTACAAGATGAGTATGTGCTGGAGATCTAATATATAGCATAGTGGCTATAGTTAACAATACTGTTTTGTGTACTTGAAATGTATTAAGAGGATAGGTGTTAAATTCTCACATTGCACACACAGACATGTAATTATGTGAGGTGATAGATATGTTAATTACCTTGATGGTGCTGCTTATTTCACAATGTCAAATACATTGTACACCATAAATTTATATACCTTAAATTTAGACATTTTCTATTTATCAATTATGCTCCAATAAAGCTAGGAGAAAGAAAGAAAAGAAAGAAAGAGAAAGAAGGAAGACATATTTCTCTTTTTATTATATATTTTTCTGGGTATTTCACAACATGAGTATTTTAGGGATTAGGTTTAGCTATAACTGTAAGAGCAAAGAAAGGAGAGCAGATACTTATAAATTTGACCAAATATCCTTGTTAATCCTTCAGCCTTAAAACACAATTTGATTTCTCAGAATTTCTTTGAGGCATGCCTATCCTTAATTGTTATAGTTTCATACACTTAGATAGTTTAGATTTGGGAGAAAATAGACTCCATTTTGAGAATTTAGAGTTAGGAGGGTTTTGCTGAGGTGAATGTCTCTCTTTCTTATCAAAAATACTCTGGTTATATTTTCATAATTTTTCTGCCCACTGTCAGGAGCTAGTCTTAGTTAGTGACTTACAAGGATTTATGGGAATGTTTTATTCCAGACTGTGAATGTCTTCTTATGGTGGAAGAGCAAAGTGAGACTTCTGCCTGTAGTTGTTATTTTTGGTTGTTACTGTTATGGAATGTTTAGAATAGAGGAGAAAAAAATCCTGACCGAGTTTATGCTGTGGTACACCTGGAGCAGGGAGACAAGGTGGCCCTCCACCAAGTTCAGTCCTCTACTTAATTGATCCTTTAAAAAGGGCTGGGGAAGAGTTTAGTCTTTCTCTTCCCTCTTTATTTACTTTGAAAACCATAGGTTCTTATGTTTCTTATGCTATGATATGTATTCTCTTCTAAGTATTTGTATATATTATTCAGGAGATAAGCCTTAACTCAAGTAGTATTCAACTTCTTATTCACTTTGTCTCCCAGCTTTGGTATTCAGATAAGTAACAAATACTCCTTTTTTTTTTAAAAAAAAGTATTATTTCAAGGAGAACATAACCACAACTATTAATTTAGATTCTTTTTCATACTGGTATCGGTATATATTAGGATTGCTTTTGTATCTTGATGGGAAAGAATTTGGGTTGAAAGTGGTGCTCTTCCTCATTATTTACCCTAATTTCAGATATTACTTGTTAAGAGTTACTGCTGACACAGTGTCTGAATGAGCATCTACAGGGTGTAGAGGTAAAACAATCCCAGTCACTTCAGTACTAATTCATGTTCCAGTCATGTGTACAGAGATGCTTAGATTATTCTAGTCTGCTTATAAATTCAAAAGTAGTATTAAATAAAGGAAACAGAAGGGAACTTACATTATGTTGGCCCCAACCAGATTGCCTGGGTGTTGAGATTTGTGATGCTAGAGTTTCGTTTCTGTATTTTGGCAGTTTGGTTAAAATTATATCACTTTATACAACGACAAGTTACTTGAGCCAAAAGGTAGATATTTCAGCTTTCGTATCTCTCCAGTTTTAAATGAATCTGTCGTGAAGATAACTTATTCTACCAACTCATGTATAGAAGAAATTGTTCTTTAAATTATTTCCTTTAAATCAAAACACATCAAACTCTTAAGACCCCATTTTTTCTGATTAGTGAGAAATTTAATCTCAGTGATTGTTGGTGGGGCACCTTGATACCCTGCCAAGGCAAATCATTTCCTCAGGTCTTCTGGCAGAACAGAACATTCCAAGAGCTTTTCTAGTTCTTGATCTCCCAGTCACTGCTAGGAGTCTGCTGCTCTGTGCATTGCTTGCACACAGGAAGCTTTCCTAGAGCTGGAAACCCTAGAGTTGAAGGTCTGGTCTTTGTATGTTTAACAGAAAGCCCTCTCCCTCCCACCCCAACTGCCTTCCCTTGAGAACTGCTTCACTACTGCAGGGACTCTAACTGGTATTCTTTGAGACTTTGGGTAGTCTCACTTCTATACTTCCCCTGTGTTCCCCAAGAGGAAGGCTCTGTGGCCTTCAGAGCACTGGCATAATCTCAGTGAATTTAGGCTTCTCTATAGGACTAGATGAGAGGACAAATTCAAGCATGGTCTACTTTCAGCTCTTTTATAATAACCTCTTCTGAGCTAGAGGAGTATGAAATACAAATAATAACTGAATTTTCTTGCCACATACCTAAGTTGCTGGAAGGACTTTGGAGCATAGCAGCAAGAATCTACATCCTGGAAGAGTCAAGGTGTCTGGTTGATGAGACAACTGAGCAGCCTGAGGGACTTCTGGGAAGGAAGAAGGATGAGTGACTAATTTTTAATGGAAAGAATGCAGTGTTTATAATCCCTTTGCCTTTTTTGTGGATCTGATGCTTTTGGGCATACTATCTAGACTTACAAGCCTATGCACAATGTGGAACAGAAAAAACTTAACGATAGAGTAGGTATCTTTTTGCATAATTCTGAGGAATTAACTATTTGGGGGACATGAAAATTGCTTAGCCGTTTATAGTGGTGACTATGTGAGATTTTTAGATACCAAGAGGTTCTATCTAATATGAAGGATTGGTTGGGGGCTTGCTTTTGAACCAGCTCTTAAATACTTTAAAGAAACTTCCATTGATTTTTATTAAGTAGGTTAGACTACCCTCCCTTCACATTGAGTGTGTGTATGCGTGTGTGTATGTGCGTGTGTATATATGTGCACCACAGGAGGGGGTATGAACAGAAGGGACAAATTAATTCTTCCAGCTGTTCAGTAATTTAGAGACAAGGTTGTATCAACAATTGTGTCCAACAGGGACCTTATCTTTCTTGCATATCATGACTCAACGTACATTTAAGTGGGAAATTCTCAATTTCATTTGTGGCCTCAAACTATACTTGCCTTATTAATTGTCCTGAAAGTCATGTTCTTTATCTTTTCATCCAGGAAGTATTTATTGAATATCTGCTGTCTGACAGAGGAGTCTCAGTCATTGTTCTGCCCAGCGAGGGGGTCCCACAGATAGACAACTTTGCAGTATTTCTTACAATCTTTGTTTTTGGTTGGTTTGAGAGAAAATAGTGACTTAGAAGATATATGACCTTGATTTATGAAAGAAAGATTTGGAGTCTAGTACTTCTTTTTCTAAAAAAGAAATTAGCATACAATATAATGAGTTTTTATTATGACATTTTCATACAATTATATCATGTTCTTTGCTCTCGTTCACTCTCATTAGCACTTCTTGTTGCTTCCATCCTTCCCTCTCTTCCACTCTCTAGTCCAGATATATCTCCTTGTACTTCCATACTTACATATACACACATATTTTAAAAAACAAATCTAGCTTCCACAGATAAGAGAGAACATGAAGTATTTGTCTTTCTGAATCTGGCTTATTTTACTTAAAATGATGATCTCCAGTTCCATACATCTTCCTGCAAATGACATAATTTCATTCTTTTTATGGTTGAATAATATTCCATTGTGTACATAAAGCACAATTTTTTGATCCATTCATCTGTTGAAGGATATTTAGGTTGATTCCATTTCTTGGCTATTGTGAACAGTGCTGTAGTGAACATAGAAATACAAGTGTCTTTATGGTATCATGACTTAGATTCCTTTGCATATATGCCCAGGAGTAGTATAGCTGGATCATATGACAGTTATATTTTTAGTTTTCTGAGGCATCTCTGTACTGATTTCCATAATGGCTGTACTAGTTTACAATCCCACTAACAGTGTGTAAGGGTTCCTTTTCCTTGCATCCTTGCTCATATCTGTTGTTTGTTTTGTTGATCCTAGCCATTCTGACAGAGGTGAGGTTGAATCTCAGTGTAGTTTTGATTTGCATTTTTCTAATGGCTAAGGATGTTGAACATTTTTCCATGTGTTTGTCGGCCGTTTAAATTTCTTCTTTTGAGAAACGTCTGTTTAATTCAATTGCCCATTTGTTGATTGGATTTTTTGTGTGTTTAGAGTTGTTTATATATTTTAGACACTAATACTCTGTCAGTGGTATACTTGGAAAATATCTTCCCATTCTATGTGCTCTCCTGATTCTTTTGATTGTTTCCTTTACTGTGAAGTTTTTAAATTTCATGCAGTACCATGTGTCAGTTTCTTGCTACCATTTCCTGTGCTACTGGAGTCCTTCTAAGAAATTTCTTGCCTATGGCTGTATCTTGAAGTGTTTTCCTTATGTTATCCTCTAGTAGTTTTAAGGTTTCCAGTTTAACATGAAGATCTTTGATCCATTTTGAGTTGATTTTTATGTAGAATAAGAGATAGGGATCAAGTTTTATGTGTATATTTAGTTTTCCCAGCACCGTTTGTTGAAGAGGCTATCTTTTCTCCAGTGTATGTTTTTGGTGCCTTTGTCAAAAATCATTTGGCTGTAGCTGTTGTGTGTGTTTATTTCTGGTCATTTATTCTATTCCATTGGTTTTCATGTCTGTTTTTCTTCCAGTACCAAGCTGTTTTTGTTATTATGGCCTTATATTATAATTTGTCACCTGCAGCTATCCCACTGTGGGGTCTGATAATTTCTCATGATCTATAAAACTACCTTTAAACCAAAATACCTGATAAAACAATTTCAGGGGCTTCCTTCAAAAGAAACAGATATATCCCACTATGCTTTGTTCCCACTGTTCCCACTATGCTTTGAATTGCAAGATTTATATGCCAAGAAGTGATATTAGAAATCATGTGTCTAGCCTTCTCATTTTACAGATGGTAAAACTCAAGTCCACCTGCAGCAATACCATTGTAGTCAGATCTCAGATGCTAAGCAGGGTTGGGCCTGGCTAGTACTTGGATGGGAGACAACCTGGAAACACCAGGTGCTATAGGCTTGGGAGAAGGACCCAGCAACCCACTCCCAAAAAACAATGAACCACTGGAAACCCTATGAATAGCAAAGAAGCACTAACAATAGTGTTTCGCCTGTTGTATGTAGGGTCGCTATGAGTTGGACACTGACTCTACAGCACCTAACAAAAGCAATATATTATAATTCGATGCCAGGTATTTTGACACCTCCTGCATTGTTCTTTCTGCTCAGGATTGCTTTGGCTATTTAGGGTCTTTTGTGTTTCCATATGAATTTTAGGATTGCTTTTTCTAGTTCCCTGAAGTATGTCATTGGGATTTTGATGGGGATTGCATTGAATGTATAGTTTAGCCATTTTCACAATATTGATTCTACCAGTGCATGAGCAAGGGGGAAGTCTTTTCATCTTCTAGTGTCTTCTTCAATTTCTTTCTTTAGTGTTTTGAAGTTTTCATTGAAGAAGTCTTTCACCTTATTCTTGTTCTTGCTAGGTGCCTTCAAGTAGGGTTCAACTCATAGTGACACTGTGTACAACAGATGAAATACTACCCGACACTGTGCCATGTCAGGCACTATTGTTAGTGCTTCTCTGTCATTCATAGAGTTTTCAGTGGCTGATTGTTTTTTGGAAGTGAGCTGACAGGTCCTTCTCCCAAGCCCTACAACATCCAGGATTCCCAGACAGTCTCCTATGTAAGGACTAACCAGACATGATCCTGCTTATCTTCCAAGATCTGATGAGATCAGGTGCCAGGGGGCTATGGCTACAGGCTTTATCTCCTTAGTTAGGTTTATTCCTAGATATCTTATTTTTTTTTTTGAGGTTAGTATGAATAAGATTGTTGTTGTTATTTCTTTCTCAGTATTTTCATTGATGATATATACATGTAGTGCTGATTTTTTAGTGTGGATTTCATGTCTGGATACTTTGCTGAAAATATTTATCAGTTATAAGAGTTTTTGGATGGAGTCTTTAGAGTCTTTTAAGTACAGGATTCCATCATCTGCAAATAGGGATAACTTGATTTTCTCTTACCCTATTTATATCCCTTTTGTTTCTTTCTCTGGCCTTATTGCTCTGGCCAAGACTACAATCATTATATTGAATAAGAG
Source organism: Pedetes capensis (assembly GCA_007922755.1). Taxonomy (NCBI): domain Eukaryota; kingdom Metazoa; phylum Chordata; class Mammalia; order Rodentia; family Pedetidae; genus Pedetes; species Pedetes capensis. The sequence continues at coordinate 145,031 of VMDO01001021.1, forward strand.
TGGAGAGACTGGACACGCTTGTCTTGTCCCTATTCTTAGAGAAAATGCTCTCAGAGTCACAGGCATGTGCCAACGCTCCCAGCCAAATTTTTCTCTATTCAGTATAATAATGGCTGTAGGTTTGTAATATGCCTTTATTATATTGAGGTATAGGAAGGAATCTTCTATTCCAGAATCTAGTACTTCTTAAATATACTTCAATGACTCTCTTATTTGTTTCCTTAATGAGATGAGTTGAGGTTACGTTGTCTGCTCTGCTTATCTCTACCCAACCTGCATCCTGAGATCATGGCTACATCTTCCCAGCTTGCCTTGGCTAAGGGTATTTTGCCTTTAGTCTTTGCTCTGCTTCCATATTTTCTGAAAATAGTTTTGTTCTCTTCATAGTCTCTTATCACATCATATCCATGCTTTAAAAACTTATTATAGCTCTTTTGGAGTTCTGGGCCTTGAAAGTTTTATGGCAATATGATAAGAATTTAGTAAGAATATGAGGATAATCTCAAATTATATAATGCAGCCACACATATACATGGGAAAATAGGGGACTATAACCCATAATAGCATAAGATTTTTTACTACATATTAATCAAAGGGTTCCATAAATTATGTAAGTTGATGAAAGTGTAACCAAAGAAAAGTAATAGTTGCACAATAGAAATAGCAAAAGCCTGATTTCTCTGTACCCCACCAACATTTATTAATAGAGGGAAAAATATGAATAAGGCTCATGGGGGGCTGGGATTTAGCTCAGTTGGTAGAGTGCTGCTCTGCACTCTCTGAGGATCCAGGTTCGATCCCCAGCACCACAAAGTTAGGAGAAGGACATGGCAATCCACTCCCAAAGTAATCCTGAAATAATTAGTCATTGAAAACTCTATAAGCGTTGCTATGAGTTGGACCCGATTCAATGGCACCTGACAACAGCAAAAACAACAAGGCCTGTAGAGTACTTGGTTTGTGCTGGACACTATTCTAAGTTCTTCATATATACTGATTCATTTAATACTCCAAATAGCATTACAAAGTTGGGAACAATTACCACCCCATATTCTAAATGAGCAAAGGCACAAAGAGTTTAAGGAACTTGCCTAGGGTCACATAGCTGTTAAGAGAAATCGTTCTGGTTCTAGAATCTCCATTCCTTATTACTTCTCCCATGCCACCCCTGTAATACTTTCTCAGCACACTCCCCTCACTTTGCTTTGGTCATCCCACTCTCATGCTGCCCCTCAAAGGCTCAGCTCAAGGATCACTTTTCCTACTAAACTTCCTCTAGATTTTTTTCTTGTTTGCAGATCTTTTTCTTGTTTGGGCTCTTTTTGTACACACATAAGGAAGGCAACTCAGTTTGAGTGTTTCCTCAGTGTTTTCTATGTTAATTAAAATTCTGTCCAAGTGGTTTGAAGCTCTTTGATGACAGGCTCCTCCGATAGCTTGAGATTCCATTAGCATTGCAAAGCACCAAACCCACACTCAGTAAATTTGACCTGTTCCTTGTTTTCAGGAAACTAAGGCAGCTTTCTCCCATTAAAGTATGCTTCCGCCATCCCTTCTTCTCATTCTTTCTTGTGTTCATGGACATCCACTTTTTCTAAAATATAATGATTCCATCTTCACATTATTTCCACAAATTAATCCATTGGATAGATCTTGGTTTAAGACCATTAAATTAGATTGTATGCAGTATCTGTCTGACTCATATACACTCACACTCCCTGGGGTATATACTGTAGCACAGAGCCGGGACATAATAAATGGATACCTGACCAGTCAGCGATAAATTACTAAATTGTGCCTGTATGGGTATTTCAGATTTTCAGAGTAATGGTTTGCTCATTTGCTCATATTGCACAAATATATCTACTCTCTTCCCATGGGATTGCTAGAAAATTTGTTGAGGGGAAAGCAGTAAAATGTGCTTACATTTCCTCTTTGGTGTTCTGGGCTAATTGTGGTGAACTTTATTTAACACTCTTGCTATACTAAGAGTCTCTATGGAGCATAGCAGCTTTTAGTTAACGTGGCAAATCATTACAAGAGAGAACAGAGGGGTCAGCATCAGCACTCTCTACTAATTAGTTGATAATTGATGTACAATAGCTGACTGATGGGACTTTAGAATATAAATCCCAGGAATACTGTTTAATTTATCTCTCCATCTTTATGAGGGGGCTTGGAGCTGTGGGTTCTTAATAGCATCTTTCTAGGAACACCCAGGGGCTGGAGGTTAGCTCAGTTGGTAGAGTACTGCTCTGTAATCTCTGAGGCTCTGGAATCAGTCCCCAGTACCACCAAAATGGGAGAAGGAGCTGACAACCCATTCCTGAAAACAATCCTGAAACAATCTGCCATTGAAAACCCTGTGAATAGCAGAGAATCACTGACATAGTGCCAGGCATGACACAGCATTGGGGAGTATTTCTTTCTGTTGTACATAGGGTCTCTATGAGTTGGACCTGACTTAACAGCATCTAACAACAACAAAAGGAGCATGCAGCGGTAGAGAGCAAGACCAAGCCTTCATATAGAGGAACCCAGGGCACTGAGGGGTACAGAAAGGAATAAGAGTTTTTAATCTTTCAAAGTATAAATGGGATTCCATGTAATGCAGGGATAATTTGAAATGAGTAAGGCTGGTGATTCTGTACCTCATGGACAAAATTCCTGAGTGCTGACTAAAGTTAGAAGAGTGTTGATGTGAAAGTTATATCCTGTGGGAGACTCAAGCTGAACGCCTGAGGCCAAGTTGGTAGGAGATTGAATGATTCATGGGACTCTCCCTGGATTTGGATTTGACCTATTTATTGGGTCACTTTGGAATAGAGTCAGAAAATAGGCTTTACATGATGCCCATCCTTTAAAGTTGATCTTCTAAGTTTACAAACCAGTCGTGAAATCCTCAATTTTATGCTACCTAGGTTCTATAACCATTGCTTTTCTATTTTGTCATTTCCCACCCTGAGCCTTCTACATTGTCTGCCTCCTGATTCACGCATTGCTCTAGTCTTCATCTCCATCTCCTGGAGGAAGAGATTGATCTTGGGTGAACACTGATTCCAGTGGAGTGCTCCATAGCCTATGGCATGGGGCTCTAGAAGTGTGCCAGCTCCAGTTACACCAGTGTCCTCTGGTTTAGTGGGTTTAGGGTGAAGCCTGGAAATTTGCCCTTTTGAAAAGCATCCCTGGCGATGCTAACATCTAACCAGTTTTGAAGCCACTGGTGAATATATAATGCCTAGCATTAAGATCAGGTTGTGTTAGCTTTCAATTGCTATAAAAACATACCTAGCATAATCAACTTATAAAGAAAGTGGGACTTTGGGGACTTGTGGTTTCAGAGGTTTCAGTCCTTAGTTGGCCCCATTGCTTTTGGGCCTATGGTGAGGTAGAGCATCCTGGCTGGGGGTATGTGCTGCAGCAGAGCCATTTGTAAGGGAAAAAGAAGCAAGAGGGAAGAGACCAGAGTCCCCAAATCCCCTTTGAGGAACACAGCCTTAATGATCTAAAACCTCCTATAAGGCCTACCTCTTAAACTTCCCCCACAGTAGCACCAAGCTGGTAACTAAGCCTCTAACACTTAGACCTTATGGGGACATTAGAGATCAAAACTACAGCACAGGTCTTTGGGGCTAATGGAACCAATCTCTGCCAGGATGTTGTTTTCTTCCTTCATGTTTTAATTTACTAATTTCTAAAGTCTTAACTGAGTCCCCAGAGGGGGAGAATCCCCCCAAACAAAGGTATTTTATATATTGTTTGTACCTCTGTCTCCCCCCTTATCTGGTCAGAGCCACTTCCTGCAGTAATTTCTGAGTTCCCTTCATTCCCAGGACTCGCCTGCCTATGTCTCTTAGTCTACAGCGTACTATTTCCTTCTCAATCACATGTTGTTTTCTTCCTTCATGTTTTAACTTACTAATTTCTAAAGTCTTAGCTGAGTCCCCAGAGGGGGAGAATCCCCCCAAACAAGTGCATTGTATATATTGTTTGCACCTTTATATATTGTTGGGAGATTTGTTATGTGCATTTGCCTTTTTAAAGGCTCTGAGAAGATCTGTAATAAAAAGATGTGTTGTGCTTTGTTAGGGTTTTTCAAAGTTGTTTGATTGTGGACATCTCCATGAGCTTTCTTATTTATCATTTAATACTTTTAGGTAGGCTGAAGCACTCTGGGAAATGTCTCTGTGATTAATATTCTTCTTCTTCAGTAAATTACCTGTCAGGTAGTGACTGCCCTCCTTTTCTGAACTCCTGTATCTATGATTTAGCTTTATGTTTAATCCTACACAGTCCAGTAACATTACTTGATTGTTCCTAGCTGAGTCTGTCTTACATCTTTAGATTGTGAGCTCTATAGAGACAAGATGCTATAGCTTACATGTCTTATCTCCTGTAGGCTGTGTGTAGTTTTAAGCAATTGGAACATTTGTCAAATTAAAGTGCCTTGACCTTGAATAGAGGAGTAGGGATTTCATTCTAGTTCTCATCCTCTGGTGCTCTTAGCAGTTTACGTAGGCCTTACTGTCTTTCACAGTGGCACACTGCACACTCACATATATTCATTACATGGTCATTGCTGTACCTCAGTAGTGAAACATTACAAATTTCACAAACACTGCATAACAAGCCTAGTATATTTGGTATGCAGGAATTCATTATTTCTAGTTCTAGGGAGGAGTATGAGTGAGAGTTGGGAAAGTGTGATGGCTCTTGCAGGCTCTTTGACCTGGTTTTGCTTGGGAGTAGGGACAGAAGCCTACCTGTCCCTCTCTGTGGTAAAGAGTATATACTTTTCAGAGTTCTTGCATACACCTTATACTGATCCCATTTGAGAGACTAGAAAGTGCTCAGATAGATACAATGTCTTGCCCAAGATTATGTATCTTATTATTGATGGGTACCTATGTTTTATTATAAAGATGGATATGTGTGCCATGAAGTTAGATGTGCTATTTCATTATTAACCTAGAGACAATATTCTTTATTAAAATAGGTATACTATGATATTTTCTCTTAAGAATAGAGAGGGAAATGTATTCCTAACTCATTGTTAGGTGCCATTGAGTCCAGTCCAACTCATAGCAACCCTACGTACAACAAAACAAAACACTCTCCGGCGCTGTGCCATGCCTGGCACTGTGTCAGTGCTTCTCTACTATTCATAGGGTTTTCAATGGCTAATTGTTCTGAGAATGGGCTGCCAGGTCCTTCTCCTGTATTTGGAGTGCTGGGGATCATATCCAGAGCCTCAGAGAGTGTGGAGCAGCATTCTACCAACTGAGCTAAACCCCAGCCCAGAATGAATAATATCATATAGCAAGTTCACTAGTTATAAAATCTTTATACAATGAACTAAAATTCAATATAATAGCAAACATAAAATAAAATTTAAACAAGTCATTTATGATAGCATAAAACAAAGAACCTAGGAATTAACCTGGTAAGACATAAGACTTATTAAAATATACTTTTTTGGCAAAAAGATACAAAGTATAGGCAAACAAATTCAGAAATACACTAGGACCTTGTATTCAAAGATACAATACTGAAAAAGTATCTTTTACTCAAAAATGGTCTGCAGAATTATTGTAATCCTATTCAAAATCCCAGCCTGCTGCTGTACCACTGTGGCGTCTGATCTCATCAGATCTTGGAAGCTAAGCAGGGTCTGGCCTGGTCAGTCCTTGGATGGGAGACCGCCTGGGAATACCAGATACTGTAGGCTTGGGAGAAGGACCTGGCAACCCACTTCCAAAAATCAATCTGCCATTGAAAACCCTATAAATAGCAGAGAAGCACTGACAATAGTGTTTTACCTGCTGTGTGTAGGGTCGCTATGACTTGGATACAGACTCAATGCCACCTAACAACAACAACAACATTCAAAATCCCAAAAACGTTCTTTTTGGAATATTAGAAGATGATTAGAAAACTTACCTTAAAATTGCTTTTAAAATTTGCACATACATATTCATGTTTGTATGAGCTTAGAGAAAGTTGTGGAAGATACACTCTTAACTGTTCAAGTAGAGTGTTTTAAAGGAGTCATGCTAAAGAAGGATAGGGATATAAGGTTTTTCTTTATATGTCTGTATTATTTGACATTTAAATATACACATACAAAAGTACGTATTTTTGAATTTAAAACACAAATAAAGGGAATTCCAAATAAAAGATAACTAATACATTTTTGACAATGCTTTGATATATGCTAAGCTAACAAACCTTAGGGGTAAATGTATATGCCATGATCCTAAACATAATTTGGGGTTTATGTGTGGGGTGGTCACAATATATATTTCCTTTCTTATCATAATATTGTTTTTTTCCTGATAGAGGATAGGTTAGAAGGACAGAGTTTTATTTAAGAACTCAGTGGGCCTGTTAATTGGATCCTAGAATTAGGCCATCTTGTCCACCTAGTCCAGGACAACCATGTCAAGACAAGCCTCTGAGGTAAGGCTTATCCTGTATGGAGGAGAACTCTTTTCCCCTGTGAGTAAGCTTAGTCCCACGAAGAAAGTTAGAAGCACTGCTCCTTCTACTTCTTCCTCCTTTGATAAAGAAAGGGCAGGTGTATACTGAGACATAATTCCATTCCTTAGGAAAAGAGGAACTAGGAAGAGGTGTCTGCATACATAAATTAGATAATCATTTCCCCTATTATGGCTCAATTTGCATTTGTGTAATGTAATGATGATAATAACAATAACAAAAACTATGACTAAGCAGGTACATTGTGTATGCTGGCTGAAGCAGTCTGGAACGGTGTGTAGGCTTCTTTTCTTCTAGAGATGAAGAGGGGGCTGGGGTTTAGCTCAGTTGATAGAGTACTGCTGTGCACCTACTGACGCTCTGGGTTCCAGCCCCAGCACTGCAAAAACTGGAGAAAGACCTGGCAACCTACTCTTGAAACAATCCTGAAACAATCAGCCATTGAAAACTGTATGAGAATCAGTATGAGTTGACCCTATTCAAGGGCTCATGACACCACCACCTAACAGAGATGATGATGCTAAGATGTAAAATTAACTGTTAAATAGTCAAAGTTATATCCAAAAGTTGGCTGTAGAAGCCAACCAAGTTTTCCCATGTTAAAACTGAAATATCTTCCAATAGCATTTGAGATTGGTTTGCTTTTGAAGGGAGTATGAGTCCTATTTTCTATTAGGCATTTGTTTGGATTTATTAAAGGAAACCTTGTCAAATAGAGGTATTTGAGTGCTTAGAGTTAGAAATAATGGGGAAATGTTAGCCTTAAAGTAGCAGAAACTGCATTTGTGAATGACATAAATGGACTTTCAACTCTACCTCAATTTTGTGCTCACCAGGAGAAAAGAGCCAGGCTTGTGTAAAACAAGTTTGCACAGTGCAAGTTTTATAAAGAAGTTTTTTAAAAAAATACTTTTTGTGTTTTCCCTTGCCAAAGTTTGAAAACATTTTTTGAAAAATTCTTTTCTATTATAGTATTGTTTGGTAGCAAAACACTTTTGAGATATTTGGGTAGTAGTAATTGTCCCCTTAGAATGAGATTATCAGAGTCTTTTCTAAAACTTTCAGCTGAAAGAGGATAGAATGGCGATGAGGAAAGAGAGTGGCCTATAAGCCAGAGCCCATCCAGGGGACAGGAAGTCAACTGTATGTGCCTGTGAAGGTCTTCGGTAGGGAGACATCAGCGTGCAGTCCCTGGACACTGGAGAAAAGAAATACTAGAAACAGTATGAAAGTCCTTTACATTGCCCTTTAATAAAATTTAACTAACTCTTTAGAGCCTGTAGGGGTAGCCCTGTGGCATCCGATCTCGGAAGCTAAGCAGGGTCGGGCCTGGTTGGTACCTAGATGGGAGACCGCCTGGGAACACCAGAAGCTGTAGGCTGGGAGAAGGACCTGGCAACCCCCTTCCAAAAATCAATCTGCCATTGAAAACCCTATGAACAGCAGAGAAGCACTGACAATAGTGTTTCCCCTGTTGTACAGGGGTCACTATGAGTTGGATACTGACTCAACGGCACCTAACAACAAGAACAAACTCTTTGGATGTATTTATTAATTGCCAGGCCCTAAGTAGATAACATATCTTTTAATCTTATAAAGAACTGAGCAAGATAATTGCTATTATTAACCCCATTTTAGAGATCAGGACCCTGAAGCACAAAAAGAAAAAGCTTAAGTAACTTGCCCAAGGTCACCCTGCCAGTCAGTGGTGGGGCTAGGAGGCAACCCATGCTTTTAACTACTGTGTTATGTGCTGTTAACCTCTCACTTTCCTTCCTCCAACCTTTCCACTTTTCCATCTGCCTCAGTGCCTTGGTGTCCACTAATCAATTCTTAAAGAGCCACTCAAGTGGGACTCAAAACCCTTCTTTGAAATGTATGATCCTGGATTAGAAAATAATTGCTCTCAATTTTTTTTCCTTCTTCTTCCTCTTCCTCCCCAGCCGTTCCCCTTTCCCTTCCCCCCATCCCTTCCTGGCTTCTCCTTTCCCTTCCCTCCTCCTCCCCCTCCCCTTGTTCCTCCTCCTGCTGCTGCTGCTGCTTTTTTGGGGGGTACTTGAGGGTTGAACGAATACTTTGCAAATGCTCTACCACTGAGCTGCACCTGCACCTCCCCTTTTTTTATCTTGATACAAGGACTCCCTAAATTATGCAAGCTGCCTCTGGCCTCACAAACTTGTTATCTTCATATCTCTACCTCCCAAGTTGCCCAGATTACAGGCATGTACCACTGCACTCAGCTGCTATGTAGGTTTAACTGGTAACATTTGAATATTGGTAGTATATTGCATATTAGTTCTATATCATTGTTACATGTCTTGAATTTGGTGATTGTATTTATGGTTATTGGACTGAGTTATATAGCTCAGTTGGCAGAGTGCTATGCTCTGCTCTCTGAGGCCCTGGGTTTGATCCCTAGCACCACAAAAAAAATCGGAGAAGGACCTGGCAACCCACTCTTGAAATAATCCCGAAACAATCAGTCATTGAAAACCCTATGAATAGCAGAGAAGCACTGACATAGTGCTGGGCATGGGATAGTGTTAGGGAGTGTTTTGTTCTGTTGTACATAAGGTCTCTATGAGTTGGACCCAACTTGACAGCACCTAACAACAACAACAACAACAACATTACGGTTATGTATTTAGGGATAAAAAGGGCATGAAATCTGTGACTTACTCTTAAATGGCTCAAAAAGTTAATATTAATAACAATAAAATAGCAAGCATATTTTAAAGAGAGAAGCCAGTGAAGAAATTTGGAGATCATTGTACTATTCTGCAACTTTTCTACAGGTTTTAAAATGTTTTAGAATAAAATGTTTGGAAGAAGACCCTGATGCTTAGAGGTGGTTAAGCATATATTAATATATTGAAACGCTTTTTATCCTCAGAACAACCTTGTGAGTTACATACTATTACTATAACCATTTTAGAACAGGATGCTAGGGCACAGAGAATTTAAGATTCTCCTGGTGTCTTCACAACCAATTTGAGCAGGAGGCAGGGTTTGAACCCTAATATGTATATTTCTGCTTCCAAAACACCCTGCATATGTGTTGGGGTGGCCATACAGAAATTGTTCTATGAGGATCAGTTTTGACTTATTTAGGAAGCTATTTTGTATGATTCACCCTGAAAGCAGTGCTTGCCTCTTTTATCAAGAATGGTTGGTTTGCTGTGCATCGTCATGGCCAGGCAGTGGCCTCTGTGGGGAACTGTGTCCATTTTGCTCACCACTGTCTCCACAGACTGCCTGGATTATGAGTGGCATGTCACAAGTATCAGCTGAATGAACTAAAACCAAAAAAGCTCTCATTACTCTCCTCTTATCTGTATTTCGTTTGTGGTGTTCCCTGTATCAATGTCATTTTTAGGAGAACCAGTGGACCGATACAAATAGGTATGAAAGATGAAGTCTCATCAGTGATAATTGCAACATAATCATGTATTTGACTGCCAGTGAAGAACCCTTTTAACTAATGAAGACATTAATTAAAAACATGCCCCTTCTAAGATGACTGCTCAGTTTAGAAACTCAAGGATGCAAAACGTTTGGCTCCCCACCAGCACACAGGGATTTTGGCTAGAATGTATTGGTACTGAGAATGCCATCCTCTCAGATCCTTATATGAGCAGTAAACACATTTTTAAAACACATCGTTTTGTCTCCAAAAATAAGCTATATTTCAAAACGAAAACCAGTGCACAAGTAGTTGGCACATCTGGTAGTCAGAAAAGTTGTACGGTTTGTTTTTAGGGAAGGACAAGCCAAGGAACGTTCAGACTTAGCCAACTGCAAACTTTTCTTCTATCTGTGATGACACCTGGTTTTAAAAAATTGGCTCGAGGCTCAAAGCAGAAAGAACATTGGAAGTGGGCAAAGAATTAAATAGCATCATTTACTATCTTGTTTTGTGCAAAGAATGATAAAGCACTGTTTTCTTTTTGTTTCAATAAAGAGAGTAGGGCAAAAGAGCAAGGACAGACATGAAACAAAACAGTACTAAGAACAATAGCAGCTAATATCCATTGAATACCTACTATGTGCTTGGTAATGTGCTAAGTCCTTCATATGTGTTGTTAATACTAGATGCAGAACAACTTTATGATTTGGTGGTCATTTTCTTTTTGTTTTGCAGATGATAAGATACAGAAATAAGGCACACAAATGTTCTGTAATTTGACTACATCACACAACTGGCCGATTCCAAGGCTGTCTCTAGAGCCCACCCACCAAAGCGTTATAGGATTCTGAGTAGCCTGGAGGTGTTCATTATGTCTGGCAGTATGAAAAAGAATTGCAGTGAGATGGTTGCATTGAGCACAGTGGCTCTTGGTTAAACTACTGTTTGCCTCCATTTTTTGAGACAGGTGGTGACATTTTCCAGGACATTCTTACAGCTGCACATAAGAATTCATGTTCCCAAGAAATCTACCATTTGTTCTCATGCTTCAAGGCTATCATCTGTGATACCTGTTAGAAGCTGTCACTCTTCTGTGGTTTTGTTGTTAAGATGTTAAAGTTGACCAATGAATTTGGGAATAAAAGGTGGTATAGTAAAAAATGAAGGGGATGTTGAGAGGGAAATACTAAAGTTTCTTTATTACTCATCAAGAACATGTGAATGTAAGAATCTATGGTAAAGGGCCACACAGTCAGCCTTGATCAGTGGAAAATCCTGGCCTGGGAAGAAGGATTTATAATTCTCATTCCCACCAACTTCATCTTCCATTTAACCTAGTTAGCAACACTGTGGAGATACATCAAAAGATTGACTCAGTTAGAATTTTTAAAAATGACACTGTTTCAAAAATTGACGATCAGGAGAGCTCAGCAGAAATAACTGGAAAAACAACGTAACTATCTTTTATATGCATTCATTCATTCTTAACTTCCCTGGGCAGTCTTTACTATGCACTGCAAAACAAGACCTGGGCTAGGTGCTAAAGAAACAGAGACACTTCAAACAAGGGCTTTGTCTTTAAAAAACAATAAAGTACTCAAAATGAGAGGATGGCAGGCAAACAGTTCAGTTTGCTGCAGTTTTCTGGTGCTGAGGGATGTGCATTGTGAGAGACCATAGAGAAACCAAAGAATCAATCCGAGCTTCCCAGTTGGCAGTGGGGAAAGGAGGTCATAGAGGAGGGATCCTTTAGTTGAGAGCTTAAAGATGCAGTGGTACTCACTAGGTAGGTAAATTAGGGTAAGGGAATTCCAGGCAGAGAGAAGAGCATGAACAATACAAGGGTTAAATTAAATTTTTTGATAGTCATATTAGTATTTATTGATTCTAAGGTATGTATATTTTTATATCACAACATCCCTGAAATCTGAACACTATGCACAAGTTTAATTGGCTGTTCATGTTCCTACTGGCACATAAAATAATGGTATGCCTTATAGTGTATGGTATTTTAGATTTGATGAAATAGATATTAAAATGCTTTGTTACCAAGTAGTATATCTTGGGTGTGCTGTTCCTGCTGCTAATATGTCTTTGTTTTATAGGTAGATGGATATTAATACCTTTTTATTTAAAACAAAACAGACATTAAATGACTTAGTTCCTTATGAATATATGACATTCTATTTGACAGAACATTTGACATACATGATGTTGCTTTTAATAGCAATGGTTGGTAGAGATGGAACCTGGGGAGACAACTCAGGTATCTTACATACTGGATTAGGCTATGAACCATCATGTTGCCTTTTTCCAAGGTATAAGGGAAGTTTGATACATAAAAGCATTGGGATTTAGGATTTGTAAAAGATGCTCAATTTATGATGCATTACGTAAAACTGTCTCCACCACTCTTTGTGAAGACAAAGCTCTGATGGTACAACATTTTATGATAACAGACTATCTATAACTGATCTTTCAAGACACAAGATAGGTCACATGTAAGCTGCTGTGGGAGTGGTAGAGGGGATGTTTTGGTTTTTATATCTGAAAAAAGATCTGAGAAATTTCCATTGGAGGTAATGAAATTTCCTCCAATTGGAAATTATTCAAGGAAGAAACTATGCATCCCAGAGCCCAAATTTAAGCACACAGGTGCCATGAAAATATACCCTAATAGCATCAGTTTCTACTGTCATTAAGTCCTCATGTGACCTGTAACAAGTCGATTACAACTTGGACTTTAGCTTCCCAGAAGGCTGGCCTCAAGCAGCTCTTGCCAGCTACTGGTGCTATGACTCTACCAGCACGTTGAGAAGTGGCTGCATTGAAGGGCACGTGGCAGTTGTTCCAATGTCTTATTTGTCCTTGGTTTTAGGGGCTCTTGGAAGAAAAAAATGTACAAATGATAACAAGATGACAAGTAAAAACACTTTTTGACTATTGATATATTTTGATGGGAAATCAAAATAAGAAATTATGCCTCCTAGGGCTAATGAAAGGTACAGTGATACCTTCCACCTATGTGGATCCCAAGTATATTAATGAAAAAGATGGGAAATTGAGTGAGAAAATTTTAGAGCCTCATTTGTTAAAAACTGAGCTTATATTTATTTTTATTTGTTAGAAGTGGGAACAAAGTGTACAGTTACTGAGAGCTGACCAGGTATTTGGCAAAAAATGTTTGAAAAAGCACAACCATGTAAAAAGAATGTCTAAATGAGTCATGGCAGTGTTTGCCTTTTTCCTCTTTGCTTTTCATTTTCCACAATGACACAGATTCTTGTGGATTTCATCATTTTTTTTCTTTCCACTTTAGAGATATACCAATTTTTTCTACACTGGAAGATTGTAACTAATGAAAATGAAAAATTGATGTCAAATTTGGTTGCCTTTTCAAATGATTGCTGAATGGCCCTCTCATCCTGATTCTTAAAAAATTGGGTATAAGTCCAATGGCAATGAATTGGAGTGAAGAGGAAAAATCAGGAGACACAACCATACTATAGCCATTTAGAAAAGAATCTTGGGAAGTGGAAATTTGGAATGAAGTAAACCAATTAAACAGGTTTCTTTTTTCATTAATATCAACTCTTTTTGCTGGGTGATTCAAGATATTAGCTGTTCTAGGAAAATAAAATACTTGGTTTGATACAGGTGATTCCATCTGCCTACCACCATAACCCTTTAGGGATGGATATTTTAAAATATGACTGTCAATATAATTATCAAAATGTGTTTCTCACTTCTACATACAAAGAGTGAAATTTCACCACATTTTGTATGAATGGTGATTATGGAAGCATTTCTCTTATAGCATTATGGCATTTTCATTGGAATTAGAGAAAGCTTTTTGGTGTCACCAGTACAAAGAACAGAAGCTCTAAGGACTGTCTCTAAAGATGTGTCCTAAGTATGCACATGTGTGTATGTACTGATTTCTGATATAAGGGACATGAAAGCTAACCTGATTCATTTGTTTTTAGGGGCTCTTGGCTTTGGGCCTCAGTGCAAGTCCATTGGAAAAGGCAGCTGCAACAATCTAGTGGTCACCAGCAGTCCCATGATGGTTCAGCGACTGGGACCCATTTCACCTCCAGCAAGCCAGGTCTCTACAGCATGCAACCAGATCAGTCCTAGCTTACAGAGGGCAATGAATGCAGCCAACCTGAATATACCTCCTTCAGATACCAGGTCTCAAGTTACTTTTTTTTCCCCCTTCCTTATGGTATAATCACATCCCACAAATGTTTTATCTTCTATTCCTGTACATGAACACACACACACACACACACACACACACACACACACACACACACACAGAGACTTTCAGTCATATATGGAAGCAACTCTTAAGATTTGAGTTTTTAGAGGAATGTGTCTAAAAGCTGAATATGTACCATCATATCCTCTTAATTGAGAGGAATGGTTTAAAACCTGCTGTCTTGTGGTGTGAGTGAAATGAATGCCCAAATTGAGAGCTTCAGGCCTGTGACTGAAGCCCAATGTGTAAATTTATCCATTCCTGATAAAGCAAGTCATGCCATGGCCTAGCACATTGAGACGTTCCATGTAGATCTGTATTACCTGCTAAATTTCCACCTCATACATGGTAGCGTCGCTAAGCTGCTTTACAAGGTGTTTTGTCAATCCATCCACCACCTAAATATGTACTAAGTACCTACTGTTTGCATAACACAAGAGAGATAATAGAATAAAGATAGACATCATGGATTTCAAGATTTTATGATGTGCCGGCCGTGGTGGCGCACGCCTGTAATCCCAGCGGCTCGGGAGGCGGAGGCGGGAGGATCGCAAGTTCGAGACCAGAGGCAGTCTGCGTAACTTAGTGAGACCCTGTCTCAAAAAGTAAAAAAATTTGGCTGAGGTGCAGCTCAGTGGTCCAGCACTTGCAGAGCATGCAGGCGCGAGGCCCTGGGTTCAACCCCCCGTACCGCAAAAAAAAAAAAAAAAAAAAAAAAAAAAAAAAATTATGATGTATCTTGGAAGACATATTTATATGTATGAGGCACATAACATTTCAACACAATGTCTAATTAGGGGGCAGAATAAGTAGGTATAATAAATGTCATGCATCTGTTTCCGTGGGGGAGAATTGAATAGAAAAGAGAAATTACCTGCCTACCCTCAGGCAAATTTGTATCTTTTTCAAGGTTGATTTCAGGGGAAGATGCCTAAAACCTAAGTATTCTGCAATGTTTAAGGTCTATTTCTCTTTGAAATTAATTAATTCATAATTTAGAAGTTTCTTCTTGGAAAAACCACAACCCCAAGTTTTTTCCTCTGGATCCTGGTTCTGCTATAACTGTGACCTCCAAAGGAGTTTTAATCTCTGGGCCTCTGCTTCCTCTACTTTGGGGGCTGGAACTCTCTTAGATGCCTCATGGTTCTGAGCCCCTATTTCTCATTCTTCCCTTCCTCCTGCTCCTCTTTTCCTCCCTCATATTCCTGTACTATATTCTCAGCTGCCACTTGAGACTCTGAAATCATAGTTCCTGGATCATTTATTTATGCCAATTTTTTCACGAGGTGGAAACTTGTTTTTCACCTGAGACTTTGTGTGATGGGAAGCTGCTGTCATTTTCCCATTGATGATTATGCCTTGAGGGACTCCTCAGACTTGCTGAGTGCTGAATGTAAAATTAACTGTGTTCATGGGTGGGTGTCACTGGGAAGCCTTCAGCTTCCTGTCTGAGGCAAGTCCAGCCTATGCCTTGTAGGCAGTCATAATTAATGGAGAAACTGATGGTAGGCAGAGCACAGCCTGCTCCAGCCATGTACCTTATGCAGTCCTTTCATGGGTCGGCCAGACAGGGGTCATTATCTCAGTATTTTCTGGCATATTTGATTCCTTAGCATAATTTTATGTCCTTAAAAGACAATCCCGTTAAGATGCACTGACAAGTGTTTTTGACTATGTATCCTGAGAGCCCTTCTATGGGAATAATTTTTTTGCAGGATGAGTGAAGAAACAGGGGTTGAGAAATGGCTTTGTGAAGATGGAATCTATTTTTAGGAATTTGGAAAGGTCACATATTATTTGTGATCTTTAAAGTGGCTTGTGTGTTCCGTCAGAGGAGAGAAAGGGTAAGAGGCAATAGTTCAACTTGAAGGTGTTTTAAAGTCTAGAGCTAAAGAGATGTGAGGGAATCAGATTTGCATTTTATTCATTGGGGGCCTGTTTGTGGAATAGATGGGAGCCAGAGAGAGCATGAACAATTTCATCTGAGAGATGCCTGCCCTATGAAAAACTGCAAAATTTATTATATTTTTTCCTGACTACTTGTGTAATTGCTACTTACTGCTAAAAATGTGAAAAATAAAGTAAAACACCAGACAGTAAATGGTAATCTTCCCGAATCCTATCCTGCAGAGACAACCATCAGTGAAATTTTGATTATATATCCTTCCAGTTATATGCAAACACATACCTCATAAGTATTGGCTTTCCTTTCCATCAAATTAGCTCAATAATTGGTATGTCTTTATAATTACTTTTTTCAGTTTATCCATTGTAAACTCTTGGGAGAAGGATGTGGCAATCCACTTCTGAGGTAATCCTGAAACAGTCAGAAAACTCTATGAGGGTTGCTATGAGTCAGACACAACTCAGTAGCACCTAATAGCATTGTACACTGTTTTATTTAGAAGGTCTTCTGTAATATAGTGTTGGCTATAGGTTTGTTGGGCTGGGATTTAGCTCAGTTGGTAGAGTGCCGCTCTGCAGTCTCTGAGGTCCCGAGTTCAATTCCCAGCACTGCAAAAATGGGAGAAGGACATGGCAATCCACTCCCTAGGCAATCCCCAAACAATCAGCCATTGAAAACCCTATAAGGGTCGCTATGAGTTGGACACAACTTGATGGCACCTAACAACAACAACAACAACAACAACAACATAGGTTTGTCATAGAGGGCTTTGATTATGTTGCGGTAAGTTCCTTCTGTGTCTAATTTCTTCAGGAATTTTATCATGAAGGGATGTTACATTTTGTCAAAGACCTTCTCAGTCTTTGTTGAAATGATCATGTGATTTCTGCCTGCAAGTCTCTTGATATGTTGAATTACATTAATTGATTTTCACATGTTGAGCCAGCCTTGCATCTGTGGAATGAAGCCTATCTGATCATGATGTATGATCTTTTTCATGTGTTGCTGAATTTGGTTTGCCAGAATTTTGTGGATAATTTTTGCACCAATATTCACCAGGGAAACTGGTCTATAGTTCTCTTTCTCTGTAGAGTCCTTATCCGGTTTTGGTATCAGGGTGATATTGGCTTCATAGAATGAATTTGGAAGTATACTTTCCTTTTCTATTTTATGAAATTATTTGAAGAGAATAGGTACTAATTCTTCTTTGAAGATTTGATAGAATTCAGCTGTGAACCTGTCAGGACTTGGGATTTTCTTTGTTGGGAAATTTTTATTACTACCTCTAACTCAGTGATTGTAATGGGTCTATTTAATTTGCTTGTGTGTTCAGGGCTTAGTTTTGGTAATTCATGTGTTAAGGAATTTATCCATTTCTTCCTTATTTTCATTTTTTTGAGAGTACAGTTTCTCAAAGTTGTCTCTGATGATCTGGATTTTTTTGGTATCTGTTGTTATTTCTCCTTTGTCATCTCTGATTTTTAAAGTTTGGACCTTTTCTCTCTTCTTTTTGTGAGTTTTGCCAAGGTTGTGTCAATTTTGTTGATTTTTTTGAAGAACCAGCTCTTGGTTTCATTAATTTCTTTGTATTGTCTTTTTAGTCTCAAAAGAGGGATGTCCACTCCCCCCTCTCTTATTCATTCAACATTTTGATTCAAGTCCTAGCCAGGGCAGTCAGACAAGAGAAAGAAATTAAAGGAATACAGATATGGAAAGAAGAGGTCAACTTATCCTTATTCATAGGTGACATGATCCTATACGTAAAGGGCCCCAAAAATTCCACTAGAAAACTCTCAGAGCTAATTAGCTCCTTCAGTAAAGTAGCAGGATAAAAAAATTAACACTCAAAAAATGAGTAGCCTTCTTATACACAAATAGTGAACAAGAAGAGAAGGAAATCAAGACAACAATTCCATTCACAATAGCCTGCCAAAACTTTTAAATATTTAGGAATCAATTTAAAGACCCTAATGATCTCTACAATGCAAACTTCAAAACATTAAAGAAGGAAATAGCAGAAGATACTAGAAGATGGAAGGACCTCACTTGCTCATGGATTGGGAGAATTAATATTGTGAAAATGGCTATACTACAAAAAGCAATTTACAAATTTAATGCAGTCCATTTGCAGAAATAGAAAAAAAAAAACAAGTAAAATTCATGTGGAAGCACAAAAGACCACATATAGCCAAATCAATTCTAGGCAGCATAAACCGTGCAGGAGGTATCACAATACCTGACTTCAAACTATACTATTGGGCCATAGTGGAAAAACCAACTTGATACTGGCACAAAAAAGGTAGGAATATCAATGGGAACAGAATTGAAGACCCAGAGATACACCCATGCAACTACAGCCATCTGATCTTTGACAGAAGAGCTAAGGATGTTCATTAGAGAAAAAATAACCTCTTCAACAAATGGTGCTGGATAAATTGGATATCTATTTGCAGAAGAAAGAAAATAGACCTGTATTTCTCAATCTGTACAAGAGTCAACTCAAAATGGATCAGAGACCTCAACATAAAACTAGAAATCTTAAAACTACTAAAAGAAAAAATAGAGAACATGCTCTAACACATAAGCATTGACAAGAATTTCCTTAACAAGACCCCAGTTGCCCAGGAAATGGCACCAAGAATTGACAAGTAGAAGTACATAAAACTAGAAAGCTTCTGGACAGCAAAGGAAACAATTAACAGAATAAGGGAGGAGCCTACAGAATGGGGAAAAAAACTTTGCTTCCCACATATCTGGCAGAGGACTAATTTCTAGAATATACAAAGAACTTAAATCAAACACCAAAATAACAACCCAATAAATAAGTGGGCAATGGAACTGAACAGATAGTTCTCAGAAGAAGAAATATGAATGGCCAATAAACACATGAAAAAATGTTCACTATCCCTAGCCATTAGGAAAATGCAAATCAAAACAACACTGAGATTCTATCTCACCCCATTAAGAATGGCCAACATCAACAAAACAAACAATAACAAATGCTGTCAAGGATATGGAGAAAAAGGAACCCCTTTACACTGCTGGTGGGACTGTAAATTAGTTCATCCACTTTGGAAATAAATATGGAGGTACTTTAAGAATTTAACTGTCATATGATCCAATTTTGCCACTCCTGGGAATATACCCAAAGAAATATAAGTCATCATATGACAGGGACACCTGTGTTTCCACATTTAATGTAGCACTCTTCACAATTGCAAGGATATGGAATCAACCAAGATGTCAATCAACAGAGGAGTGGATTGAAAGATTGTAGTAAATATAGACAATAGAATATTATTCAGCAATAAAGAGGAATGAAATTATGTCACTTGCAACAAAATGGATGGAACTGGAGAACATCATTTTAAGCAAATTAACTGAGATGCAAAAAGAGAAATATCATATGTTCTCACTCATATGTGGGAACTAAATCTAACTTAAAGAAAAAAATATATATATATGAACAATCATATCTATGTATAAAGGGAAAATGTTAGCAGATCAGAAAGAAGGGGGAGGGGATCTATAGGTGGGAGTGGAGATTGGGAGAAGGGAGGAAGGAAATGGGAAATATTGTAGGAACAGTAAAGAGGGAGAGGAAAATCTCAAAATTCACGATACAGCTATATGAACACATGAAAAAAATCAATGCAAATATAACCCATGATGGTATATGATTTTCACTGCATATTTAAATTCCTGCTTATTTCTTCTTCAGTTTGTACTATTCTGTAAATTATGTAAGATGATGAATGTGGAAGCAAAAGTGATTTAATACTTGCATAGTTGATATAGCAAATGATTTACTACTCTATATCCCACTACCATTTATAAATTAAAAAATTAATAAAATAAAGTCATCCTGTGACAAAGAAAATCTTCTTTAGTCTCATATAATGGTTTCTTCATGGCCCAAATTCCATTTCACAAAGACAGTATACAAAAAAAGCTTTAATTCTTATCAGTCTTTTATTACTGGGCATTTAGTTCTTTCTCCTTATTTTAGTATTACAAACAATGCTTTATTGTTTTAACCCTGTTAATCCTGTATTGTACATCTAGTTATTAGAATAGTTCTAGTTATTAGAACTAGATTCTAGTTATTAGAATAAATTCTTAGAAGTAAAGTTTTCTGGGTTAAAAGAAGTGTACAGTTTTGATGCTTTTGATATATATTTTCAAATTAATTAGAGAAAAGACCTACCCATTTAAAAACTCACCAACAGTCTGAGCCAATGCTTGCTTTCTCAGACACTATCAAATATTAGATATTCTTATTTTTATGTTTTGTCTGCTTGAGGTACAAAATATCATCTTATGTTAATTTGCATTTCTTGAATTATTGATAGTATTGAACGCTTCTCATAGATTAACTGTTGTTGTTGTTAGGTGCCATCGAGTCAGTATCCCCACTCATAGTGACCCTATATACAACATACAAAACCCTACTGTTAGTACTTCTCTGCTATTCATAGGGTTTTCAATGGCAGATTGGTTTTTTGGGAGTAGATTGCTGGGTCTCCCAAGCCTTTTAGCACCTAGTGTTCCCAGATGGTCTCCCATCCAAATACTAACCAGGCCCGACCCTGCTTAGCTTCTGGGATCTGACAGGATCCGACGCCGCAGTAGTACAACTACAGGCCATAGATTTACTAGCTGCATTTTTTCTTTTGGCTGCATTTGAGTATGTTTTTCTCCTGGATGTTCATCTTGGAAAAAGCGCTTCTTTAGCTTTGTTGCATTTTAGTTTAATCCAGTGATGAAGGGCTGGGATTTAGCTCAGTTGGTAGAGCGCTGCACTGCAGTCTCTGAGGTCCCGAGTTCAATTCCCAGCACCGCAAAAATGGGAGAAGGACCTAGCAATCCACTCCCAAGGCAATCCCGAAACAATCTGCCATTGAAAACCCTATGAGGGTCGCTATGAGTCGGATACCGACTTGGTGGCACCTAACAACAACAACAACCAGTGATGAAGATCATGTTCTAATGCTGTGTATTTGCTTTAATTAATTTCTCAGCCATCTCTGACTAGTCATCCCTGGTGCAAACTGTACCTTATTATGTTGAAGATCCAGGAGCCATTCTCACTTTAGACATGGTCAAACACTGTACTGCAGAGGCTATTGTATATATTTCCCATAAATGACAAGGCAGAGGTGTGGATACAATAACTTCATACAGCGGTTTCATATCTTAGTCTAGTAGAAGTTGGGCAGCAGAAGAGATGGGATGCTACTTGCATGGGCTTCATTTATATTTATGTTAAATATATAGGTTAAATATATGTATATATATTTAGCTTTTCTAGTGTTTCCACATGCATTATGATTCTGAATTTTATGATTGAGTAGTCATATACCTGCAAATATCATCCCCATTGATGACATCATGGACCCAACACATGGAAAGTCCAACTGGAACAACAATGAAGTGTCACTTACCTTGTCAGTCACAAAGTTCAGCCATTGCCCAGTGATGTCATTCTTGATCACAAAAGGCACTACATTTATCCTTTTATCTTCTAAACCAGAAAGTCTTAGAGGTAATTGCCTTTTTGTTTAGGGTATGTCCACAAAGCTAAGAATGAACTCTGGGCTCTTTGTAAGTTCTAACATTTTTAAAAGCCATTCTGTGTTCAGCTGCAGTGCTGATTCTTTTGGAAGATTTACTGAGACAGATAAGAACTTCCAGAGACACTCTGACTGGTCTTCTTTTCTATGATCTATGGATTTTCTCATGAGCATCAGTTTGAGGAATTCCACATGATCTTTAAGTTAGAATTTCTTGTAAGCTTGGCATTGCACCAAACAGTTCAAATTGGTCATCATACCTCTTGGACCCCATGAGACTTACTCAGTTCTTACTTTCACCATCCATCTAATCTTTCACTGGTGGTTTCTGAGTTTTTCATATTGCTTTTATCTTGTTTGAGATACAGCTCAATAAACCGGTCACCAGAAATAGTGTCCTCAAGATCAGATGTGCATATGGAAATAGAGATTTCTCTCAGTATGGTGACACAGCTCTCTGAGCTCTTTGTTCCTTTCTTTCCTATAGGCCTGGTGTGTGTAGCAGCAGCAATTACAGTCAAGAATCCTTGGCAACCTTCACATTTATTCAACATACTGTTGCAGAGAGAACAGGAAATTGGTGTTCAAACTATAGCTCATGTGACTTTAAGCCAGTTTTACCAGGTCTTTGAATCAAGCAGAGCATTGTGCACTATACATAGCAGGCGAACATGAGGAATACAGCAATATATGTGAGCCAGCTGCATCTCTGCCTATCAAGCACTTCCATTTGTACTTTCCTGAGGACTTTGTCCCTCCCCCTTTGGGTGTCACCAGGGGGAATTTCACAGAACTCATTCTTTATATAATCAAAGTTATTTAAAGTCCAGTTTACTTACCTCAAATGCTATATCAAACAAGATAAGACATAGGGAAAATGCCTTGTAGGTAATAAATAATGGTTAGTTATCACTATGATTGGACTGGGGTTTAGCTCAGTTGGTAGAGTGCTGTTCCACACTCTCTGAGGACCAGGTTGGATCCCCAGCCCTGCAAAAAAAACAGGAGAAGGATGTGGCATGATCTACTTCAGAAGCAATCCTGAAGCAATCACCCATTGAAAGTGTTATGAGGATCGCTATAAGTTGGACTCGACTTGGCAATACCTAGCAACGACAATGACAAGAAATTATTGTGATTATTTGCTTTGTTTGTTTGTTTTGAGACAGAGTCTCCCTATGTAGCCCATGCTGACCTGAAACTAAGAATCCTCCTGCCTTAGCCTCCTGAGTGCTAGGATTATAGGCCTGAGTCACCACACCTCTTTATTCACTTTCTTAATCAACAATTTCTTCATATATATATATATATATATATATATATATATATGGCACTCTGAAAGGCACTGGGGAGATAAAAATCACCTCCTCAATTGAAAGACTAACTTTTATTGAGGCAGATACCCACAGATGCTTCAAGGTATGGTGCAGAAGTATATAATTTCTTTAAAAAGAGGACTGTTACTGAGAGCTAGTGTATTTGGGACAGATTTCATGGATTAGAACTTTGAAATATTAAAAGTAATGGTGTAATTGCATAGGAAGTAGACTTGCTTCTAGGCAAAGGCATCTGTTGGAAGTTTTGTCCTTATTAGGTGCCTGACACATCAGGGAGGGAAGGTAGGAGGGAAAAAAGAAGGGAGGGAGGGGGAGAGAGAGGGAAGAAGGAGAGAGAAAGAAAGTGTGTGTTATCTGTTCATTCTATTGGTTTCATGATAGAATATAGAATTTTCTTTCTGAAAAATACATGACAGCTGTCTTAGAAAACTGAGATGCTCAAGGAGTTAAGCAATGTGCCCACACAGGGCACATAATTTGAGACAAATGGGAATCATCTCTCAATAATGGAGCAATAAACATTTCTCACTATAGGTTCCCCTCAAACCAAATAGTATAATTTCATAAGCACAATTTATAGAAGTGGATAAAATACTTATCAGTTAGTTGCTGCTTGAAAGTCTGAGGTGTTATAAAGTGACAGTGACAGGCACCTAAAAATGAGCAGCCACTCAGCGATGTAGCTCTGGCAAAGCTGTGGTGCTTGATATTCTATAAATCTTCTCAACCTTAGGATGTAATGCAAAATCAGTTGTCTCTGTTTCAAATATGACTACTACTAATTTAGCTTTACTAATTTAGGGTCCGAAAGCAATTCCTGATTCTCACTGGGGAAATGACCAGAAGGCCCTTGATATCTAATCACTAGGAGCCTTCTGCAGAGCTCTGCAGGAAGAGCAACATGCTGCATGTGTGCTAGGAAAATAATTGAAAAGTGTCCATGGGGAAGTAAAAAAAACATATGGTCCAGAAACCATTTGAGGCCTTGCAGAAGGACTTCAGGCCAAATGTAAGAAAAAAAAAAATAAGGGCAACTGGACCTACATTCCTTCTGTGTTTGTCACTGGTAAACATTATTATACTCGTTGGTAACTTCATATCACTCACATTGTCTTCACTTTATACTGTCCATTTCACAGCTGAAATGTTTTCTTGATAATATCCCATGCTTGTAGGAAATGGTGTTCCTGGTTTCCATTTTGTGAAATGGAGTAAGTGGAAAAGGTGGGATGAAAATATCTATCTTTTCCTTCAGTTCTGTTGCAGGAGGTTGATGTTTAACAGGTGGAGATAGTAAATGTGTTCATTTGGGGAAGACATATTTTATATAACATTTTGCTGTGATCAATTGTTTTTCACCCCAAAAAGATCTCTGTAAAAGGTCAGTGCAGGTACATATAAATAGGCTAGGATTTTCTGTTATAACAGCCTGGCTGAGTCAGGGAATACAGTGCCTAGTCTATATGTCTAATTGTCTAGCTTATTTGTGAAAAATAATCTGTGCAAGGGACATAGCTTTTTTCTTCAGTTATTTTTAAGGCAATAATGTCATAATGAAGCAGAATGTATTTTAATGGGGTCAGAGCTACATTCTGAACCATTTTGATATGCAGACAATATGTTAAGACACATAAAGCATGTTTTCCAAAGGCTAAGAACAGGAAAGGAATTGTTGGAAAAGTGGAAGATCTACTCTCAGCCTGAAGTTGCTCTGACTTAAGGACAGGAACTCACAGAAAACTCACAATTAGCAAGTGTAATTAAACCCTACATGGCTCTAATGCATAATTCCAAATATGACTTGATTTTAGTTTATTACTGTTATATTATAGCTGCCTTTTACTTTAAAAATATTTTGATGGTAGGAATTGAACCAAGGGCCTTTTGCATGCTAAGTGAGCACTCTACCACTGAGCTACACCTTTCTCCCATGTATTTTATATATTTTTAAATTTACTGGGATCGTACAATGTGACTGAATATTGATAGTGTGAATTGTTCTTTTAAAAATCTTAATAATGGGCCAGGTGCAGTGGCGCACACCTGTAATCCCAGCAGTTTGGGAGGCTAAGCTAGGAGGATAGAAAATTCGAGGCCAGAGGCAGCCTGCACAACTTAGCAAGACCCTGACTCAAAGTACAAAGTGAAAAATGGGCTGGGAGTGCAGTTTAAGTATGTGCAAGGCCCTGAGTTCAACCACCTTGTACTGAAAAAAAAAAAAAAAAGGCAAGGTTTGTTTATTAACATTAAAGTACTAAGATTATTTATAACAATAGATCTTTTGTTTTATTATTTCAGTAAGCATTAGCTTTTATTGTTCTTCATGGTAAAATATTATTTACCTGGAACTAAAAGCCTTGGATTTTATCTTAGCCCAAGAATGTGTGTTTAGTGGAGAATGTAATTAGGGGAAATACTTAAGGGATTGTCGGTACATTGTTCTTTTAGCTCTTAAGCAATCCATATCCTGCTAAATTTTTTTTTTTCCTTCTTCCCTGTGGCTGCTGTTCCAGGTCCCTTATTTCGCGGGAGTCTCTGGCGTCCACGACTTTGAGTCTGACAGAGAGTCAGTCGGCCTTGAGCGTGAAACAAGAGTGGTCTCAGGGCTACAGGACTCTCCCTTCGCTTTCCTCTAGCCATGGCTCTCAGAATGGCGTTGATCTAGGGGACTTCCTTACCCTTCCTCCCGGGACATCAATGTCCAGCAGCAGCGTCTCTAACTCATTGCCATCCTACCTTTTTGGCATGGAAAATAGCCACTCTCCTTACCCTAGTCCCAGGCACTCATCCACCAGGTCCCACTCCGCCCGCTCCAAGAAGAGAGCGCTGTCACTGTCCCCGCTGTCCGATGGCATCGGGATAGACTTCAATACTATCATCCGTACCTCGCCCACTTCCTTGGTTGCCTACATCAATGGGTCAAGGGCCTCCCCAGCCAACATGTCCCCGCAGCCAGAGGTCTACGGACACTTCCTGGGGGTGCGTGGCAGCTGCATTCCCCAGCCCTGTGCAGTGCCCAGCAGCCAGAAGGGCGTGCTGGTGGCCAGCGGTGGGCTGGCGCTGCCGGCCTATGGCGAGGACAGCGCGCTGGAGTACGAGCGCATGCAGCAGCTGGAGCACGGCGGCCCGCAGCCCGGGCAGGTCAACATGGTGGTGCAGCACAGCCTGCCGGGACCAGATGGCCAGCCGGCCAGCATGCTCAAGACTGAACGCTTGGAGGAGTTCTCGGGCAACGCCCTGGACCTGCCCCCTGCGCCTTCTCTCCCTTCCCTCCCACCGCCCCAAGGCCCCCCACCTCCCTACCACGCCCACCAGCACCTCCACCACTCAGAGCTAGTGGCTCATGCCCAGCCTCTGGCTCTGCCGCAGACTACCCTGGATGAGGACGGGGAGATGGATGACGGAGGGGGCAAGCACTGCTGTCGCTGGATAGACTGCAGCGCCTTGTATGACCAGCAGGAGGAACTGGTTCGGCACATCGAGAAGGTCCACATAGACCAGCGCAAGGGGGAAGACTTCACTTGCTTCTGGGCCGGCTGCCCTCGGAGGTACAAGCCCTTCAACGCTCGCTATAAACTGCTCATCCACATGAGGGTCCATTCCGGGGAGAAGCCCAACAAGTGTACGGTAAGTTTCAGAAGCCCAGGGGTGGCCTTTCTCCCAAGGTCCAGCTTGCTTTTCATGCATGTATTTTTCTGAACTTGACCTACAGGTCAGTGTTCAGTTTCTTCTTTCATGGAGTTGGGATGTGTGAGGGTCAAGGTATCCATGGGACTGGTCACATCTTCAGCTTGAGAAGGGGAATGTTTCTTTGATGGTAGGTAGTTGCTGGTTTCTCTCCATTTCTAGGTTTTCTTCTGCAAATGTACATGACCCCCCACCCTAGGAGGGGCACCAATCTGCCAAGCTATCCAGAGTCTTAGACAGTGTTTGCTGTGCACAGATTCAGTTTCCTTCAGATGTGTGGCTGTGCAGAAGCCGAGGAACAGGCCCAGCAACAGGTCACAAACAAGCTTGAGCTCTTTTCCAAAGCAAATATTCGGTGACTTTTCTTTCCCTCCAACAACTGGGTGAGAATTGGGGTGGGGGCGGGGATATGTAGGAAAGGAACACCTCGCTTAGCAACTTGGCTAGTGGAAATGTTGCTGCAGCACCCACACACCAGCTCATTGTACCTTCCAGGCTTGTGAGACTAATTGATGATTTGTAACCCGCATACATAGGAACACCAGAGGACACCACAGGAGTAGAAACTCACAGGATCTCCCATAATTTCAAGGAGAAGGAATTTGGGGAAGTACAGGGAAATGTATAAGCAAGAAGATTTGAGAAGGAAATGTGCCTATGTTGGTGTTGAAGGAAGTAGTGCTGATGTCTCTTTCTCCCACCTCCTCTCTTCTCAACATTAGTCCTGGAGCTCTTTCTTGGCAAAATTTACTATTTTTGAATAATATGATTCTTAAATGATTCACAACAGTTTCACACCTCACAGAAACCCTCAGAGTTTACAAGCAGGCTATCACCCTTGGGATCACAGGGATGGCTTTGCACCATCTCAAACAGCTCACTTAACTCTTGGAAAGAGAAGAACACATGTTTTAGTTTAGATGAACAGGAATACTTCTTTAGAGTTAAAGTCTGGGAATTCTATGTGGTCCATGGATGTTGAGTATGCTGGAGGTCCCTAAATATTTGCAGTATACAAGTCACTTTGAAAAGGAACTTACTTGAACTATACCCTCCCAAACAGAGTTCCTTCTTCCTATGGTAAGTTGGGATGAAAAGAACCTGGACAATGTTTATGTTTGTAGATTGGTCAAACTCTCTGATTCATGTAAAAGCAAACCAAACAGGTGATAGCTATAATGCAAGTATCAGAAGCACTTGTTCACCATCCAGTTGATGTCTTTGAAAGAGTTTCGAGTGGAATGAAATTGCATTTCTTGTCATTACATTATGCCCCATGTTGTGTTTTTTTTTTATGGAAAACTTGAAGCTGATACATTGTGAGAATGCCAGGTTCTATGAGTGAAAAGAATAATTACATTCCAGGAGGCAAAACCTTACTCTGTCAGTAGGGTTCTGCATTAAAAATGCCAGAAAGAGACAAGCAGTTGAAGGCAATTCCATTTACTCTGTTTGGAACACACCAGCCTATTGTAAGCAGGAAAGACATTCAGTCTCTGAAGGAAAACAGTCCAACCTTTCAGTTCTGACTAATCCTGGCTGAAAATAGTTTACTGGATTTGGCTTTACTGAAATAAACATAAAGGCTTGAATTATCCAAAAAAAATTTTTTTGCATTGCAAAATGAAGTTTTATGCAATAGGATTTCCCCATTTTCCTACCATTCCCAGATTTTTCAAAGACATATAACTTTATAAAGTTGACTTTTGCTAAAGTGCATGGTATTAAAAATAGAAATAGTTGTGTAAAAGAATAATTGGAGAGGTGAATATTTGCAGGCCTCTGCATAGCTTTTCAAAGTGTTATTCAGGATGAGTATGAGAGATAATTTTTCTCCCTTAATCTGCCCACTCCTTACTTTAGATGGAATCTTTTCAAAATTCCAATTACTAATTTAATAACACATCAAATCTAGGCCCACAAATGATTTACTTACATGGTATGCGGTACAAATACATTTATACAAAGAGTTTCTTAGGACTGTCTGAATGCTGCAATTCTAGTCTTGGGAGCATATGTTTTTAGCAGAAAGACATCCATTTATATATAAATATATGTATCATGGACCTTATATCTTCCGAAGTCCGTTATGTTGCTTCATGTCACATACTTGATTTGTAGGGCTCTAGCCAACTGGCAGTAAATTATTTTGTCGTGGAAGTTTAGCAGTCCTCTCAAGTTGTCCATCGATAGACAACATTGTGCTCAATGTGGATGCATACCTGAAAAAGTGCACTTTTCTGTCTTTTGAAAACTGAATCATTATACCCTTAGAATCCAAACACAAAGAACTTTTAACGCTGGAATGTTTTACTGCTTTGAAATCTGCAGATAGTTGATTCAAAGCTAAAGGTCATTGCCAAGTAAAATAACCACCTTCTTCTTCTGGAGACGCAATCTTTGGGTTTTTCTGGCTGTGTCATATGCCGGAAAGGAGCAGTTTAAATTATAAGACCTACTCCAGTTTTGTTCTACGTATGTCCAACTGACATTACTTTTCTGTATGTGACAGTTAGAGTTAGTCATCATTTTCACTCACTGGGCTTATTGACCCAAGAAAAGGAGGATGGCCCCTTTGTTTTTGGTGACCATGGCTACAAATAGCACAAAGAGCTTCTGGAGGTTATGGTAAAAGGAGGGCCTGTCCGAGGGCAATGGCCTGCTTACAGTAAGAGGCTGCCTCTGCTGTTCTCAGTGCCAGGTTCCCCTTTTGTGTGGAAGAAGGCATTTTCCAATCTCTGGCCATGACTCCTCAGCCTAATTTGGAACCCTGGGATTCAGAACCCTGGGATTCTAGGTGACAAAACCAGGGAGTGTTGTAAATTATTTGGTTCTGTTACTGAAGAGGATGATTTCTTTTCTTTTCCCTACAAAAATGACCTTGCCCTTGTTAGATCTCCTTTATACTGCTGGTGTGGAAAGCTGAACCAACTGCTGTCTTTGCAGGCCTGGCTTGATGGCAGGGATATTCCCAGCTAGTAGCAAAGGCCTTGAGAAGTGAAGGCCTCTGCAGACAGTCAGACCTCAGCTAAATCAGAAACTGGGCCATGGCAATATTATATTGAAAAATACCCAAGTCTATTCACTGCTGTCTATTAACTAAAGCAATTTTGAGGTGCCAACCATTCTATTTCGACCTTCCTGAACTTACACCAACCCCAATCTTGGTGAATCTTGGAGTTTTTAAAACTATTGAGCATTCCCAAGTGTAACTGTGTAGAATGTTGTTAAGTTTTTCTGAGATGAAAAGGTTCCAATTCTCAAGTCAGAACAAGTCTTGTAGACTGGGAATTGGTTTATTTTTCAGACCAGTTTCATGTTCCTAAGAGGACAACATAAAGTGTAACCCAAAACCATAGAAGTACACTCACCATCCCTAATAGTATCCATAGTAATGACTCTAACAGAATGTACACTGGGAATGTTTTTTACCATACATAGCTCTTTTGGCCATTAAGATAAAAGGTGGGCAATGCCTGGTAGTGTTTTTGGTGAAGTGTCTTCTGAATGAGTTGGGGTACATTCTGTGAGTACCTGTGCTCAGAAATCCTATCTAATCAGGAGAGCGTGAACAGGGGCCCAGGACTCTGTTGCCAGGGTCAGACTGGCAACAGAATCTCTAAGACTTGCCTTGGTGAACAATTGAAAGCAGTTGTTCTGGGAGGCTAGGGAGTGTTAATAAAGGAATTAGGGGGAATGTGGGTTGCCACTTACATTTTGCTTATTTTTCCTGGATGAATTTTATCCAATAGCAAAAAGGAATTTTGCAGAAGTTTTACCCACCCACAAATTTTCATGAAAATGTCACTGACCAAAGACAGTTTTGAATTCTGTATGAATTGACTCATTTCTCCACAGGCATTTTGCCTGGCAAAATCAAATGTATTTGCTTTGGCTTGAATTTTGGGCATTTGCCTTTTAAGTAACATTGGATTATGAACACAAGAAAATAAATACAGAGCTAGTGCTATGTCCCTATTTCCCTTTTATACCTGGTGTATGGGTATATGGGCCAGATTTGGCCATGTAGGATATTTCTTGAGTAAAAGTAAATTCATTATAGGCTGTGGAAGAAGTTTTTTTCAAATCCTTAATTTTGTTATTTTGATAAGACTTGGTGTTGAGGTGACCAACACAATTACATGACTGAAGGCACCTTAGGAAAACATTATTGAACCATAACTATTAGCTAATACTTCAGAACCTTCCATATTGGCAAAAATGTGTAAGTTCTCATAGTCCTGCTATTTATAAAGGCTGGAGAATGGGGAACATGTTAACATTGCTGGAAAAAGCAAGTTGGTGTAACTACATTGGACAGCAATTTGGAAATACTTAGTAAGGCTGAAGATGACCATATTCCACAAACCCATGTCTAGGTGTTTCCCTTAGAGACACTTGCATATGGTGACAGGGAAATAGAAAAGTTGTATTATGCATTTGTGTTTTTAAGAAGTAAATAACCTAACTACCCACAGATAAGGTAAATCAATAAACTGTGGATTATTGCTAGTGAAATAATATAAAGGAGTGTAAAATTAATGACATACATACAAATATATATCAACATAGGTAAATCTCAAGAAACGTTGAGTAAAAAATTATATGCAAAAGGATATATACATCCAATATAGTTTATCTATGTTCAAAGAGAAGTATTACATAGTTTTGTAGGTAAATACCATATAAAGTCTAACCTCATTTGCACCCTTTCAGTGGTTTTAGTGGGCTCTGAGGTCAGATGTGGATTAGAATTGCATGGAGATTGGATTTGGGTTGTGATCTCTCCACTCAACCCTCCACTGAGAATCCAGTTTGCGCTCTATTCTAATCCACATCTGATTTAGCAGCCCTCTAGAACTGTTGAAAGAGTGAGGGTTAGGTTTGAGAATATATGGGTAATTATGCAGTTAAAGTATTAAACCCTATGGGCAAGGTAACTGGTAACCTTAGGAAAGTGAATATTCCTCGAGAGGAAAGAAATAGGAAGAGATATTCTCTCTATAGAGAGAACTCTCTTGGCAAAATATTAATTTCTTTTTAACTCAGTGATGGTAATACAGGTGTCATAGGTGTCTGTTGTAATGTTTTGCATAATTGGACATCTATTTGAAATGTTTCATAATTATGTTGTTGTTGTTAGGTGCCATCTAGTCATGTCCAGCTCACAGTGACCCTCCTAGGGTTTTCAATGCCTGATGGTTTGGGAATTGCCTTGGGAGTGGATTGCCATGTCCTTCTCCCATTTTTTTGCGGTGCTGGGAATCGAACTTGGGACCTTAGAGACTGCAGAGTGGCACTACCAACTGAGCTAAATCCCAGCCCTTCATAACTATAAGCATGTATTTTTATCCTAAAAGACAATTAGTGTAACACTCCAATCCCCTTCCATGCATGCCATTTTTCAGATGAGAACAAAGCTTAGGGAAATTGATTTTTCCAAGACTATTAAGTTGTTTTTCTGTTCTCCACTTAAACTGTATTCACCTGGAGAGCTTCACAAAGTACCAATACCTAGGTCTCATTCCAGAGTTTGTGATGGGGTGGGTCTGAGGTTCAACTCCCCAGTGATTTTCATGGGCAGCCAGGGACAAGAACCAGTACCCTACAAGTTTCCATGTTCTGACCTTGAGCTTTAGATAAATAAAAGCCCACCCTATCACTTCAGTTTATGTGTAGGGACACAGCGTTTAGTAGCCAGTACTTCTTCATTACCATCAATATCTGACAATGATTAGGGTAGATTAGTGTTTCCTTGGAATAAAATTTAGAGATAAGAGATAAGAAAATATTAGAGTGACTTGAATAGGCCAAGTCTCCTTCTGTTATTCAGAATACTTTTCTCTGCAGTTAATAGTCTGTTAAAGCTTGGGATGAGACTTCTGCTGAACTATAGGCTTATCCTTGCCACCTCCTTGCTTCCCTGAATTAAAAGTGTCACTGAGAAATCTGCCACATATTCCCCATTTTTAAAGGAAAGAGAGATTATGCTCCTTTCCAAGCACAATATAGTCCCTCTGCTTTTAATATAAAATGATCTTCAAAATACTTTTGCTGCTATGGACATTTCTGAAGAGTTGGTAAATGATCAAAATATTGAATTTTCCTTTTTATCAAATCTGCCTGATGTGATTAAATAAATAAAATTAGCATTAATATCCTCTTTGTCTCTTGAGGCTGAAACACCACCAGTGAAACATCTGGTAAAGATCAGAGAGAGTGTAGCTTCCAAATGGTATCCCACAAGGCATCAGTCTGTCAAATATGAAATGCAAACTCAATAATTTAAAAAAGTAAAACCAAATCTCAAGATTTTTTCCCAGCAATTTTCCATAAGAGAGAGAGAGACAAGCATATTTATCTATGTCCATACATATTCAACATACTGTAGACATATC
Organism: Pedetes capensis; assembly: GCA_007922755.1. Taxonomy (NCBI): domain Eukaryota; kingdom Metazoa; phylum Chordata; class Mammalia; order Rodentia; family Pedetidae; genus Pedetes; species Pedetes capensis. The sequence goes on from VMDO01001021.1 coordinate 178,100, forward strand.
CAGTATATGTCACCATAAATTACAAATCCCATAGTATAGGTAAAAGCAAAACCACCAAAATTCTCATCAGATGTGAATTGACCATAGTCTGTAAGGCATCTGTCAAATCAGATTCCATATCCCAAAACACTGTTTAGAAACCTGCCATTTGGTAGTGGTTTAATTTGATTTCCCTTTAGAAGCCATTTAATCCAGTTTACCTGGGGAACTGGCCTTTCATGAACTTAAAATCCTCAAAATAAATTCAGAGCAGATTCAAGCAAACATTTCAAAGCAAATCATAGTTTATGTTCCTTTGCCCTGTGATTCCAGGATTAGTGAAAAATAATAGATAATGAAAGCAACCCTAAGAGGTTAAATATTTGAGGCTTTATCCTCATTAAACAAAATCATTAACTACATGATTATTAATGTTCCTTTTAGTTCATATTTGTGTGGTGGTTCTTCTCTAATTTTATGCCCTGAAATAACATTTTAAAAATTGGAATTATGTAAATCTTTTCATAAATGATCATATTAAAGGAGTTTATGTCAAACCTTTTGAGGTTTGTTTATATATAGCTTAAAAATGTATTTTTCTCAGTGCTTCTAGACTGTACCAGCATGAAAAATTAATTTGACAATTTATTTATTTAATCTTTATTTTTTGTGGTAGTGGGGGACTGAGCCCAGGGTCTCAGGCATACTTTACAAGTGCTCTACCACTGAACCACACACCCACCCTATTTTTTAATCTTGAGACAGGTTTTCACCAAGTAACACAGGCTGCCTCTGGCCTTGAACCTGTGATCCTCCTGCCTCTGCCTCCCAAGTTGCTGGGATTACAGGCACGTACCCTGGTGCTGGGCTTGTTTGGCAATTTATTAGAAATATATCTTATGGCCTTTTGGATGTATCTTAATCACCAGTTGTCACATTGACATCTGAGTCCAGATAGAATTTGATTGTGTAAAGTGAAAGAGAAAACACATTGATATTTCCAAAAAAAGAGGTAGTCCGATTCTCTTTCATCTTTCAAAAATGTTTTCTTGAAGTTCTGGATAGGATGATTTGGAAAAGAGATGCTTATTTTTTTATCCAGACAGATTTATTAGTTTTGTCTATAATTACTGAGTCAAGGTTTCCAGACCATCCATAAGATAATGTCTGTTGTAACCCCCAACAGTAAACGTGTGGTTGGCAAACCCCAAATCCGAGCAGGGCAGGCTTGATTTCACATTTGCCCTAATTCTAGGCAGCCAAGTGTCCTTGTCCAGTGGGGAAACTGGTGGGTATAAAGACATCATTACTCATGTGGAATTGGATGTGAAAATGGAATGAAATCTGTGTTTTTTATTTTACAGCACAATATTTATTTATTTTTTCTTGGGTGGTAGATATGGACTTAAATAGGGAGAATAGCTAATTCTTTAGAAGGTGAATTTTAGAGAAATTTGTAAAGTGAGTAATTTGAGAAGTTGTTGAGAAATCAGAAAATGTGATGACCAGGTGGCTCTGGGTAGGCAAGGACAATATGCATGAGTAATTATACCCAGTCCTGCAAATTTAGAGTGACGATATAATTTATTATTCAAACCAGGACACTTTTGAGAGTGAAGGGGATTCTGTTTCACTGGAATATTACTCTAAATCAGAATTGTCCTGGGAACTGGGGTGTATAGTTACCCTATCCAAATAATGTGTGTACCAATGTGTCCACCCAATGCACATTCATGCATTCATTTGATCATTGTGTGCAAACCACACCCTATCTTGGAAGTGAGACAGAAATAAGTAGGACATTCCTTTGAGGAGCTCATCGTTTTGTAGGGATGACAGAAGTGTAAATAGTAAAGCAAGGGCATGATATAGGTCTCCAAATTGTTTTAATGAGAAAAGAAGGGGAAGAAGCTCCAAAATCGGCCTATAGAGATGGGGCAGGCTTCTTAGAGGAAGTGAACAAATCTTGAAGAAGAGAATAATTAATTCTTGGAGAGAAATGAAGGAGGCCATTCAAAGCAAGGCAATACAATATGCCAGAGGCAGAAGCAATCTAAAGGTTTGATAATCCAGGAATAGGTAGGTGTGCGAAGGGAGGCTGGAAGGACTCATGAACAATTGCTATTAAATAGGGATAATGTTATTAAAATTTGGAAGAATTACAAACCTTGTTAATATAAATGCAAATCTAGTTAACTAAAAAAATTTGGGGAGATACCTTCTCTAAGGTAGCAAGCATTGTGTTTAAGTGCATGTAAAATGAATCTTGACTTTTTCAAATCACTTCCATTATCTCTTAAAGTTTACAGATTAATTCTTTATTAAAAAGTGTATATTTTGGCAGCTATCATATGAAACACAAATTTTTCTTATGCCAAGTGATCAGTCAAGGAAACATAAATGGAGACAAACATAAAAACATTTTCTATTGTGGATTTTTAAAGACAAAAAGTTAAAAACCTGGGGAAGAATCGAAACCAAAGCTATTTGATAAATTATATAAAATGATTAAGATGTGGACAGAGGCCACATATGTTATCCTGTGTATGAGTAGCTTTCCATTAGTTAAATATTTCCTTTTATAATCTGTAAAGAGACTGAAGTTCTGTGAACCAAAGTTTGGACTGGCGCTCATTATGCTGAGCTTGTCAGCCCTTTCAAGACTTTTTTCTTCCACTGCTGAGATTTACATTTTTTTTCTCAGACTAATTAATAGAGAACAGAGCTAAATACTTGTAATGTTTAGAGGAAAGAAAATTAAGTCAATTCTCATCAAAATGGTGCTCATTCTTCGTAACTCTATCTGGAACACTGTAGGACTCTAGTCCTCCCTAGTCTAGGGAAGGTCAGGTGACAAGACTAGCCTTACCTGGGTTGGGGCTGACTAAGGTCAAATTACCTGCCTGTTTGACCAGAGAGCACAGTCTAGAAGCCCCTTTTGGACACAGGCATTCAGAGTATTCTAGATAGGGCAGTGGATTGGTCTTGGATCCTTGCTCTTAAAATTTGTGAGGCAGCTTCTCAGGCTTATCTTTCCAGAACAATTTCTGTGTTTTATAATTCTTGTTTGATAGTCTATTTTTTTTTTGTAGTAATGGGAGGTTGAATGCAGAGCCTTACACATGCTAGGCAAGCATTCTCCCATTGAGCTGCATCCCTAGACCCCTTTTTTATTTCTTATTTTGAGACAAGGCCTCCCTCAGTTGCACAGACTGCCTTTGGTCTTAAACTCAGAATACTCTTGCTTCAGCCTCCTGAATTGCTGGTTTTGTTGTTAGGTCAGCCTCCTGAATTATTGGGATTGTTGTTAGGTGACATTGAGTCAGATCTTACTCACAGCGATCTTTTATGTACAACAGAACAAAACACTACCCAACACTGTGCAATGTATGTGGTCTTTTTATGTTTGAGCCCAGTGTTGTAGTCACTATGTTTATTCTCATTTTGAATTATGCCACATCAGCAAAGGAGGTCCCAGGGGCTTTAATCCATTCTTGTCATTAAAGTTGACTCTACTTTGAGGAGGCAACTCTTCCTCAGTCATTTCTTGAATGCCCTCTAGCCTGGGGGGCTCATTTTCTGGCACTATGTTTGACAGTTCTTCTCTGCTATTCCTAGGGTTTTTAATGGCTACTTGTTTTGAGAGTGGGCTGGTAGTTTCTTCTCCCTAATCTGTCTTAGTCTGGATGCTCAGCTGAAACCTGTCCACCATGGGTGGCCCTGCTGGTATCTGAGCTATCTGTGGCATAGTTCTCAGAATCACAGCAACACACAAGCCCCCACAGCATGACAAGCTGACAGACACGTGTGGGGTGTTCCTGGGATTATGCTTTTCATTTTTAAACCCTGGATATTGGGTCAGTTGAGCATGTCCTTTAATAAGAAATATCACTGATGATGATTCATTCTCATTCTCTCTCTCTCTCTCTCTCTCTCTCTCTCTTTCTCCACTCTTCCCCCATTCCCAGTTGTAATTTCTAGTGTAAAACTTGTTCAGAAAATATCAGATGATGATGCTTTGTTACTCAAGAGAATGAGTATGGGGTTGAGGGAATGGTTGTAGTGAAGGGAAAATGTAGGATCCAACCTTGTAAAAAATTCTGAAATAGAAATTTGTCTCCCATGTAATTTGTGGTGACTTCCCTCTGCATTTTTATGCTACCTCAAGGGCCCCTGGCCTTGCTCCTCATCTTTTCTTCTCTGTTTACTCAAGGCTTGGTTTTGAGAAATAATAGAAATTATTAGAATGACTAATAAAAGATTCAGTGTGCTGGCCCTTCTAAGGAGAGCTACATTTTGACTAAGACTCCTTCAGAGAATGATAGGGAAATAAAATGACTGTCACAAATTTGGAGATACTAGATTACTTTAATCCACACTGTATCCTTCACAAGGGCTGGGGTTTAGCTCACTTTGTGGAGCGCCGTTGTGCACTCTCTGAGGCCCTAAGTTTGATCTCCAGCACCACAAATGTGGGAGAAGGACTTGGCAGCCCACTTTTGAAATAATCCTGAAAATAATCAGCCATTGATAACCCTATGAGGGTCACTGTGAGTCAGACCCAACTCAATAGCACCTAAGAACAACAACATATCCCTCAAAATTAAGTAATTTGTGGGTTTTGAGATTCATACTGTTATTTTTCCTATATACACAAGGATCATTTAGTCTTCACCTTTGTATCCTACCCACAGCAACTAACTCAATGATTAACATCGAGTACAACTCAAATATACAGACATACCTACACACACAAATATTCTTGAAACTAGGTGGTAGGTACTTGAAGGTTCATTATCCTATTTTTTCTATTTAGTGGATGGATATTTAAAAATAAGTAAAATATTTTGACCTACCTTATAGGAAAGAAAAGAACAGTTTGTTCCCTTGAACTACCCAGAAAATACTACTACCTGTTTTTTTCTTAGGTAACCTATGTTCTACTGATCTGAAAGCAAACTGACTTTTTCCATCACTCTTGAAGTCCTCTGCAATCACTGTGCTTAAGAATGAGATGAGGACTGGGTGGGGTGGCTCACACTTGTAATCCCACCACTTGGGAGATTGAGAGAGGAGGATCAAGAGTTCAAGGTCAGCCTGGGCTGCACAGCAAGACCTTGTCTTAAAAAAAAAAAGAAAAGAAAGAAAAGAAAGAAAAAGAAAAAGAGATGAGAGATTCTCTTGGATAGTAACATGATGTTTGGAAAGGTGAATGATAAGAAGGGAGCATTATTGGAATATATTACGATAATCTAGCCTCCCTAACAGACAACTTCACATCTCTGGGTTAGTATGATAAAAGTTTATTTCTTGTTCAAGTTCTAATATAGCTAGCTTTTTGTAATCATCTAGTAACTCAACCTACCTCAATCTAATTGGCTCAGAAGTCTGAGCCTAGGGTAGAAGAGAGGTTGTTGAGAAGGCTTGAGGAACTAGGTCCAGAGGTGATACGCTTTACTTCTTCCTTCAGGCCATTGGGCAGAACTCAGTCACATGACCCCAACTACCTACAAGGGAAGCTGGGAATTGTGGTATTGTGTACCCAGGAGGAAACTGAAATTAGAGTTGACAAATGCACAGTAATGGTCTCTTCCCAGGGAGCTAGAAGTACCCCATGCCTCACCCCTGATATACCTAGATTTTCTAGCTCTCTCTGTAGAGAAGAAATGTTGCAGTCTTGATCATTCAGCTTTCCATCAGTGGTGACCTTGTCTCATCATCTGGTTGTGTTAAAGACTATTTCTTTTTACTTATCAGTACTGGCTCCTATAACTTGCTTTTCAACTGACTAAATCTTTCCCAGCCCAACCTTTTTCTTTTTTGTTTTTCTCTCCAAGGATTCCATTGCTATATAGTCACCACTGCTGGGGAAACTCTCCTTATCTCAAGGGGATTACTCAGCTTTCCCTACCTTGTCCAAATTACATGTTCTTGGTGCATAATTCTCAGCTGCTCATTATCTTTGTAAAGTCATGAAGATGTGCAATGTCTTCATGTCCCACAAGCATTCACCCTTAAAAGAGATCTGCTCATTATCAAAGGCAAGGTCATAAATGAATCACCAAGAGATCCACCATTGTGCACAGAAATTTGGTGTGAAGGACTATTTTACTTAGACCCTGAAATACAATATTCCCTGTATGTTCATAAAGAAGCTTATTTGATACACACAGTGTAGTCATAAATGCTCTTCTATTCTTTGAATGCTTACTTTTGGTCATGAACTGGCACACACTCAAGGAAAAAATGACAATGTGCCTCTATGGACACTTTTGGTCCATTTCCATAAATATATTCAAACAAAATGAAATTGCCAGGCTCTTTACAATATGTCCTTCAGTGTGTTTAAGCTTGCAAAATTACCCCCCAAGAATGACAAATTGTAAACACCATGCAATACCACAGTCCAGTTCAAGGCCTATCTCAGTGTTCTGCCGACATTCACCCTTCCTAGAAACGTTTAAAGTGTTTTAGGAAAATGAAGCTAGGCAAACAAGCTTATCGGGAGCGACAATAAAAAAAATCATTGATTCTAATTAAGAGGCGTCACATATACGGAAACAAAGCTGCTTTTGTGTAGTGGAAAGTCTACTGCATTCTGAAATGCATGGAGTGCTTTGCAGTGGCTTTGGATAATCACATTGACAAAGTTTCAGTGCCCCGACCCTTTGGCCCATCTCAAGTGATTCAGCTGCACTTGTCGAAACTTGTTGAAGATGTTGGTGGGAAGTGTGCAGGGAGACAAGGTGTAAATATGTGATGATGGACAGGGATTGTTTGTTTGGGAGAGTCTCGAACTACATCATAAGTTAAGGTGGAAAGTATTAGTGCTCTTGAGGGAAAGGCTGAATTTATTTTCTAGATGTCCCTCCCCTAGCAGTATTTCCCTCAACAGCCGAGGGCATTGACTCCATGCTGGTGAGGACTGTAGCTTCTTGGGCTGTCTGGATCAGCCTGATCCTCTTCCATTGTGTGGTCCTGGAAGTTTGGATGTAGATCTTGACCTTCATTTTGTGCTGTTCCTATGGAATGAGGTCTTTATGATGGAACCAGTCAAGGAAGGAATTGTATAATCTGAGCAAATAATGGAGAAATCACTCTAATCACTTACAATACATAGGTAGTAAATCAAGTTGTTCTTTGAATCCACAACTTCGGGAGAAACAAGTTTCACTACAGCAGAATTGAGAATGTAGATCTTGGTGAATCAATGGGCAATTTATTTCCAAGTTAAGAGTACTTACTGACCATTTGTAGTGTCAGTGAAGGGCTGGGGTGTAGCTCAGCTGGTGGAGTGCTTACTCTGCATACTCTGAGGCCCTGGGTTTGATCCAAGCACCCCCAAAATGGGAGAAGGACCTGGCCACTCACTTCTGAAACTGTCTCCCCCTCAAAAATTAGCCATTGAAAACCATAGGATGGTCACTAGGTGTAGGGCCTTACTCTACGGCACCTAACAACAGTGTCAATGATTTGTTTTCAAGGAGAAGTTCTGTAAAAGGCCTTTCTAGTTACTTAATTGTATATTTCTTCCTAAGATTGGCTTCCTAATTACCACCAGTGAGTAATAGGGGTAGCCAAAAAAAAAAAAAAAAAAAAAAAAAATCCATTGTTTTCCAAAGGAATGAAGCTGCCCAGTGTCTTAACAGGCTCCTGTTGTATGTGTCAAACAGTTGTGCCTGGGAGTGAAATTTTGAAGTTGGATTCTCACTTAGCTGAGATTAGAATAGGTTTAATTGAAAGTGTCTGCAATGGGGGACAATTTCAAATTCTTAAAATACAGAATTCATGCATTTCTAAAAATATAAATTGTACTGACCATCTTTAAATGACTTTTTTTTATCTCTTCCATTTTTCTAAGGCGTGAGATAAAATTAGGAAAGGAAATACAAAACTATCACAACATGAAAAAAATCTAAGATTATTTGTATAATTGTTTCACTTAAAATATTTCATTTATTTAAATATTTGATTTATAAGAGCCTTGTAGACTTGTTCATATAATTGTAGGTATGCATGTTCTCTGTGATCTCTAAAAGTGACCTTCAGGTGCAAAACAGAAAGAAAGGGCTTTGATAACCATCTCTGTGCCACTCATTCAACTATTTATTGAGCAACTACCTCATGCCAGTCATTCTTCTAGGCACTGGGGATGGAGCAGTGGCTAGAACAGAGAAAAAAAAATTGTCTTCCTGTAGTTCCTACTCCAGAGGAGGAAGATGGTTAAGTAATGTAGTTGTCTGAGTAAAGAAAGTTCCATGCGGAGAGAACAGCAAGTGCAAAGGCCTTGAGGAGGAATGTTTGCCTGGTACATTCTAGAAACATCAAGGAGTCTGAAGTGGCTGGAGTGGAGTGAACAAAGAAGAGAACATGGGATGAGGGGAAAATGTAGCGGCTGGATTGTTTAGGGCCTTGCAGTCCCCTAAAGGGATGGTTTTGAGTGGAAGGAGTGATAGGATCTGACTTACGTATTAAAAGAATCCCTAAATACTGTGTGGAGGGCAGTTTGAAGGGGAACAAGGAGTAGAAATGGGAAGACCAAACCTCCAGGGCTGGGATCATTGCAGTAGTATTCTCTTTGGTCTTCTTACTATGACTGGCAGTAGAAATTGGGATAAACCAAGCTCTGTGATACATATCCAATCCCAGTAACTCAGGAGGCTGAGGCAGGAAGATGGTGAGTTCACGGCTAAAGCTAGCATGCATAATTTAGTGAGACTATGTGCGAGGCTCCAGATTCAACCCTTTAGTAGTGAAAAAAAGAATGGGATACCAGTTGGATTCTGGACATATATACATATGGGCAGAACCTGCCATGGAAATACTTGCATTTTTGCTTGCAGAGAAGGAGAAAGGCAGACAGAAAACAAGGGGTATGTGCTCCAAGAGAACAGATTGATTTCTATTATCATAGTCTTAATTTCTTGAAATCTGAGGGTATTAATGACAGGATCCATATAGCTTAGTTCCTACAGAACCTAGTACATAAGCAGACATTCTGAGAAACAGCATTAAGGATGAGTGGGAATACTGAGCAGACTGGATGACTTCTGGGTGAGTGTGTATTGAGAGGAATCAAACAATAATGGGTAGTTTTTTCTACCTTTCCAACAGTGAGCATCCAAGATTGTGCCTTGCAATAAGCTGATGTCTCAGTGAATTTGGTGGCCTCTTGTGTTCCAGAATGCATCTTCTCAGTGGCCTTGCTGACTTGTCCTTAGAGGGCTTGCTGATGAGATGCTGTCTGAAATGGTTACAGCTAGAAGGTCTCATGGGCTGTACTCAGGTCATTTTCTAAACATGTCTTTGCACAAAGGGTTCAGATGCTGCCCTTGACCAGTGAAGCTCAGTAAGTCTGAGGAAACATTTTAAATTTAAAATCCTAAAATTATATTTCTTTTCACTATAGAAACAGCTTAATGAAAAACCTTTTGTGTACCATGTGTTGAATTTGTTTACTGTGGATTATGATAGCTAGGGAACAAGACCTTACATTTTAACTTTTGGAAAAGTTTATGATGTTCTTGTCTATGGTAATAAAATTTCTCTGGCTCCAGCCGGATGCCTCTTTTGTTTGACTGTTATGTCATATCTACATCCAAAGAAGGGATAGGGATTTTGCCTTTCTTTTTATATTTATTTTCCTCTTCAGTTGTCTCCCATCTCCCCCGTCTTCCTAGCACCTACTCATTCCTTTGTCATTTCTTTCTGTACAAAACTCTTGAGGGGACAGCAAAGAGAAAATGGAAGTTGCAGAAGTACTGCAAGGTCTGTATGTGCTTTCCATTCAGTAACTTGGAAAGAAAGCATATTCAGTGCTTCAAAACCGTGACATTTATTACTCAAATCTGTGTCTTAGGGACTTAGATCTTTTAGGGACTGTCTTATAGTCTCCAGTAAGATATAGTGTCCTATTATTTAGGGAAGGGCTTTGTAACCTCAGTACTGTTGCCATTTTAAACTTTTGGCCTGGATCATTCTTTGTTACTGAGGGGCTCTCTTGGGCATTGAAAGTTGTTTAGTTGCATCCCTGGCCTCTACCCACTAGATACCAATAGTACTCGACCATCCCAGAAGTGACAAAAAGATGTATGCAGATATTGCTGTATATCTGGGATAGGGGCCAACATTGCCACTGGTTGAGAACTACTGGGTTAGGGGAAGCTGAGTGTGTAAGACTTATTTACATAGAGATAGAACAGTTATTTTGAGATGTCAGCCAGTGCCTGAAGTATTTGGTTTTAAAAAACAGCCTCCTCAGCTCTGGTGAGTGAGACTTTCTGAGAGGCTCTCCCACTTCCCCAGGCTCATCAAGGACCTTGGCCATGACGTCTGCAACTTCTGATAACAAGTTGATGGGAAGCAATCCCTTATCCTTCCAGAACTGTGGTAGGAAGACTTGTAAACTGTTTAAAGTATCCGGTGACACTGAGATTTCCTTCTTATATGAAATACTGATATAAATGGAGGGTTGGTTCCTTGTTGGGGATTGAACCTAGGGTTTCATGCATGCTAGACACACACCCTACCACTAAGCTTCATGTGCAGCCCTAGAATTAATGGGGAAGCTTCTGGGGCAGAAATAGTGCAATATTTTAAGCCAGAGTTTTTGCCTTTGATGAAAATAATCCTTATGAGTGATCAACTTCTCACCAGTTTAGAATATTCATAGTGAAACCATAATATACTGAAAATGTACAGAAACTTAGAGGTCCAACTTGGTAGTTTTACTGTGCCTTTGTGTCTTTGGATGTTCTACCTCTTGGCTCTGGAAGCACATGCTAGGCAAGTGCTGAACCATTGTGCTGCATCTTCAGGTCTTGGTTTTTTGAGAGAGTCTTGCTGTGTAGCCCATGGTGGCCTCAAACTTGTGAATCTCCTACCTTAACCTCTCAAGCACAGGCATGCACCAGCACACTTGGCCCAGTTCACTCTTTCTTTTAGAAAAACTCATTGAAAAATTGTGTGCTTTTTGTACCCATGGTAGTGCTAGATATTGTTGTTGTTAGGTGCCATTGAGTTGGGTCCAATTCATAACAACCCTATGTATAACAGAATGAAACACTCCCCAACACTGTCATATGCCTGGCACTATGTGAGTGCTTCTCTACTATTCATAGGGTTTTCAATGGCTTACTGTTTTGCTATTGCTTTGGAAGTGGACTGCCACATCTTTCTATTTTTGCGGTGCCAGGGATGGAACTCAGGGCCTTGGAGAGTGCAGAGTAGCACTCTACCAACTGAGATAACCCATTAATAAGAAAGGGGTTCTTCTATCATGACCAGTTTTGCCTAAAAAAGCCAAGAGAAGATTGCTGTCTACGACTGTGTCAGGCCAGCAGTGCTTATAAGATTAAACTCTTTTCTTAATCAGCTAATTAAATTTAAAAAAAAAACAGCTTTCTGGATCTTAATCAGGAAAATAGTAGTTACATGTATTACATGTAGTTACATGTATTACCCTAGAAAAATAATTTCCAAATTATAAGATTGTTTAGCTAACCTGTTCTACCCAGGAGACTTGAGTGAAGACTAGGTTTGAAGGTATTTTTTACAGAATAACTAGTGGCAATAATAGACATTGACAAATGAAAGCAGCCTTCCATGGTTTGTACAGAATAATAAAAATCCCACTATGCTCATGACAGAAGAAAATTAAGTAGGAACAGCTGTATTAGGACATTTGGTTTTGGACCCCTGAGAGTAAAAGAGTTTTCATGGTCAGAGCAAACTGCAGAGAAGCTGAACTCTACCCAAGATAATAACATCTTCCATTTGTTAAGTCAAACTTACAAAGCACTGCCCCACGCACAAGATGATTGGGTTCTCACAATAATCCTCTGAGGTGGAAGATGTGGTTGCAGTGTTCATTTCCATTTTAAAATGAAGGAATAGCCGATATGACTTGTTTTCCCTAAGGTTAACAGTCATTAAGTACTGATATGTAAACCAAGACCCACGGTTGTTGAATTCATAGAACAGAATCTTTTCCACACAGCCTCCCATGAAGTTACTGTGAAGATGATTATTTTGTTCTATATTTTGTTATTTTTCAGGGTCATCAATCCTAGTTTTTTCCTCTATCCCTACCAAGCCTACTACATTGCACAACTTTGGGGAAACAATTTATTTTGTGTACCTACTTGTGTTGTGCAACTAGAAGACCCCTCAAGAGGCAGGGTGAACATGGACCACATAGAACTCCATCTGTGGGGGAAGTTTCTATCCCAGTGTTTGAGTAAAATTGCAGTCTGTGCTGGGGACTTACAAGAATGAGCCCCTTCAATATTATACACCTCAAAACACCATGTAACTTTATAATGCTACTTGTAAAAGTAGCCACTTGAGTCCTGCTAAATTAAAAAGAGAAAGGCTTCAGTAGTTTTATTTCTTTGGTTGAAGAAAGACCTCAGCATTTAACAGTGAACCATTTCATCTTATTTATGATGATGTAATTTTGTCCTTTTGAATTTGGTCATTCTAGAAAAGTTTATTTTTACTTAATACAAACACTACACATCTGAACTACATTATCAAGAAGTATTGGAAGGGAGCTCTCTTAAAAATACATCCTAATTATCCCATTTTTAAAAATCCTATTTTGTTGTGTACCAACATTTAAAAAAAACACTAACATACTCTTTCATGCTTTCCAAAACTTACTAGTATTTATACTTTTGTCGTGGATGATCAATTTTGTGGGACCATGCATATGAGAAGGTAAAGTTATTGACTAGCCTAGTGGGTGGCTTAGTATTTCAGCCCTGGAAGAGAGCAAAACCAGTTAAGGTGGAAGGGAAATGACCTGCCATTATAAACTTTGAATTCTCATCTGCCCTACTGGTTCTGGTGTTCATTGTAGGAACACAATTACCAGTATGTAACAGAAAGAAAACTAAGCAAAAAAGTTCCAGGACTTTTCATTTTTATTCCATTTTACCATTTTAAAACATTCTTCTGTAGTATGTCATTTTATTGTTGCAAAATCCAATATGGAAGGCAGAATGGACTATCTGGGAAACTGAGGGTCTGAGAAGTTAGGAGAGGGAATTTCTCAAGTTAAGAATTTACATGAGAATCTTTATATTATACTGTAAACCTTATTTTCACCCAAAATAATATTAGAAATTTAAAGATGAAAATAAAATTTTAGCAATTAATTTAAATTCTGTGTGGAGTGAGGCGAGATAAAAATATAACACAGACAACATTTTAAAACATGTTCACATATTTCTTTTCATAATTAGTATGTACTTTCTTGTGTCCTGCAAAACAAAAACCAAGAGAAATTAGGTTTAGAAAGTTAAATGCTATCTTAGGATGGGATTTTGTTGTGTTGAATTGTGTCACCTCAAAAAGATATGTTGAAGTTATCACTCCCAATACCTCAGAATATCATATTACTTAGGAATATCACATTACTTAGGAATACGGTCTTTTCAATTGGAATGAGTTGAAATGAGTTTATTAGAGTGGCCCTTAATCCAATACAACTGGGGATGGTTGGACATAGAGATAGATGTGCACAGGGAAGGTAATATGAAGAGAAAAAGACACAGGGAGAATGCATGGATAAAGGCAGAGACTAGAGTGATGCATCTATCAGCCAGAGGTTATCAGAAAAAAAGCATAGAAAGTAGGAGGAGAGATGCACAGAACAGATTCTCCCTTCCAACTCTCAGACCCCCAACTTGATTTTGGGCTTTTAGTCTCCACAACTGTGACCCAATAAATTTCTCTTATTTAAAGCTACCCAGTTTGTGACACTTTGTACAACAGCCATAGAAAATGAATATAACATTCTTCCCTTGCAAGGTTTCCAGGGGATGCCTGAACTGCAGACAGTACCCAACCCTCATACTATGTTTTTCCCCATACACACATGCTGTTGTTGTTAGGTGCTATCAAGTTATGTCCAACTCATAGCGACCCTCATAGGATTTTCAGTGGCTAATTGTTTTGGGATTGCCTCTGGAGTTGATTGCCATGTCCTCCTCCCATTTTTGCAATGCTGGGAATTGAACCCGGTACCTCAGAGACTGCAGAGCATTGCTCTACCAACTGAGCTAAATCCTGGCCTATTTATACACACATACCTATCATAAAATTTAATTTATACATTAGGCACAGTATGCTATTAGCAACAGTAAAATAGAACAGTTCTAACCATGCACTGTGATAAAAGTTATGTGAATGTGGTCTCTTTCTCCAAATATAGTACTGTACTCACTCTTCTTGTGACGATGTGAAATTATATAATACTCATGTGACAAGATGGAATGGGGTGAATGAGGGAGGTGCTGTAACACAGTGTTAGGCTACTATTGACCTGACAATACATCAGAAGCAGCATCACTGAGTCTTGATGATGCCAGTTGACTGTGGGTGGCAGAAACTGCAGAAAGTAAAACTGTAGGTAAGGGGCTCCACCATATGGACTTCTCTGTCCCAGCCTCTCAGGTGTCTACCAGCTATGGCAGGTTCTGCTGCTACTTTTCCCTCTTGTTCTCATAATTATGGAAACGTTTCCGTGGGAATCCTGGACTAAATCTTGAGATCAGTAGGAGCCATTAGGATGTTTTAAGAGGAGAAGGAATGATTAGAACTGTGTTTAAAATAGTTTCTGTCTGGGGTGTGGAAAATGGATTCTGTAGGAGGGTTTTATGCTGGTCCATTTAAGAGCTGATAAAGGTACAACCTGAGGTTCAGGGGCCCCCTAATTATCACTCATCTCTTAGGCCTCCAGATATCTGTCAGTTCAGTGCCACCAGTGTACTCTCTCTCAGCATGTGAGTCAATTGGGTGGAGGGTACCAGTTGTCTGTCCAGGAAACATTCTGGTCTACTGTGCATCAGGGTTTGATGTATCATACAATGCATGTTTTCTAAAGCAAACTCATGGGCATTTGAGGATTAGTTCATTCTCATGGGTATCCCTCACCTTGAACTCCACATGTGGATTTGCAGAATGCCATTTTAGCAGTATAACAGAAATAATTTGGGGGAGATGAGTGAGCGAGCTTCTAGGGAAATTAATTCCTGAGAATGTTGTTTGTTGTTAGGTGCCATTGAGTTGGTGTCTGATTCATAGTGACCCTGTGTACAATAGGTGAAACAATATTGTTAGTGCTTCTCTGCTATTCATAGGGTTTTCAATGGCAGATTGATTTTTGGGAGTGGATTGCTGGGTCCTTTTCCCAAGCCTACAGCACCTGGTGTTCCCATGTGGTCTCCCATCCACATATTAACTAGTTCTGACCCTGATTAACTTCTGAGATCAGATGGGACTGGATGCCATAGGGGTACAGCTGTAGGCAGTTCATGAGTATATCTGTGTTTAAATCATGATCCTTGGATTTTTAGGTCCCAACTTTGATCATAACTTTTTACTATAAAAAGAAAGTAAAAATATGAAGTATGATGCTTTAGTAAGGGATAGGACATACTATTTCAATAAATGGGAAAACAAGTTAAGTTTAGAGCCATACCAGTAGTTCTAAAGTTCAGTTGTACAATATATAAGGAGGAAAGAAATGACACAGAGGCATTAGTTCTCATTCAACTAATCTCTGATGCTAACTTGTTTACTGGGTTCTTCTGCCAAACCTTGGGGTTGCTTTCTTCAGGGGTGAGGGTTAGTTGATGAAGTGATTTGTTATGTTTCTGCTACATACCTTATCGATCTTGCTCATAGAAATGTTAGCAGTGTCCCTTCTATATCATTCATCTTCCACTCCCCCATTCATTATTCCCAGCCCCACATTAGTAATTCTTATGTCACAGAGATACATCTCATTAGGCATATACCAAGGTCAGTGAATGACATGGCTCTGTGTTGCTTCAGGATTTTTTAAAGGCAATCATTACACAGGATGGCAAAAGAGAATTAGCATTTAAGTAAGTGTTACTGAATCTTGGAAGTGGATTCTTTCTTAGCATTAATAAGAAACTGAATTCTGAGAGATTGAAATTGGCTTTTGTTTTCATATTCTTCAATTGTAATAGCTCTTCTTTCTTTAATCATCTAGTATCTTACTGTGCAGAAGAATCTATGGGCCTTTCAGTATGATGCTGAGATCTTGATTTAGAAAAGTTATGAAGATACATACATACATATGTACATACATACATACATACATACATACATACATACATACATACAGTTGTGAAGATAATACAACAAACACCCAAATAAGCCAATGAAATGGAGTCGAGCCCAGGAGTAAACCACATATAAATGGAAACTTAATAGTTCAGAATTTTGGTGGAGTTTTTGTTTTTGTTGTTGTGTTTTATCTTACCGGAGTAGTGGGCCTTTCTGTTGATTTTGAGGGTAATAGAAACCAGGCCCCAGTGGGTATTTGGGACATGATCCTGGTAAATTGCTCATATTGAATGTTGTTGCCATTGTTAGGTGCCCTCAAGTTTCGTCTGACTCATAGCAACCCTATGTACAACAGAATGAAACACTCCCCGGTTCTCTGCCAGATGCATGATCTTATTTATGTTTAAGCCCATTGTTGCATATGCTGTGTCAATCTATCTAGTAGAGGGTTTTCTTTCTTTCTTTCTTTCTTTCTTTTTTTTTTTTTTTTGTTGTTGTTGACCTGCCACTCTCTCAAACATGATATTCTCTCCCAGGGATTGGTCCCTCCTGACTACATGTCCAAAATATGTAAGATGCAGTCTAGCCATCCTTGTTTCCAAGGAGTACCTTGGTTGCACTTCTTCTAGGACAGATCTGTTCGTTCTTTTGGCAGTCCATGGTATACTCAATATTTGTCTCCAGTATCATAATTCAAAAGCATTAATTCTTCTCTTTTCTCTCTTGTTCAGTGTCCAGCTTTCATAACCATATGATGTGATTGAAAATACCATGGCATCAGTCAGGCACACCTTCATCTTCAATGTGACATCTTGACTTTTGAATACTTTAAAGAGGTCTTTTGCAACAGCTTTTCCCAATGCAATGCATCTTTTGATGTCTTGACTGATGCTTCTATGGGTGTTGATTATAGAACCAAATAAAGCAAAGTCTTGGACAATCTCAATCTTTTCTCCATTTATCATGAAACTGCTTACTAACCCAGGTGTAAGGATTTTTGTATTGTTGATGTTGAGTCACAGTCCATACTGAGGGCTGTGTTCTTTGATCTCCATCAGTAAATATTTCAAATCCTCTTCACCTTCAGTTGTGTCATCTGCATAACACAGGTTGTTAATGAGTCTTGCTCCTATCATGATATTGCATTCTTCTTTATGAAGTCCAGCTTCTCAGACTATTTGCTCATCATAGAAATTGAAGAGAGATGATGAAAAGATACAGCCCTGATGCAAACCTTTCTCAACTTTAAACCAAGCACTGTTTCCTTGTTCTGTTTGAACAACTTCCTCCTGGCCCATGTACAGATGATTATAATTAGGTGCATTGGTATTCCCATTCTTTGCAGTGTTATCCATAATTTCTTATGATCCACACAGTCGAATACCTTTGCATAGTCAATAAAACATAGACACTTTTCTGGTATTCTCTCCTTTCAGATAATACCCATTTGACATTAGCAGTGATGTTCCTGGTTCCATGCCCTCTTCTGCATCCAGGTTGATTTTCTGGCAGTAACCTGTCTATATACTGCTCCAGTCACTTTTGAATGGTCTTTAGTAAAATTTTGCTTGTGTGTGATATTGATGATATTGTTTGATAGTTTCCATATTCAGTTGGATCCCCTTTCTTGGGAATAGACACAAATATGGATCTCTTCCAATCAGTTGGCCAGGTAGCTGATTTCTAAATCTCTTGACATTAAACATGTTAGCACCTCCATTGTAGCATGTGCTTGTTGAAACATCTCTATTGGTATTCTGTCATTTCCTGGAGCCTTGTATTTTACCAGTTTCTTCAAGGCATCTTCCACTTCATCCTTTGATACCATTGGTTCCTGATCATATGCAACTTCTTGAAATGGTTGGTCATCCACCAATTCTTTTTTGTATAATGAGTGTGTATTCTTTCCATCTTCTTTTGATGTTTCCTGCATTGTTTAATATTCTCCCTATAGAATCTTTCACTGTTGCCACTCAAGGCTTGAATTTTATCTTTAATTCTTTAAGCTTCAGAAAAACAGAGCATGTTCTTCCCTTTTGGTTTTCTGTCTCCAGCTGTTTACACATGTCATTAAAATATTTGATTTTGTCTTCTCTATCTGCCCTTGGAAATCTTCTGTTTAGTCCTTAACTTCATGTCTTCCTTTTACTTTAGCTGCTCTATGTTCAAGGGCAAGTTTCAGAGTCTCTTTTGAGATGTAATTTGGTTTTTTCTTTTTTTCTATCTTTTTCATAATCTTTTGCTTTCTTCATGTCTTTGATGTCATGCCACAACTCATCTGGTCTTCTGTCAGTAGTGTCTATTGCAATAAACCTGTTCTTGAGGTGGTCTCTGAACTCAGGTGGGATATACTCAAAATAATATCTTGGCTTTCATGCACATGTTCTAATTTTCTTCAGTTTCAAATTGAACCTGCATATGAGCAGTTGATGGTCTGATCCACAATCAGCACCTGGTCTCATTCTGACATTTGGTACTGAGTTTTTCCATCATCTTATCCACAAAAGTAGTCAATTTTGTTCCTGTACGTAAATTCCATCTGCCTGCAGCTGTAGCACTATGGTATCCAATCCCATTAGATCTCAGAAGCTAAGCAGGACCGGGCCTGGTTAAACTTGGATTGTAGACCACCTGGGAACATCAGGTGCTATAGGCTTGGGAGGACTGGCTCCCCCAAATCAATCAGCCATTGAAAACCCTATGAATAGCAGAGAAGCACTAACAATACTGTTTTGCCTGTTGTACACAGGGTTACTACCAGTCGGACACCATCTTGACAGCACCTAACAACAACCACAATGTTCCATCTGGTGAGGTCCATGTGTACAGTCATCATTTATGTTGGTGAAAAAATGTATTTGCAATGAAATGGTCATTGGTCTGAGAAAATTCTATGATATGATCTCCAGCCTCGTTTCTGTCACCAAGGCCATACTTTCCAACTACTAAGCCTTCTCCTTTGTTTCCAACTTTTGCATTCCAGTCACCAGTAATTACCAGTACATCCTGATTGCATTTTTGATCTATTTCAGGTTGCAGAATCTGGTAAAAATCTTCCCTTTCTTCATATGTGGCCTTAGTGGTAGGTGTGTAAATTTGAATAATAGTCATATTAACTGGCCTTCCTTGTAGATGTGTGGATATTATTCTATCACTGACAGCATAATACTTCAGGACAGATCTTGAGATGTCTTTTTTGATGATGAATGCTACCCCATTTATCTTTAATTTGTCATTCCCAGCATAGTAGACTATATGCTTATCTGATTCAAGATGGCCCATGCCAGTCCATTTTAGCTCACTGATGCCTAGAATGTTGACATTTGTGTGCTCTATTTCCCTATTAGTGACTTAAAATTTTCCTAGATTCATACTATGTACATTCTACATTCCAATTATTAATGGATGTTTACAGTTGTTCCTCTTCATTTTGAATTATGCCACATTAGCAAATGGAGGTCCCTGGGGCTTTATTCCATTTTCATCATTAAGTGCCTTTTTTGAGTGCCTTCCAACCTGGGGTGCTCATTTTCTGGCACTGTATCTGACAGTGTTTCTCTGCTATTTGTAGGGTTCTTAATAGCTAATTGTTTGGGGAGTGGGACAATGGATCCCTCTACCTAGTCTGTCTTATTCTGGAAGCTCAGCTGAATCCTGTCCACCATGGGTGACAGGTATCTCCTGGTATCTGAGATACTAGTGGCATAGTTTTCAGCTTCATAATAACACTCAAGTTCCCACAGTATGCCAAACTGACAGACATGACTGTAGATAGTATATAATGAGGAAAAGTGGTGATGTTGAGCCATGTGCTTCACATTCAACAACAACAGCATAGCACTCAGATAAAAAAAATGCTTTGGTCAGAATGTGATACTGGAAGAATCTCTCACATCTTGCCTTGAATTACCCATAAATTCTTGAGTTTTTTTAGTCAAAATATCCCAGAAGAGGGAGGAAGCTAGTTGAGGTGGCCAAGGCAGATTCCTCCTTCCCCCCAACCTCTGCCTGCCTTTTCAACAAAGGGTGCACAGGTGACCTGAGTGAGGGAATGCTAGAACATCAGATGCGCCCATCCCTTCTGTCCCCAGGTGAGCCTAGGATTTCGTGGAGGCCCATGTTTCTCTTACAGGGTAGATGTCCTGTTAGCACTTTAGGTTTATGCTCAAGCAGAGGCTCACTCAACTTTTCCCTTTCAATCTCACAAGAACTTTTTCCTTTTGTCTATTAATTCACCAGTAGAGGCACTCTTGGTTCCAAGCAGCAGAATTTTAACTTCCAGGGTCTTTGTTGACCTTATGATCCCAGTTAAGATGGAGTAAATTCTGAGAGAGGATATTCCTGCCCCAACAGATTGGAGATGGGCCACTCTCCAAACCTCGGAAGAAAGATTTCTACAAAGGGAAACCTTCCTCATGGGGTGAAGAGTGTCTTTTTTTTAGCTTATTCTACCTTTTGTTTCCATTCCTCCCTTAGTTTATGAGCTCTCTCACCCTCTGTTCAGCTCTGCCTTTCTTCTTTCCTTTTCTAGTAGCTGTGTTTAGAAGATAACTCTCTTAAGCTCAGGGGGAGATGTATCTTTGCTGCAAATAATCTCAGAATAAAAATGATTTTTAGTTGAGAGCTTCAGCCACTAACTTTAAGTAAGATGACGCCTCCTGATCCCTAATGCCAACTTTAAAAAAAATTATAAGTGGCCACTGAATTAAAGAAAAGAGCTATGCAAGTACATATAGAAAAATATTACCAAGTAAATGATAGAGAAGACTTAGATGGGGAGGGTGGGGGGGAAGCACACAAGAGGGTAAGGGGGCACCTATATGAATAATGTACATCAAAATGCATATATGGAAATGCCATAATGAAAAGCATGTCGGAACAAATCACATTAAGGTGTACATTAAAAATGTCCAATAAAAAAAAAAAGAAAAGAGCTATGGAAAACTTAGTGTCCTGGAATTATTCATGGAATGAATTTATTACTTTTGTTTGTGGTATGACATAGCCCTTAACTAGTGTCATCAACTTAATTGGCGGATATTGCTGCGTCATCTAGGACCCTGAAACAAAAACCCTTGTATTATTTAAGATATTTGTTTTTGAGGTTTAGCTATGTGGTTATATGAAGTAAAGCACCTTTCCAAAGTTACTGATATAACATTTATGCATGTAATAATAATTATTGAAAAATAAGAAATCTTAAGGCATTTACATAATTCTCATCAGTTTTCCCAGGTTTCAAAAATGACAATAAAATAAAACTAAAACTAACATAACAAAAAATTCTCTTCCCACTTTATAATGTTGTTAATTGTTCTTAGGGTTGAAATTTTAGATTGCTTAAAAGTTTTTAACTGGGATGCATATACCAACAAAGATTCCAGATATCAGCAGGAAATTAAGCCCAGAAAGGATGGATGAAAAACCAGGTGCATCACTCACAATATTGTTGCTGTTAGGTGCTGTCAAGTAGGTATCCGACTCATAGCAACCCTACGTACAGCAGGCGAAACAATATTGTCAGTGCTTTTCTGCTATTCGCAGGGTGTTCAATGGCGGATTGATTTTTGGGAGTGGGTTGCTGGGTCTTTCTCCCAAGCCTACAGTATCTGGTGTTCCCAGGCAGTCTCCTATCCAAGTACTAACCAGGCCGGACCCTGCTTAGCTTCCCAGATCTGATGGGATCTAATACCACAGTGCTACGGCTGCAGGCCATTTTATAATGTAGAGATCCTAAAAAATCATAAAATCAACAATTTTCATGAGATCAGTCACAAAATACAGAAAATGACGTGTGACTGTAATCAATGTCATGGGCTCATATATGACCCCACCAGACACTTAACTGGGTTTAGGCAGGTGCTATAGTGCCACACCTCTGCCATTTGCTCTGAGTTGGGGCATACTGAAATTACACAGAACAACATGTTTGTGTGACAGGTAAGAATTTTAAAAAATAGCAAATTTTTACGTACAGGGTTTTTTTTGACCTTATGATACCAGTTAAAGGTTTTAACAATACAAACGACCTTTCAGTTGAAACTATTCCTGGCAAGGTGTAGGAGTGATTCACTCTACATCTTTAACACAACTGTAAAGAAAGAAGAACCAAATACCTATATTTACCTTAATCTAAATAGAGGCAATTAATAACAAATTGGTTATTTTATCACTATGTAGAAACATAGTTTTTAAGTCAATTTTGGTGATGCAGAGAAGTATCTAAAAAAATATCTGTTTAATTTAGGGCTTCAAATTTGCAAAAACTTGGGTTCAGGTTTGAGTATGAGTTCAGTATGTCAAAACTTAGAAGGTTCAGGTTTGGTCTGGATTCAGGTTTATATCCTATGTATAGATAACAGGGCTTCAAACTGAACCCAAACCTGAACCCTGAACTCATTCCAGTTTGAGCATTAAAAAAAAGTTTTTGAGCCAGAATCTAAACCCATACCTAAACCCCAAGTCAGGTGAAAAATTGGATTTGGAATCAGCTTTTAATATTTTTTTGGTATGATTAGCTATTTAAAAATTTAAAAAAATAAATATTTTTACTTGTCTCTCTACACATAGGATTAAAATTTTAAACCCAAACCTGAACAGAACCTGAATCCTCTAAATTTTAACATATTAAACCTGCACCAAATCTTGAACCTAATTTTTGATGGGTTTGAAGCCCTGATTTAATCCTTTGACTAACAAACTTATCTTTGGTGTTTTTTGTTATTTCCCCTTAAAAATATTTCTTTACTGTTCATTCAGGTGTATTCTTGTTATGATAAAATTCATGATGGAGAATTTCAAAATTTGCTTTAAGTCCAGGTTACTGAGAATAAAGAAAAGAGAGCTCAGACCCCAGATTTGGAGCTAGAATGAGCTGAATTTGATTCCTTGCCCTACCACTTACTGGCTTTAACACCAGGAAAGGAACTTAACTCCTCTGAAGATCAGGTTCCTACCCTGTAAAAAGGAAATAATAATACCACCCAGTGGAGGTGTTAGCAGAATTAAGAGAAGTAATGGAAAACGCCAACACCAGGCAACTAGTCAGAAGCCATTTCTTCAGTGTTAGTTCCTCTTTCCTTTTGTGTGAGCAGGTTGAGGTTCAGCTTAGGTTAGCTAGTTTACATGGATGATAACTAGCTAGCTCACTTTCATCATCCACAGATGAGGTGAATCAGAAGAGTGAAGGATCTTATTCAAGAGGACAGTGGAAAGATTAAATCCCATAAATCCCTTTCTTATGTCCTCACCTTTCCTCTTACAATATTAGCTTGGCCTATGATCTTGAATTCCATAAAACTTAGCAGTTACCTCTGAAACTTCTCAACTTGGTGCCACTAAAAGATCTGGAGATATGAGCAAATATAATCTCCAATGATTTGTTAATTAAGGCAAAAGCGTAGAACATATAATTTATAGGTCCTGTGATTATTAAGAAACCCTTTCACTCATATGTGTACTGAAATTTAGAAGTACACAGAATTTAGATGTCATTTTGGAACAGCATCCCCAAATGTTCTGTCAGTTTGTTGGGCTGTTGGGGGCTTGTGTGTTTCTATGATGCTGAAGGCTATTCCACCATGATTTTAGACACCAGCAGGGCGATTCATGGTGGACATGTTTCAGCTGATCTTCCAGACTAAGACAGACTAGGGAGAAGGACTCAACAGCCCACTCCTGAAACAATTAGCCATTGAAAACCCTATGAATAGCAGAGAAGCACTGTCAAATATAATGCCAGAAAATGAGCCCCCCAGGCTGGAAGGCATTCAAGAAATGACTGAGGAAGAGTTATCTCCTCAAAGTAGAGTCAACTTTAATGATGGGAATGGAGTAAAGCCCCTGGGACCTCCTTTTGCTGATGTGGCATGACTGAAAATGAGAAGAAACATAGTGACTACAACATTGAGCTCAAACATAAAAAGATTATGTGCATGGCACAGTGTTGGGTAGTGTTTCATTGTGTTGTACAGAGTTGCTATGAATTGGCTCCAACTTGACGTCACCCAACAACAGCAACAATTTGGTATAACATGAGATGGCACCCAGTTATGAGGTTTATGCCCACAAGTAGAGTGGCTTGTTTGAAGCATGTGTGCATTTAAAATTGAATAAATATTGGCAAATTTTACCCTCATAGGAGACAACACTGAGTTGAATTTTCTCTAGCCATATTTGAGAATGCCAATTTCTCCCATACTTCACCCAAAACAATACATTAGCAAATGCTCTGATATTTGCTAATTAGGTAGATAAAAAAGGTTCGTTTTAAGGATTTGATGACCCATCTTGTTTTCCTCTCATGTTAGCATTCTATCACCGTGACAAAATACTAGTGAAAATCAGCTTACGAGAGGAAAGATTTATTTTGCCTCATGAGGTTTTAGTCTATGGTCAGTTAGCTCCATTGCTTTTGAGCATGTAGTGAGACAGAATATGGTGGGGAGCATGTAGGAGGAGCCTCGGAAGCAAAGGGAGAGGAAAAAGCCAGTATCCAATATGCCCATCCAGGGCATGTTCCCAGTGACATAAGCTCCTTCCACTAGGTCCAACCTCTTAAAGTTCTACTAGCTCCAAGTTGTACCACAGACTGGCAACCAAGCTGTTAGCATAGGAGCCTTTGGGGAACATTTCAGATACAAACCATAGTACTTCTCTTGTTCTTCAGCCCTTCCCTCTTCCCTGCCACATTCCTTCTCCATCTTTTTCTGTTCACTCTCTGGTGTTTTGGGTTGAAATTTTAGATTGCTTAAAGTTTTTAATTGGGATGCATATACCAACAAAGACTCCAGATATCAGCAGGAAATTAAACCCAAAAAGGATGGATGAAAAACCCAATACATCAGTCACAATATTGTTGTTAGGTGCCATTGAGTTGGTATCCAACTCATAGCAACCCTACGTACAGCAGGGGAAACACTATTGTCAGTGCTTCTCTGCTATTCCTAGCGTTTTCAATGGCAGATTAATTTTTGGGAGTGGGTTGCGGGGTCCTTCTCCCAAGCCTTTAGTATCTGGTGTCCCCAGGTGGTCTCCCATCCAAGTACTAACCAGGCCCAACCTTACTTAGCTTCTGAGATCTGACAGGATCAGAAGCCACAGTGCTACGGCTGTAGGCATTCACAATATTAGTCAGTAGCATGCTTCAATACATAGTTGGTCCAAAATTCCTCAGCTTTTGGAGTAGGATTTTGTATTTTATTTTATTTTACTTCATTTGCTGTACTTAGGGGTTAAATCCAGGGCCTTGTGCACGTGCATACTTTGTAAGTGTTCTACCACTGGGCTGCACTCCCAGTCAATTTTATTTATTTATTTATTTATTTTGACGCAGGGTCTCACTAAGTTATGCAAGCTGCCTCTGATCTCAAACTTGTGATCTTCCTGTATCTCCCTCCCAAGTCGCTGAGATTATAGGAGTGCACCCCTGTGCCTGGCTGGAGTGGGATTTTACAAAGGCATGACCTCAAGGATAGTGAAATATTGATAAGGCCTTCCAGTCCACTTGTCTTGTCATGGCCAAAGAATGCAGCATATACTTTAAATGCTCTAAAAATCAAGTGGGAAGTGTTTCACGGTCTCAGGTGCAGCACACTCAGCTGCAATGCAGCAAAGTTATAGAGGTGCCCACCAGCCTCGGCACTGGGTGAAGAAAGATGCTGCAGGTACCTTGGCTGTAAGCTTCCTCAAGACCCATTTTCGGTCCCTGCCTATTCATAGCCCTTCATGGTACCATTGGGAGGCCAAGACTGTGATGAGCAGTTGCTTCTTGTCAATTTCAAAGATACTAGGAAACTAAGTAACTTTGGATTCAGGGCCAGCACCCTGGACGGTTTTTGAGACTTTTAGGCCACTGTTCTCTTCAAGTTTTTGCTGGGAAACCCCTATCAAGTTTAAGAGGGGACATTGTCCCCCTCACCCGCCACATGCCATTGTCCTCCTCTTGTTTATCCTTTGTAAGAGGTGTTCCCACTCAGTGAAAACGTTGTGGTAAGGGTGACCATACTTTTCAGTATTTTTCCAGCATAAATGGTCATTCATTATATTAATGTGTTTCAGGCAGCATTGTGTAGTGATTAAGAGCATGAACTCTAAGACTAGACTGCCTGGGCTTACATTATTGCTCCACCACTTATAGGTTTGTTAGGTGCCTTCAAGTGGGATCAAACTCATAGTGACCTTAGGTACAGCAGAACAAAACACTACCCGACACTATGCCTTCCACAAAATCTTTTTATGTTTGAGCCCGTTGTTGCAGCCTCTGTTTCTTCTTATTTTGAGTCATGCCACATCTGCAAAAGAGGTCCTAGGGGCTTTACTCCATTCCCTCCCGTCATTTAAGGTCAACTCTACTTTGAGGAAGCAACTCTTCTCTAGTTGTGTCTTAAATGCCTTTCAACCTGGGGGGCTCATTCTCTGGCATTATATTTGACCGTGCTTCTCTGTTATTCATAGGGTTTTCAATGGCTAATTGTTTCAGGAGTGGGCTGTTGAGTCCTTTTCCCTAGTCTGTCTTAGTCTGGATGCTCAGCTGAAACCTGTCCACTATAGGTGGCCCTACTGGGTATCTAAAATCCTGGTGGCATAGCTTTCAGCATCACAGCAACACACAAACCCCCAATAGCATGACAAGCTGACAGACACGTGGGGGCCTTACAGGCTGTGAGATCAAAATGTCACTTACCCACCCCGTACCTCAGTTTTCTCATCTGTAAATGACGATAATTAAATATACACATACATATATACTGTAGGTGTGTATATGTATAGTTTAATGAAATGCCTGGCTTAGCATAGGTGATCTGTGTTTATTATTTTTAGTAGTAGTCATACTTTTTATTGCAGACACTAAGGATTAATTGGAAAAATGCTTTCTGTGTACCATTTGTGCAAATATCTTACATTTATTAACTTCACATACAACAACCTCATAAATGTTATCATCTTCCCTTTTTTTTCTTTTTTGGCAGTACTTGGGAGTTGAACCCAGGACCTTGTGCATCCTAGGCAAGTGCTCTACCAATAGGCTGCAATCTCCAGGCCCTTTTTTATTTTGTCATTTTGAGACAGGGTCTTGCTAGGTTACACAAGCTGCCTATAGCCTAGAATTCGTGATCCTCCTGCCTCTGCCTCCCAAGTGGCTGGGATCACAGGCATGTGCCCGTGGTGCCTGGCTTTCACCCTCTTTTTACATACAGACATGAAAGCTGGAGAAGTTAAGAACATTGCTCAAAGAAAGAGCTTGCGTAAGTTGGAAAATGGCTGAGCTGGGGTTTGCAGTCAGACTCTAGAACCTGCAATTGTAACCATTGTCCTGCACCACTTTTCTCCTTGGGAAGGCACAACTCATAACTGTGGCATCCTGGCTGTAGTAGTTAGTGGCATCCCCTGGCATGGCAGTAACAGTAATCATTCTGCTGCTATACATAAGAGGGGCATAGAGCTCCAGGTGCTGCCCTTACTACTTAACCACCTGAGCCCATCTCCTCCTGCTGGGCCTCATGAGAGAGCTGTGGTTGGTATTCCCACAGCTGAGAAAACTGAGGAATACAACAGACTGTGATATGAAGTGGTGGAGCAGTAACGGGAACCTAAAAGGCATGAGGCCAGCCACCTTGTCCTTAATACCACCCTGATTTCCTCCAACCAGAGTCTGTGTCCTGGATCAGTAGGCCTGCAAATTTGAGACAGAAGAGCAATGTGGGTGTTGGGGATGTGGAAGCGTTCCTTTCTCCTTCTAGTCTGATCTGTCTCACACGATTCTGCCTGGGGAGAATTTTTTTTTTCCAAAGAAGGCTAAAACAAACTCTGCTGTGGTATGTTCAGACACTGTAACTGAGGCTTGCCTTATTTTGTTTAAGTCAGTTTCACATCTTCAACAGGAATGAAGAATTAAGGGTCTTTCTTAAGCTGGAATCAAACAATGCCTAAGCCAGACCATGGCGTCTAGTCCGTTGGGGGTTTTAAGAGAGAAGACAGCACTAAGGAGGAGTCTGGTGTTTTCTAGAGGGTAATGAGCACAGTGGTTCTCCCAGGAAGGTGTGGGGAAGAATAGGTCAGTTGTGACGGAGGCCTTCCTAGAACCAACATTTTAGGGACTTCAGATGTATTTTGGGGGCAAGCACTTTGACCTAGGTAAGATAAGAATAGGAAATACACTGAAGTCCCTGAGCCTAGAAAGGGCCACACTCATTCATGTGGGACAGAAAGGACCAAACAAGGAGCAAAGCTCTTGGATGCCATAACTCTTATGCCAAGAACATGGTACAAAGAGGAAGATACCATTTTATCCAATAAAAATGAAGAGTCTTCTTCTTGATCACATGCAAATATAGATTTTTTTCTTTTTTACTACCTTATTAGTGAAGACACTTGAGAATTATACTTTTAATGCTTTTTAAAAGTTTTATATTTTGGCACTATTCTTCCTCAGTAATGTTGAAATAGTAATAGTTTCCTTTCCCTCATATTCATATGTTGCTTGAGTCTGTAAGATCATGTATGTAAATACATGTTGTTGTTGTTAGGTGCCGTCGAGTCAGTATCTGACTCATAGTGACCCTGTGTACAACAGGTGAAACACTA
Source organism: Pedetes capensis (assembly GCA_007922755.1). Classification (NCBI taxonomy): domain Eukaryota; kingdom Metazoa; phylum Chordata; class Mammalia; order Rodentia; family Pedetidae; genus Pedetes; species Pedetes capensis. The sequence goes on from VMDO01001021.1 coordinate 206,768, forward strand.
TTGTCAGTGCTTCTCCGCTGTTCATAGGGTTTTCAATGGCTGATTGAGTTTTGGGAGTGGGTTGCTGGGTCCTTCTCCCAAGCCTACAGAACCTGGTATTCCCAGGCAGGCTCCCATCCAAGTACTAACCAGGCCCCACCCTGCTTAGTTTAAGGATGTGTTTTATGGCTAGTATTGAGTTAGTCCCATGAGACTGCAAAGACAGATAAAATTCAATACTTGCCCCCAAAAGAAGACAGATGAGTCAATAAATTTGGTGTTAAAGATGCCCTGATAGGAAGGATTTGTGTATGGGATACTAGCCTCTCTTCTATCATCTCCTTTATTTCCTTTCCTTTTCTTTTTTCTTTCTCATTTTGAGAAGTAGATCTTTCATAGAATATGTTAGATTTGACGACAAATCCAAATCCTTGGCTGTAATCAAACACTATCTAGCCACTCGTGTTCCATTGTGGCAAATGCTTTGAGGATTTATTAGTGAATGAGAAGTGGCATCTGTCTGTAACAGTTTGAAGTTCAGTGGGTGCCATTCCATTTATGTTACTAACCACAAAGCAAAATGGACAAGGTATGAATAAATCTCTACTTGTGTTCACGAGCCAAGATGAACAATTCTGTATGTGATGGTGTTGTAGAGAGGCATCTTGGGATGAAAGGATAAAAGTGAAAACTTTACGGAAGAAATAGGCTTAGTTGGTAGGACAGGACTGAGGGTTGGCAGAAGTATAATCCCCAGCACTGCAAAAATGGGAGGACCTGGCAATCCACTCCCAAAGCTATCCGGAAACAGTCAGCCATTGAAAACCCTATGAGGGTCACCATGAGTTGGACCTGACTTAACGGCATCTAACAACAACAATTTAGGACTCTTAGCTGTGAAGTCATGCAGGAATAGGGACACTAGGAATTTTCATTTTAGATGCTCAGTGGATGCTTATTTCATCTATATTAATTCTATGGTGTTGTGTACTTTTTTCCTTAAATCTTATTATTTTTTAACTTTTAACGTGATTGTCAATACTATTAGATTTTAAATCTGTATCCTGTACTTTTTTGTTCTTCTTTATAGCAAGGAGTTTTCAAGTTGTTTCTTGACACTGAAAGATTTAGTTGGGCTATTTTCCCTAGAGAAGTTAGATTTTAGATCTATCTGGAAATTGCTGTTTTCCCATTTTATTTATGAAGATAGCATTTCAGAATGCATTTTCCTTTTTCTCTTTCATCTTGAAACATGTTTTTATCTTCACTTAATACTGGTTCTGTATACTTTTGGATATGCATATATTCAAGGCTTTTACATGAATGTATGTTTTGCTGATACAAGTGAAGGAGTGAGTAATAGTATATGTTTATTTATGACCTACATGTTGTTGTTGTAAGAGATGAAAATATAGATGATACCCTTTTTTTCTTTCCTTTTTTTTTCTTTTCTTTCTTTTTTTTTCTCTCTCTCTTTTTTTTTTTCAGTATTTGGGGGTTGAACCCAGGACCTTGCACATACTTTGCAAGCACTCTACCACTGGGCTGCTCCCAGGCCCATTTTTTATTTTGAGTCAGGATCTCATTAAGTTATGTGTGCTGTCTTTGGCCTCAAATTTGTGATCCTTACAAGTTGCTGGGATTATAGGCATGTGCCACTATGCCTGGCAAGATGATACATTTTTACAGCTATCCTACCTCTGCGTTGAGTCTGAACAAAGTAATCTTAGTATTTATTGCTATTACCTATTATTAGTATTTTATGTTTCCTCATCCTTGCCTCCATTTAACATGGATTATTGGCTGTAAACAAATATAATTATTGCTCCTTTTTTCATTTTAAACATTGCCATTTTTCTTAGGACCCATTCAATTAAATTAAACAATTACAAATTGACTGCAAATTGTGCACAGAGCTCTGTATTAGAAGCTGGTAGATGCCTGGCTTCTAAGGGATCATGTTCTAGTGTGGAGGACTGTCTATAAATCACTCCATTATCAGTTAGATTGTGAAGAATGCTATAACCAAAGAATAACAAGTTTCTGTGGGGTTTGAGAGGAAAAGAGATTAGTTTACATAGGCATCATCCAAGTTCCTGCATTTCTTTGGCTAATTAAGCTATTTCATGATGTCTAAAATCCCCACTGTGCACAGTGCCAAGCACATACTGTCCAGCCTCCTCAGTACTATGTTGAAACATGGTATACATATGGATGAAGAAATCTAACACGCTACAAAAGGATATACAGTGGAAAATAATCTCTTAACACATTCCATCATCCTTCCTCTCTAGGGACACCCGCTTTCCAAAATTTCTTGTGTCTGATTGATTGTTAAAGATTTGTTTCTGGAAGATCCTTTTAAAATTTCGTTGAATTCAGCCCAATGTAATAAACATTCTGCATATGTGTTATGCTAGGTCCTGGGAATACCAAGAATAGGATCCTGATTTCTGAAAGCTTCCAGTGTGATACACATAAAGATATAACTTGGAATATTAGATGTTCATTGATATATTGAAGATATGATGTCAATGCTCTGATAACACAGAAGAGGGAAGGAATGACTCACGGCCCTAGGGTGGAGTTGGGGAAATTTTATAGAGGTCATGCTGCAGCTGAGACTTGGTGAGACTTGGGCAGTGAGGCTTTCACTAGACTGAGGTGAAGGCAAGTAAATCCTAGGCCAATAGAATCGTGTGTTCAAAGAAACACAAGATTAAAAATATATGTTGAAGTAGGATCCATGCAGTAGAAGATAATGCCTAGAGATTGTGGCTATGTGGTCAGGGACATTAAATTTTTCATCTTGTGAAGTTAAGATGTTGTCCAGGAAAGGATGAAAGGAAGTAGTTGAAGGAGTATATATGTGGTAGATACAGAGGGCCTATTTGCCTTTTAGAAGGAAAATTTTGACAATCCTCTGAAGATGGAATGGACAGGAGAGGTGTCAGCATGATGATCTGTTAGGATTGCAACTCTGGTTATCACCTGGAGGGGACAGAATGAGAAAGTGGCAGTAGAAACAAAGAACAATGAGATCTAAGAGATTATAGAAAGAGAAAAGACAGACTATGAAGTATAAGGCATGCTCCACCTCAGGCCTTGTGTACTTGCTAAGGGAACAGAGATGAGTTTAGACACTCATGTCTGTAGTCCTAAAGGAGCCAGGAATCCAGAGAGAAACAAATCAGTCCTAAGCTGCATAATAAGACATGAGAAGAAGAGAAAATCCTGAGAAAAGATCAGTGTTTAGATAGGAGGCAGATAAAAAGCCATTGGTGATAGAGGCAAAGTGAATGAGACAAATAGTAAGAAGAAAACATGATGGGAGTCTGAGCAAGGTGTGTGTCTCAGTGTCTGACCATTGCTTTACTTTACTTAAGTCAAGTCAAGATTGAGAGAGAGAGAGAGAGAGAGAGCTTTGGCAGTAAGAAAGTCAATGTTGACATCTGAGGGAGAATATAATTTATTATGGCAAGGAAAGGTCATAGTGGAGCATCTTAAAGAGAAAGGTAATGAATTGACCCATGCCCTTTGCCATGAAGTGGGGATTATGGAAGGAAGTAGGGTTGCCATATCTTCTGTGCTTCTCATGTTATCTCCTCAGTGTATTTTTCCCAGGGTGGTTGGTAAATGTGTGGCCAAGTGTGCATCCTTCCGGGGGAGAGGAAATTGGTTGTTGTGCTAGTTACTTGTGCATCCTTGTGTCCAAACTACCGGATGGAAACAACTTAGGGAAGGAAAGATTTATTTTGGCTCATGCTTTCAGGGGCTAGGATTTAGCTCAGTTGGTAGAGCGCCGCGCTGCAGTCTGTAAGGTCCCAAGTTCAATTCCCAGTACCGCAAAAAGTGGGAGAAGGACCTGGCAATCCACTCCCAAGGCAATCCCGAAACAGCCAGCCATTGAAAACCCTATGAGGGTCGCTATGAGTCGGATATCGACTCAACGGCACCTAACAACAACAACATGCTTTCAGAGGGTTAGTCCATGTTGGTGGGGAAGGCATGGCGGAGCAGCTCCATCCATGGGGTGGGAGTGTGTGGCAGAGGCGGTTCACAGCATGGTGGGTTGGGAAATAGAGCTTTCAGGAACTGGAGGCTGTGTTTCACTTTCAAAGTCCTGGCTACAGTGACCTACTAAGGCCAGCTATGTCCCACTTCCTAATGTTTCTACAACTTCCCAAAATAGAGCCACCTGCTGTGGACCAAGTGTTCAAACATGAGCCTGCATGGGACATTTCTGATTCAAATCATAACCGTCCTCTGGTGTGTAAAATGCAGTGGTCAAGGGAGGGAAAAGCGAGGGTTCAGCAGAATCTCCACTGGGAATGTTTCTGGCACTGAGCTTGGGATGGGTCTGTCCACTGCCTTCACTGGCAAGCTGTTTTGTTGTTTCTGTTGAAAGTCCAATTTTATGTGTGAACCCAAATAAGACCATTTGATATGAGCTTGTGAAAAAGATCCCCCCAAAACTTTTGCCTCACCTCATAGAACTCAATCCTTCTTGTCACAGATGAGATCAATCCTGTCTGCATTTTCCTGTGTTGCATCCATGTGAATGCAGAAGGCTCTTTTGAAAGACCCAGCGCCAAACACCATAGAGAGTTCTTATGTATAGATTGAGATGTACAGATTAACGGCCACAGTCCTAACATGGTGTTCTGGAAACAGCGTCAGTCTGCATGAGGAGAAAGCCAGAGAGTTTGTTAGGTCACCGGAGCCTGGAGCTTGAAGCCCAGCTTTACTGTACGGCATGCTTCTGTTGTTTATAACTTTCTGTAATGTGTGATAACAAAGAGCAGTGTGTGGTAACAAAGAACACTCTGTTACCACGAGTTATTTTAACCACCATCCTTCGGCTGCTCAGCCTTTTTTCCCCCTTCTTCCTCACAGCTCTGTTTCTGGCTCCATGTCTCCGTCACCCACTTCCACCTCCTCGCCAGCTGCTCCTTGTCGTCTCTTTATGTGAAGTCCTTTCCCGTGGCTCTTTCTCCTCCACACAGAGATCCTGCTGGAGGCTTTTGCATTATAGCATTAGCAATTTGCCATTTTCTTCTCCTTTCCTTGCACGTATGTTTCTACCAAGGGTTCTTCAAATTGAGAGAACCCCAAGATAAAAGATATTTCAGGGGCCCCTCGAAGGTTAAGGGAAGTCTAGGAAGTGTGTGTGTGTGTGTGTGTGTGTGTGTGTAAGAGGGAGAGAAAGAAAGAGATTGCACATTCCTGGCAACTTGTCGCTTTGCTGTTGACTTTGAGGGCTTGATAGTTGTTTTTGCTCTTCTCAAAGGACTTCTTTCTTTCTTTTCCCTCTCTCCCTCCCTCCCTCATGCCCTCCCTCCCCATCCCTTTCTTTCTTTCTTTCTTTCTTCCTTCCCTCCTTCCTTCCTTCCTTCCTTCCTTCCTTCCTTTCTCTCCTTTCTCTCCTTTCTCTCCTTTCTTTCCTCTCTTTTATGCTGGGGATGGAACCCAGGTCTTTGAACATGCTAGCACCTCTGCTGCTGAGCTACATCCCCACCCTTTGCTATCTTTTTAATGCTACTAGCCAAGCCTACCAAATATGCTTTATTAAACTGGCCCTGGAAGTGTCACCATATTTTATATACAACAACTTGACCCACACCCTGAATGCTGACTGGGTCCGAGGTAGCTCCATCTGAGCCCCTGGAGAGAAGTAGAAGTCATCTGCAATGGTATAGATGGTGATGAACCCAAAAGGGTCAAATTCAGGCAATTTCTTTCTCCAGAGATGATTTAGACATGTGCTGTCTTTTATTCTTCCATGAAGTAGCAAGTGAAATTAGAACTTGTTAATGTAAGCAAAAGCCTATAGCCGTAGCCCTGTGGCATCCGATCCCGTCAGATCTCGGAAGCTAAGCAGGATCGGGCCTGGTTAGTGCCTGGATGGGAGACTGCCTGGGAACACCAGGTGCTGTAGGCTTGGGAGAAGGACCTGGCAATCCCCTCCCAATCAATTTGCCATTGAAAACCCTATGAATAGCAGAGAAGCACTGACAATAGTGTTTCGCCTGTCATACGTAGGGTCGCTATGAGTTGGATACTGACTCGAAGGCACCTAACAACAACAACAATGTAAGCAAAAGGTACATGAAGCAAATGTATGGTAAGCTTTTCTAACCCTCTTGCACAGATTTCAAAGTACGGAGTGATTTTTATACCAGTTCTTTCCCTTGCTGTTGTGGAATTTTTGTTTGTGTGTTTGTTTTTGGCTTTGTTTCTAGAACACACCTAAGATGTTTTTCTTAAACTCTTTTCCTCGTAACCTTATTGTGCATAACTTGAGTGGTATATATCATACCAAGAAAGAATATAAGAACCATTCCAGCCAGGCACAGTGGGTATGCCTGTAATCTAGTACTTGGGAAGCTGAGGCAGGAGAATTACCAGTTCAAAGCCACACTGGGTTACACAGCAAGGCCAGTTTAGGCCAGCCTTGACTGCATAGCAAGACCCTGTCATAAACAAACAAACAAACCTAATCTAAAGAGTTCAAATTAAAAACTTCAATGGATTGGCTGTATGCCCTTTACAAAGTAAATAAATGTCTCCATCTCTCAGTTTCTTTACCTGTAGAATGAGGGAGTTGAACAACATAAATAATAACATCTTGTCCATTTTAAACATCCATTAATAAAAAGACTGGAAAATGGTTTTTTCCTGGTGTTTCAATCCTCTGTGTCTAGTTGCAGCTACCTAGAGGAGTATGGTAAGGATTATAGACTGACATGCTCAGTGAAAAGAGCAGGGTATTGATTAATGATGTCTACTTTAAACACAGCAATGGGTAATGGTGGTTTACTTTCCTTTTTTGCTATTTCTGCTCTAACCCTACTAAGAAGGACCACAGGGCAATTATATTCACCCCCTGACATACATACCACTTGAACCAAAATGCAGGGTTCTATTCCTTTTTGAGATGATTCAGCTTCAGTTAAATCAGATTTTTGTTCCCTGATTTGTATGTCTTAAAACCAAGGGGAATAGAGAAAAAGATGCATGGGGTAACTCAGTTTAAACACATCTTCACTTTAGACCCACATCTTCTAAACTAAAACTGAGGCATTTGCAAAGGATGAAGCACTAAATTATAACCCATTACTCCTCTAATATAGCATCGAGGCTTAAACTTTGACTTTTTAAAATATATAACCATGGGCCTAGGAGCAAAAAGAGGTGTTGAGAAATGTGTGGGAAATTATACAAACTCCATCTTCAATCTGTTTCAAAAGTGAATACTGGTATTTTAAAAAAATAATTGCTCTAGGATGTCTGACAAAATTATGTTTTCAAAGTAAGTTAAGAGTGCAGGGCTACAAAATAGTGTTTTTGGAATGCTAAATGGGGATGGGTGATGTTAATCAGATTTCAAGGTTCATCTTGACCCACTGTCTCTCGGGACACTGATCAAAGTTTTGTGAATCCTTCTGATGCGGAGTTATTCATTAGAGTTCTCAGCATATAATTATGGACTGTCAGAAGATCTCAGTTTTGTGTAATAAATGAGTAGCATGCCTGCGGCTTGCTGAAGTGTTAGCTTAATAACCTCATAAGATAAGTTGTTTTTTTTCTTTCCTCCAGACCTGAGCAAACTGGCTTAGGTCTTGCCCACCCCACCTCAAATGAAGATGTAAAGTTTAGGCTTTGATTTCCTTAAAAGTTTATTTCTAAGGGGAAGGAACATAGCTTTGGATTTTATTCCCTTTCCTTTATTCTATTTTCTTTTGGATTGGAAGTATAACAGGTTTTGTTTTTATGCATGAATTGGGGTAAGGATATATAGGTTTTTCTTCTACCACACATGGTTATATACAGTAAGATGTTAGTAAATCAGTGCCGATAAGCAGTGCCATGTTTAAATTGCTGCCTGCATGATTCTCTTACTCAGGGATACAATTATTTCCCTTGGTTTTGACAAGATGTCAACTGTGATATGCACAGAGCACAAACATATCCTAAGACACCCGTGTGCATTAGAAATGTTTCCAGAGGAAGACTCAAGTATGTGTCTGGGCCTCCCATTCTGACTCGTCCTCTGTCTTTGGATGTTTATGTTTAAGTTATTAGCTGATTATGCACATGAAGTGGCATTTAAGAAGCATGAATCATTCTATTTAGTGATCATAATTAACAGCGGTTTCTAGGAATATTTTGCCTTCATTTTCAAGTTTGAGTGTATAAAGAGAAGGAGAGCAATTCATTATCAGTCATTTTGTTGGTAATGGTGGTAGAGGCACTTGTGCGTAAGAGCTCCAAGAGGGAGATCATAGTGGCTAATTTATGATAGACTTGTACTGCACACCTACTGCATGTGGCTCGCTGTTGAGAATACAGAGATGTGGCAGTTACAGAGTTTGCCAGTGAGGAGTTGATAGTCTAGTTGGGGAAGTATATTTGTGACAATAGGTTAGTTGCTCTAACAGACCCCAAAATGACAATGGCTTTATGCAGGGTGTATGTCCCATGTCCAGTTAGTCATGAGGGCTTTCCACATGTTCATTCAGAGACTCAGGCTTCCATCTACCCTAGGTTCCACTGTCACTGAGGTCTACCTTGCTCTCTCCATTTAGACCAAATAGAAATAATGAAAAAGAAGTTTACTCACAGGAGGACTGAAAAGAGGCAAGTCCCTCTATCCACAGCCCATTGGCCAGAACTCAGAGACATGGCCAAATGCAGATGTGAGCAAGGCTGAAAAATGTAGTCTGATTTTATAGCTGGCTGATTATGCCATCTACTGTAAGTCTATACAACAGAGTAGTGAGGGTTGAATGTGGTAAGGACAGGCTAGGCAAAGAACTGGGGAGACCTGAGAGAGCTAGATGCTTACTATTCTGGAAAGATTTAAAGTGGATCATTTTTGTACCAGCTCTGTCTGGTGGTCATGCTCCTATATTGCATGGTAATTCTCAGTAATTGACTGGAATCTCAATGCTTGGCATTAAATACGAAGCTCACTGTGTAACCCAAGTATTGCTACAGGATTCATGGTGGCTAAAAATTCTGGGACAGACCCCTGTTCTCTTCTGTCATGACCAAAGGCCAACCAGGCAAGTGTAGAAAAATGCCTAAAGGGGTGGAAACACTGCCTATGAAACAGATCACCCCATGGATATGTGTGTATACAAGTATAGTGGGTGGTGGGCAGAGCCACTTCAAAGGCGGTTTTCTTAAGAACGGAAAGGGGATGTGGAGGTTGAATTGATGAGGCATAAAGGGGATCCAACAGGAGGCCTGGGTTTAGGTATTGCTACTGAAGAACCTTGTGATATTTGCCCCTCACTTTATCTTTCTGAGCTTTGGTATCTCTCATGAATCTTTAATACTCTTAGATTTCTTCCACTTGACAGCTGGATGAGTTTTCAGCCACTTGCTATTCAGGACCAGGATTATGGTCAGAAATCTAAAGGGGCACCCAAAGCTCATTCATCAAGTTAAATAATATTTTAATGTAATATTTAAAGTAATCACTCTTAAGCCGTGCATTGTGGTGCGTGCCTATAATCCCAGCAACTTTGGAGGCTGAGGAAGAAGGATTGTGAGTTCAAGGCCAGAAGCAGACTGCCTAACTTGTCTTAACCTGTCTTAAAAAACAAAAAAGGGGCTGGTAGTGTGGATCAGTGATAGAATGCTTGCCTAGCATGTGCAAGACTCTGCATTCAACCCTCCACTACTGCAAAAAATAAAATAAAATTTAAAATATAATCAATATTAACTTAAAATATCCGCAAGGAAAAAAATATCAAAATTTTAAAGTGGATAGGGTCAGTACTAGTGATTTATCCTTTGCCTCAACTTCTGCATGACTCAGCACAGCACTGTTAATGATCTTATCTTTATTTAAAATGTTGACATTTTGTCCATCATGGACTTTTTATATTAATGTTGGTGACTTTAAGTATTACATCAAAATTTTTTTCATCCTGAATTACTGAACTTTTGGAGCCCCTTTAAATTGTGCACCTAAGGAGACTGTGCCACATCTTACCCCTAGTCAGAGCCCAGGTTTACTTCTGGGTTCCCGGGGCCTACTACAATGGCGGATACATATTAGATGCTCAAGAAATGCTAATGAGTGCAAGAATTTGGGACAAAGAAGTGGGGGAACCTAACAGGTGTGGTGTCTTGGAAATGGAAGAAAAGATGTGTTTAGAACCATAGCATGCAATCTTCAGACCATTTAGAAGGATGGGTTTCATGGGGGAGTCAGTCTAGTCAATTCATTAGTTTTATAAGCAGGCAGATTCCTGTACAGACAGTTTTACAGTGTTGTTGTTGTTGTTAGGTGCCGTCAAGTCAGATTTTACAGTAGTGTTGTCCAAATGGATCCTTCTGTATAACCTTCTTAAATCGCTGTGCATATTTTCCATGTTTAAGAATAGTATTTATAGTGTGCTTTCTTTTTTTACAACAAACATCTGTCAAATACCTGCCTTTCTCTTTTTTCTTTTTTTACTTTTTTCTTTTCTTTCTTTATATTATTTTTGAGGGCAATATTTATGTTTGCTTATGTTTGCTATGATTTATTGATGGGGGGAAGGACTTGAAAATCCACTCCCTGAGGCAATCCTGAAATAATCAGTCATTGAAAACCCCATGAGGGTTGTTATGAGTGGGACACAACTTGACAGCACCCAACAACAACAACAACAACATGATTTATTGAATTTCTCTTGTGCACACTGTGTGCTTTGAATGATCACAGTGACCTTTTGAGGTAGTACTCTCTCAACCTCCAGGACATGCTTGAGGTTAAAGACATTTCCCTCCTTGTGACTTTCACAGTGTCCCAGGATGAGAACTTTGAAACTGCCCTGACCACTAATTAGGGGAGGAGTGTTCCTGGACAGGAAGATGAGAAAATCCCATTGGTGGAAGCAGTTGCTTCTGAGTTGCAGATGTTTCCAGATTGTGTGCCCTCTGTTTTGTTTTCTTTGCTATTTGCAGATACTGTAGGAGTTTAGGAGGGCTGCATCCCTTTCAGAACAAGCACAAGTGATATGTCCTGGCAATCTTTTCCCTAATTTTGCTTTGACCAGGATATTAAACAGATCTCCTTTTCTTCTATGAAGAGGGAATAATTCTAATAACTTCCACCCACTACCTTTGTTGGTAGTTGTTCAGAAGATGTAAAGAACACAGTATTTGCTGAGTGTGGTGTTACTCAGCTGTCTTCCCAGTGACTTGGAAGGTGGAGATGGGAAGATCATGAGATCCAGGCCAGAGGCAGCCTGTATAATTTAGTGAGACCCTGAATCAAGTTAAAAATTTTTTAAAAAATGGGCTGGGGATGCATCCCAGTGGTAGAGCCTTTGCAAAGTATGTGCAAAGCCTTGAGGCCCTGGGTTCAACCCAGGTACAGAAAAAATAAGTATAAGTTATGTCATCTGTGCAAATTTACATGTTTGGAATTTGTTCCAAAAGCATTATGAATCTATTTTAGAGGACCAGAGAAGGTAATAGCATAAACTGGAACCAAAACATGGTGGAACATAGGTATAGGATTGTTGTTGTTGTTAGGTGCCGTCGAGTCGGTAGGTATAGGAAAACCACCTTTAATATGGATGAAATGTCTTGTTTCCATTTGGCTGGTTTGCATTGGAGGAGTTCGCGTGTCATTAAGCCTTGATCCTCTTTAACAACTTCCTGAAGAAACAAGGCTGCATTTTCAGCAAATGACCTAAAAGAAATATTTTTAAGAAAATGAAGCTTGATAGTTTTTCTGGGGAAATGTGGGCGGGGCATATTTCAAAACACAGCCTTCTCTTATTCAGAACTATCAGTGCCCTCTCTAAGTTCTAAAGTAGCTAAGCTCATTCTTAGTAGCTTCACTAAAACAAAGTACAGCCTGGAGCCAAAACTTTTATGCCAAACTTTAAACTAAAGCAGATTTTTATAGCCATGTTAGAAACCTCTGAAAGAAAGGATATTATAATGAAAAACATTGACCTGTCCTTAGCTTACCAGCAGAGATGGCAGCAACTGGCGGAAAGGGACCTCTTGGCTTCCTGTGGTGGTCAGATCTACAGGTGGGGTGGCTAGGGGTATCTATGACCCCTAGTGGCAGGTGCCTTCTGTTTTGGTTGAGCTGTTTTGGGGACCAGGTAGATCTCCAGAGGCCTGCAGCCATAGCCCTGTGGCATCCGATCCCATCAGATCTCGGAAGCTAAGCAGGGTCAGGTCTGGTTAGTACCTGGAAGGGAGACCGCCTGGGAACACCAGAAGCTGTAGGCCTGGGAGAAGGAGCTGGCAACCCCCTCCCAAAAATCAATCTGCCATTGAAAACCCTATGAACAGCAGAGAAGCACTGACAATAGTGTTTCCCCTGTTGTACAGAGGGTCGCTATGAGTTGGATACCGACTCCACGGCACCTAACAACAACACAACAGATCTCCAGAGAGCCCTGGGGCCATGCAAGAACAATTACATAGTTACAGAATCAGAAGGTTTGAAAGGGAACTTGAGTTGCCCAGATCTGTGGTTGTCAGACTGGTCTCTCCCAAACCAAGGGGTTTCACAGAAGGATGGGACAGGGCGTGAGTGACAGGGCGTGAGTGGCAGGGCTGTTTATCTGGGGTAAAGACAGGCAAGTAGGATTTGGACGTTCCATAGCCCCATTTTAGACAAAGCACCACTGCTTTTAAATTCTTATGTGTTAAGATTGGCATGAGATTACATTTTCAAAAAGGATTGCATTGCTACACATACTTTTAAGACCACTGGTCTGGTATAACTTTCTTTCAGCCTAGGAATTTCCTCTGCAATATCTTAGGTCAGAGGTAATTCACCCTCAGTTTATCCAGTTCCTGCAATGAGGCACTGTGTCAGCTAGGGTCCAGTAAAGAGACCAGAATCACACTAGTCATTTTAACAGAGAGAATTCTCTATAAAGATTTGTTAACTGGCCATTGGGAACTGAAAAGGTGAAGAGGAAAGGAACTGCAGGAAACAACTATTACAAAGGGAAGAAATTGGAGTTTTTAAAGCATGGAAGCACAGAGGAGGATATGGAGCTAGGAACCCGATCTCTGAGGAGGAGACTATACCTATGAGACTGCTTCTGGTGTTGGAAAAATGACAGACTGGAAATCACTGCTGCCACCAGGAACTGTTACTGGGGTAAAGCTGACAGGAGTAGAACATTGAGAGGAGCCGCCCTTTCTCTCCTTCAGTTTCTCTCCAGCACCCCCTATGGGTAGAGGCTGACAGAGAACCCAGCAATGAAGCAGAAATGGGATTGGAGATTGTCAGCATTGCACAGGACAGAATCAAAGGGTGGTAGTCAAATTGAGATGCAATAGCTTAAAAACCAGTACAGGATCTAACCTTTCCCCAAAGTATCTTGTTTTATTGTTGAATCAGCTTTAAATGAGAAACAAGACAGTCAAGAAAAGAAATTTCCTTTGAGGGAACTCATCTTTCTTTTCTAACTTTTCTTTTCTCTATGCCAACTATGCCCAGACCCTTCAACCTGTGGCAAGGGCATGTTTTGTGGACATTTTGGTTGGCAGCCGTTGGATACTTGCCAACTTGTCAGCATCTCTTTTAAACACCGTTCTCAATTTGTCAGTATCTACTGAAAGCCTTACGAATATGTATACTTTCTCTCCTTGTAATTGCACTTCTAGGAATTTATCCTTATGAATTTTTCATGGCTTGCATCAAAATTTAGCTATATGGTTATTAATTTCAGAGTTTCTGATTATTTTTAAAATCGTGGATATATTCAAGAATAGGGAATTGATTTAGACTGTGGAGTACTCAGCAGGTATTATAAATAATGAAGAAGAAAATTTAACAATATGAAAAGATAGCCATTATATTTTTAGGTTTAAAAAACAGGTTATGAAGTGGCATGCACAGAATCATTCAGTTTTTTTGTGGTGCATATTTATATCCATATTTTAAAAGAAAGACTGGGAGGATATGTGCCAAGTGTCCAACATATGGTGATTATTTTGAGGTGAAGATATGGTCAGTTTCAATTTTCTTTTTTTTTTCTACTTATTTGTATTTTAAACATAGTTTACAATCTCCAGTTAATTAAAATAGCTTAGTTGCAATACAGTTTTCTTTTGTAATGATAAAAAATTACTTTGGTGCTCAGAACAACACTATAGGTATAGAAGCATAGGCATAGATGATAGGAAAATAAACCGTAGGTACATTTTGACTAATATATAGTATAATAGAATTATGGTTTCCCTTCATCTGAAAAATGTAGTTCAAGTAAAACAACCTGAGAAGGCATTCTTTTTCCTTCTTTCTTTTTCCTTCATAATTGTGTTGCTCCATTGTAAGCTTATGATCATTGAAAAGTCTCTCTACATACGTATTTTTTTACCTGGAGACTCTGGTTCTCATGAGATAGTAGGTGGATCCCAGTTATTCAAGATTTTTTCTACTCTCTACATAGTTAAAATGAATTCTTTAATCAATTTTATTGGATGCTAATTTACATTAGTAGAAAGTATCCATTTTAAGAATTAAGTTCCATAAATTTTGACCAGTGTATATACTTGTGAAGCCATCATCCTTAGGTCATATATGGCGTATCTCCATGACCTCACAAGGTATCCTTGTGACTCTTTTTCATCAATCCCTCTGCCAGCTCTAGGCCTAGGCAACCCATTCTCTGTTTTCTCTTACTATGGATTAGATTTTGCCCATTTTAGAATTTTACATAAATGGAATCATCCAGTATGTAGCTTTTGTTCCTAGCTTCTTTTTCGCATGAATAAAAGCATGATTAAGAAGCTCATTCTTTTTGGTTGCTAAGTAATATTCACTTTATAAATATGCCACTGTTTGTCTGTCCATATACTTCTTGATAGGCATTTGGGTTGGTTTTGAGCTATCATAAATAAAGTTTCTGCAAATATAAAATTCTGTTTTAAAAATGTATGTCTAAATTTCATTTGTATATAAATCCCTCTGGAACATCTTTTAATTTCTTAAAAAATTTTTTAAAAACAGTTTTAGTATAGTATAGTTAGTATACAAAAAATTGAATATATTTAATGTGTACATTTTGATGAGTTTGGACATAGGCATATATCCACAATACCACATCACTACAATAAAAATACTAAACATATCTATGACTTCCAATAATTTCCTTTTATTTTTCTGTGATTTTGTATGTGTGTGTGATTTATCTCTATTTAAGCTCTCTTCTATCAATGAGCATATTTATCATTTTTCTGATTATGTTCCACTCATTTGGTGAGACAACCTTTTGTATCTTCATTATGTACTTGACATTGAGGGAAAGATTACTGGAGCCATCAGGAAACTATATGTAGCTCCCTAATTCTGTGACTGTAAGCAAGTCTCTTAAATGAGAACTTAAGTTTCCGAGTGTGGAGAATCTAGAACATTGCAGTAGATGATCTTATGGCTTCTGCTCTGATTCTGTGGTTTGGTGAAAATGCCAAACAACAAAATGGAAGCAAGATCTCCTTTACTGAGGTCACTTTGTCTTTGGTGACAGAGATGTCTGGGGCCAAGAGGCTGAAATGTAATTGAGTCCCGTGTTGCTGCTTTAAACTAATACTATCCAAGATGTCCTGGTACAGGAATAGGGGCCCAAATGTGGCTTCATGTTGGGGTTTCAAGATCTGTGGAATAAGGAAAACAAATCTCCTTTGATGTCATACGTGACCAAATTACAAAATATAGAACCATGTTGGGTACATTCAAGTCTGTTTCAACTAATAGTGACCCTCATAGGGTTTTCAGTGGCTGATTTTCTCGGGAGTGGATTGACATGTCTTTCTTCCATTTTTGTGTTACTGGGGTTCAAACCTGGGTCTTCAGAGGGTCCAGAGCAGCACTCTACCAACTGAGCTAACCCCCAGCCCCATAGAACCATAGAGAATATAATCTTATTGGATGGTAACTCTAAATCAGATTAAGAAAGAAGCTGGTGCAGAGCATTGACAACAGAAGCAATGGAGAACAGAGACAGAAATGTATTGGGATCTCTTAAGATTGTGAGATTTGAAGACACTGGCCCTCTAGAAATCACTAACAGGAGATGTGTTCAGAGGTGTCTGAGCCACAGAAGGATTAGAAAACAAGCATTCAGAAAAGAAGAGAACTAGGTTCCTGTAATTTCTGTGACAAAGCCCAGGCACCAAATTATGGCTTAGGTGGGGTGTTGTTTCAGCCCTAACCTCACAGTGGTTGGGGATCCACACTGAAATAGCTGCTAGTTGTTGACTTTGACCATCCCTAACCTGGAGCAGGCACAACAGTAAATTAATAAGGCTAAGTCCATTAGTTAAGGAGGAGGGTGGAGTCTGTAGCTGTGAGGGTGATGGACAAACTAGAAATGCTAGAGTGTGTGTGGAGGAAATGTTTGGAGTGCACTCCTGGTGCAAAGTTAATGAATAAAATTTCAAACTTGTACTTTGGCTCTCAGTTTGTGTAAGAGCACTCTTCAAATTACAACTTCAGTGATTATTTTGTGTTCCGTGTTGTAAGCAGGGATTTGTGTACTTACACACATCAGATGCATGCAGAATAGTGTGTCAGGTGCCTCTTTATATACACACATTGAATTACTTCAGTAATTTCCAATAACTCATTTTTACTTGGATATCAGAGATTAAGACACAGAGGCACAAAGCAGGGTGTGGTGGCTCAAACCTGTAATCCCAGAAATTCTGGAGGCAGAGGCAGGAGGATCGCAAGTTCGAGACCAGAGGCAATCTGTGTAATTTAGCAAGACCCTGTCTCAAAAAGTAAAAAAATGGACTGAGGATGCAGCTCAGTGGTACAGCACTTGCAAAGCATGCAAGTGCCAGGCTCTGAGTTCAACCCTGAGTACTGAAAAAGAAAAGAAAAGAAAACAAACAAACAAAAAACAGAGGCATAGAGAAGTAAAATCCTTGGTGGAGCTAGGATTTGAACCTAGGTGATCTGACTCTAGAATTTACCCTCTTAGCCCTCATGTTACATGGTTCTAGTACTTCATACTTCCTGGTCAAGGATAGGGAAGAGTACTTTGAGAGGGAGGTAGATGTGGTATGACAATAATATCTTCCTTCCACATGTAAAGTGTTACCCAGGTGAGACCATCCTGATTTTCTGTTTTGTCCATTGTGACTATTTCCCAGCCAGCTTTGCCCCTGGTGGTCTGTCCTGTTAATTCTAAGCCTAGACATGGAGATACAGGCTCCTTTCATTAATGAGTCCCAAAATGTGATTGCTCCAGGAGTGCTTTAGAATGATCTGAGTGCTTATTCAAAATTTTGTGCTTCATTCTCAATTTCCTGAATCTGAAACTTGTGCAGAGAGACCTGGTGATCTGAAGATGTAAGAAATCCCCAGGTGATTTGGTTGTGCACTGAGTTTTGGGGTACACTGTTAGAAGCATCCTATATCCATATTGTACTTGGAAGAATGTTGCCCATCAGTGCTGTGTGCCAGCCCAACTGTAGTGACCATGCTTGTAAATCATGGCAGACAAATGTATCTCTGCCTCCACTGTACCAAGGGAGTCAGTTGGTGGGCACTTGAGGAACAGGTGTGCAGCACAAACACAGTGATTCAAAGTTATCAAGCTGGGTTCCAATTTGAGATTGGCAGTTACTTTTAGCCCAAAATGGAGATACATCCTTACTAAAGGGAACAGTATTTAAAAAAACAAAGTAATAAACCTAAGTGAAAAAAAAAACCACCATAAACACACATCATGCTCTATGGTGAAAGCATATGCTTTTATTTAAGAGTTGTTTTACTACTAATTTGGGCTTTCAGCTCTATTTGGGGCTGTAAGTGAACTATAAAATGATGAGTGTGGCTTTGTTAGGCTGCTCATATGTATCACAAAGTTCTCTTTTTGAATTCGCTCTCCTTATGCAGAAGAAAGAAACTAAACAGCCACTTCAGCAGCACAATGATAGAACAACAACAACAACAACAACAACAAACCCCAGTCTTCTCTAGAAAGCCAATTCTCTGTCATGTGCAGAAATCTCTGTCATGAGCAGGATGTCGTAAAAAAGGAGCTCATGCTTGGTAGACGTTTCTGCAAATTGTAAAGAGGCAAAAAATGTCATGTTTTATTTACAGTGAATGCATGAGAACTAAACCCTGATAGCTCAATAATGGCTATTTAAAATGGCCCTGGAAGTTTTATTGGAAACCCTCCCTCCCTCTGGAAAATTAACAGGTTACTGCCCCAATGTTATTGATGGACTGAAGACATGCTGACCCCACAGTCAGGGAGGGCAGATCTGCCATGAAATGGTACCCGCTGGCCACATGGGAACATTGCATGCTGGTCCTTGTATACTTGCCCAATGAAGGCTCCCTAGGGTGGCCCTTTTCACAATAGTCCAAACCTTGCAAAGTTGTAAATAGCACAGAGAGCCCCTCTTTGGAAGATTTGTGTTGTGTATGAGACTTATGTTCAGAAAATGGGCAAGCAGAGTTATTATTATCATGATGAACTCTAATAGAGAAGACATGTAACTTGAAAGCATTCCATGCTGCAGAAGAAAGAATTCCTGGGATAGAATGTGGGAGCTGGACATAAGGATCATTCTCTGATTTGAGAAAGCCTCATTGCTCAGCTTTACCTGGTCATCTTTAGTGACTTAGACAGTGGGAGAACCTGCCAGGAGGGTATATGTTGAGCTTTGTCCCTTGTGTTGCACAGAGCTGTCTACTTCACTCTCTTGCCAAAAGGATGTTCCTAAGGCTTGTCCTCTTTTGATGTATTTCTTCAGATTATGTTGTTTGTCTTTGGCTTTATTACAGATGAGCCCTGGTGGCTTTTGTGTAACACTCAGGGCAATTTTTAACATGATATAAGAGAGTTCTATAAAACTGTAAAACCATCTTACCAGTTTTTCTCCTAAAGAATAGAAATACCAAATTAGGAATTGTGGGTTCTAAGGAGTATGGCAAAGGGAAAATTGAATTTTCCTTTTCCTTCTAATTCTAATAGTCCTGGGATCAGACCTGTGATATTAAGAGCTCCTAAAAGGCATAGATATTGGCAGGTATCACTTAAGCTTTTGCATAGTAGTCTGTTCCTTATTACTTAGGCAGCATCTATGAACTCCTTTTGAAAGTCAGTATCTGAGATTCTGGGTGATACAGTAAACATAGTTGGAGATTTCAAGGCCATTAATGAATTGTTGTTGTTGTTGTTGTTGTTAGGTGCCATTGAGTTGAGTCCAACTCATAGCAACCCTATATACAACAGATGAAACACTCTCCAACACTGTGCCATGCCTGGCACTATGTCAGTGCTTCTCAGTCATTCATAGGGTTTTCAATGACTGGTCGTTTTTAGGGCATGAGCTGCCACGTCCTTCTCCCAAGCCTATAGCACCTGGTATTCCCAGGGGCTCTCCCATCCAAGTACTAAGCAGGCCTAACCCTGCTTCTGAGATCTCATAAGACAATGCCAGGGAGCTATGGCTGCAGGCATTGATGAATTAGGAATAATTTATGTAAGACTTACTGTAATTCAACCCCACCATACCTCATTGGCAAAGTTAGTATTGAGTTTGCCTTGTGGATAATTAATTGATAAACTTCGTTTCATGTAGGATCATTTTGACTTGTTTAAAGAGGTTCCTGTGTGCCTTGGAATGTAAGGGGAGGATATCTATATAGAAATCTGCAAGCTTTTAAGGACATCTACTTGTAACTTACTTCCTTAATCATGTTCAGTGGGCCTGGCGGTTCTATAAAAGATGTCTTCTGTGCATATTTCCTATCATAGTGTATCTTAGAAATGTGTCTATAGGCATTTGAAGCCCATGCCTCCCAGTGATGCATTGTCTCCTTATTTAAATGCCAGGAATATTTTGTGACAATTGCTAATTCCTGAATGGAAGCTTTTCTTGTATTAGCATGCTTTGAAATTGAAAGGCCTTACAGATCTCTTTGCATAATATTGGCCAAAGCATCATAAATGAGTTTAAAAGGAAGAAAAAAGCCCCCCAGTGTGAAAGGAAAGAATAATGACAGAGACATCTGTTTCCTGTGAGTGTATATGTCCATTTTCTGAATGCTAACATACAGCTACAAAGAGCAGGGTGGTTTAACCTTGCCACCTTCTTGGGAAGCCCTTTTTTGTCTTTGTTGGACATCTCTGACTGGCCCATAAGAGAATTGTAGAAAGTGTTCTTGTAAATAATTGTAGAATCCCTGGCAACAGGTAATGTAATCAATTGATAATTGATTGCTTAATTATTTAAATAGTTGGTGACTGATTACTTTCTTTGGAGTATAACAATTTGAATATTTGGAGCAGGGTAATGTGAGAGATTATGTAGAGTTTACACACATACATGCACTTCTCTGCTCCTATACACACATGCACACCACTCTCTCCCTCTTTTTCTCTCCCTTTTGGGGTCTTTTTGCTCATAGAATGAATAGAGAGACAGTAACAATAGTGTATC
The DNA here is from genome assembly GCA_007922755.1 of Pedetes capensis. NCBI lineage: Eukaryota > Metazoa > Chordata > Mammalia > Rodentia > Pedetidae > Pedetes > Pedetes capensis. Next base: position 227,198 of record VMDO01001021.1, read on the forward strand.
TGGGGCGATAATCTTAGATACCTGGGAGATCATATTTAACAAACAAAATCTCCCAGGAAATATTCCTTATTTGTAAGTTTGCTCATTATCATATCCTGGTGCAAACCTGAAGTGATCCTAAGTCATTATCCATTAAATTGTTAGATCCAAGAGAGAATTCAGCACAGAATGGATTGCTATGGACTGTCCTACAAGGAGGATGTTGGCTAATTGAAGAATCTAGAGTGCTTTTCTGTAAGGCTGTCTCAGCCATCAGCTCTCGCCTTCAGCAGAGATAGTGAGGACAGAATTAAGATTCAGTGTATACATACTCAGACAGAATCCCTCGAGTATCTTGAGCCTAGATAAATGTGAACTGGACCAAATGGACTGTGGCTGACACATCCGCCTGCCTGTTTTGGTGCCACGTTCTCTGGATCTATCCTGGACCTGACAGCAATGTTGAGGAAGGCTGGGGAACATCCAGGGTTGGTCCTGGTGCCCACAGGTTTCCACTTCCAGATGGAAATTTTCAGAGTTACACCTCAAGCTAGAGAAGGCAGAGTGTCCTTGGGGTTGCTTTTTCTTTTAAAAATCAACTGTGGTGTTTTAGAATGATTCCCAAATCTTTCATAAAAGAGCTTTGGCAGAATAGCAAAACAGCTGTAAAAAGGCTCTTGACGAAATTTAATGGCTTAATTTCCCTGTAAGTATGCACTGTAGACAAAAAAAAGCACCCTTCCTCACATACTTTCATTTCAAAGTACTTTTTGCTTCAACCTGGAGGTAGGCATGGAACTGGAGAAAAACAAAATGAAGCAAAACAAAATAAAACAAAACACTTTTGATGCTCTGGAAAGAAAAAACGGATGTAGTATTTGACAGATAGGTTAAAAAGAAATGTTGCTTTTCAAATACTAAGTATCTGTAAAAATGACTATAGACTCTTCCAAAAGCAGGACCTCATCCTCCAGTGTGTGTAGGACCACCTGCTTTTACATCTACTAAGGATTTTATATGTAGATATTTCCAGTCTTGTTTTCTCTTGGAGACAGCAACAGCAGCAAGGTTTCTGAGCCTGTGCTTTTTGTTGACTGAAGAGCTCATCCAAGAGCTCAGCCACCATTGAGGCGGCCTCTCTAAGAGTGACAAGCCCAGAGGCTGAACGGGACCCAAAGGAGTCACCTACACATCTCAAAATCTGGAAGACAAAGTAGCCAATGAACTCTCCCAACCATAGTGTTTTAGGGCTGGTCCATATCTTAGAAATCTACTCTCCTCAGCAGGCGCCTACATATTCAACAGGGCATGTTTATTAAGCCTTATCCAAGGCCCTCAAGGCTTCATAAAACTGTGAGTTTTATAGTATTTCTGCTAATCCCATATATATATATATATATATATATATATATATATGCAACCAACTCCACTACCTGGACATGAAGCCACTTGCTTCTCTGGGTGTTAGCTCTCAAGGGATCAGAAGAGGGTATTACATTCTCAATCATTCTTGAAATCTCTTGTTTTTCTGAAATGTTATCAATAATCAGACCTGGATTGATTGTTCAAATCTGCATTGTGGGGAGAAGTTCAGTAGGCATAATACACATACACACACACCCAAAACTTTAAATGAACAAAAACCTGTAGTCAAGAAAGAAAATGTCCTTTGACAGTATTTTCTTTTGATAATCCTACCACATGGCTAGAGTGTGTCTCTTTACAGAAGACAATTGTAGATGGGTGTAGACAGGATGCAGTGAATGGCAAATGGGAATGCCTATTCCAAAGCTATTGCTCTTTGAGACCCGGGATGTTCTCCAATATTTATTTTTTTGTTTCTGATTATACAGATTATACTTGGTCGGTCACTAAACACCATTTTAGGCATCATGTTAACTTTTTCCCTTTGCCTACATATAGTGCTTTTTTGTGGGTTTCCTATTTTGTGATCTTCAAGTTATAAGTCCTGTTTTGAGGTTAAGATTAATTTTAAAATTAAAAATTTTATAGCTTGTTTTTCTCTAGTCATCGAAATCATTAGTGGAATACTCTGCTGATTCTCGGCTGTGAAAGATGAGACATATAGCATGTTTTCTACAACTCTCTTGCACTGGGACTTTAGGATGTGATTATTCCGATGATTTAAAAGTTAGTACGTTCCTTACATTTTGCATTTTAATTCAAAAACTTTGAAAAAATTCTGCCTTAAGGTTTAGCATTCTTATAAATGATATTTAATTTAACTGGAATGTTTTGTTTCTGAAATCATGCTTACTAACTAGTCCTTTTATACCAATACTACTCCATTTTTTTGAGTTCTTAATTTTGAGTCCTTTCTCTACCAGCAGGATAATTTTTGAAGACTTTTTCCTGGAAGGATATATAGCATAATGTTTTCTGGCTGGGCACATTCTCAGGACTTTTTTGTTGTTGTTGTTGTTACCTTTACTCAAGGAACAATTGCATCACAATCATATTAAAACTCAGTGGTTGTTTCATTATTATTATGTTATTTCTCATTATTAATGTTATAGAGGAGAAGTCTGGGATCAATCTCTATGGGTAACTTTTTTCCTTATCTTGATGCTTATATTATTTTTATTAAATTATTTCTTGTGCCTCCTAGAATTCAACTCACTATTCTTACCTTTATTGTGTTATAAATCTGGCTGAGTGTAATCATGCTTGTAATCCCAGCTATTCAGGAGGCTGAGGCGGGAAGATCCCAAGTTTGAGGCTTATGGCATGGCAGCTTGCACAACTTAGCGAGACGTTGTCTCAAAATAAAAAACTAAAAAAGGGCTTGGGGTGCCGCTCAGTGGTAGAGTGCTTGCCTAGCATTCATGAGGTCCTGTGTTCAACCTCCAGTACTGGATAAAAAAAAAATTTGACCAGTCTTTCATCTCTTTCCTGTAGCTAGCAGTTTCCCCTTTGAGTGTTCTCTTTGCATTATTTCATACATAAAGAACTTGCCTCAATCTTGTTGAAGAGAAAAATGAGAAATTCTCAAAAATATTCTCCTTCTCTTAGCATAAAATGATTTCATAGAAATGCTTTTACTCTGGGCCTACATGACTGTTTTGACCCACAGAATCATATCAAGACCTCTCGGTCTCAATCTGGCTCTCATTCTTTCCCTCCCTCCCTCTCACCCTTCCTCCCCCTCTCCTTTTCCCACTCTCCCTATCTCCCTCTCTCACTCCCCCATCTCCTCCCTCTCTCCCTCTCATTTCACTCCTAAGGAGGAAGTTCTCACTGATGCAAAGTGAAGTGTTGAGACAGTGTATTTGTCAGGTTGCAATGAAGAGACAAACTTCACCAATGAGAAGACAAACTTCATTTAAAAAGGGGAATTTTAATATAAGGCATTATTTAACCAGTCAAAGATGTTAGTTACTAAAAAGGGTGCAAGAGGATTCTAAGAACAAATGAATGGCAAATACAGGGAGTAATTCCTTACTTTAGGGTCCTTACTAAGGGTGGAGGAATGAGTGAAGAGAAGGAACTAAGAATTTGGAAAAAGGATTATTTCCTGCCCAACTGAGGTTGGGGAGAGGAGATTCCCTGCCCCCATTGCATTATTGCATCTCACTGTGTGGTGGACAAGTTCACTAGATACTTTTGGCTCAGAACTGTTGAACAGGAAGCTGCCTGCCTGCTGGGGCTGGTCCACAGGAAAACACCTCCCTGGTTTCTCGAGAAACTCATTGGAGAGTAGGTGCCACTGGGACACCTTCAGGCTGCTGCAGTGTAACAGAAACAAGAAGAAAAGCACCTCCCTTCCTCTACTCTGCCTTGCAGTGTCCCTCCAGTTCCCTCTCTCTGCACAGCCTATTGTCTGTCCAGGGAGTGATGGAGAAATGTATGTAGGTTTCAACTTTAGTAGCGCAGAGAACAACCAAGGGTAGATTTGAAACTGACAGTCAATAATATGATAGCTGGCACAGATGAAAGAAGGAAGGGATAGTTTTAGTACAGTTTTATATTTTAACCCACTCAGAAAGTGAGCAACCTGGAGTAGCAGGAAGAAAGCTGGAGCCATAGCATCGGTGACAAGATACTGATGAGTTCCCTTTTCCTTTTGTTGGGCATCCAGGAGGTGACTGGGAAAATGCCTCTGCTCTTCAAAAGTTGTAGATATCAGCATGAAGGCAAACTGGGAATCCATACTCCACAAGGTTTTCATCCAAGGGCCATGCTGCCCAGATCCTTCTAGAAACCCCAGTGAGGTTCAGGTGGGCTCTAGCTGCTCCATGATAATGAATGTTCATGATCCACTAAGGTCTCTTTCATTTACCTCTGTGCCAGGAAGTTGTAGATAGGATCAGTCTTACCTACAAACAAATATCATTACTCTTTTATTAAAGAGAACTGTTTTGGCATTTCCGCTATATGAATTTTCCCTTTTTATGTTCCTTTAAGGATTTTACTTTCCTTTGGGTATATTTTTTTATTAGTAGGGGGGAGGCGTCATTTTAATAAGAGTCTCAAAGAAGGCAGAGTTGTTCATATGCTTATACTACCTTTTCTCCAGGAAGTCTCATATTTTTAAATGTGCCATAAATGCTTTCCTATACTTGTTTGGATCTTACTTCTAAAAAGTTCTGTCTTTTTAGGCTGTGCCTTTTCTAATCGAAATTAGAACTCTCTGACACCAACTCAGGGCGAAAATATACAACATGCTTTATCTGTATAATTTTTATGGGTTTCACTATACCTATAGTATAGCATTTTAAGCAGACTCTAAGCATCTTAAACAGACTGTTTCACCAGGAATATTCTATGCTTGTCAGTTTAGTTAATTAATATCACACTGACTTGTAGATTTAGAAACATTTAGATTTTGCTACTTGTTTTTTTTTTTCTGGCCTAAAGGAGCCATATATGGTTAGTACAGGGAGTTCTATTTTAGTAACTCTGTTTATTAATTGGTAGAACATGACATGTGTGCTACTTAATACATTAAGGCAGAAGAGTTGGGAATTTATATAAAACAAACAAATTTGATACTAAATTTTGGAAACTGATAGGAAATTTCTCACTTTGGCTGTTTCAGTGTTTGTATAAGAAGACTCACAAGAGGTAAAATTAAAAGTAAAGGGCTTTATACAGTGTGTGGAAATAAAACAAATACAGTACTTAAAAAAAAAAAAAAGAACATTCCACTTGCCCTTGGATATACTGTGTTCAAGGTTTCCAATGGTCCTTCTTCTGCTTGGGCTGTGTTGCCCATACAATTGGACCCTCAAAAGGGATGACTGTGAGTCAAGGAAAACCTGAAAAGTATTGGAAGGTGGCTTTGCATGGGGGAAGGGCTGGTTTGCAAGCTCCTGGGGGAGTTCTGGGAAATAGAAATCCAAGGCTACCACAGGAGGGGAGAGGGGAGAAAGAGACGGAGACAGAGAAGCCAGTTCTGTATTCTTGACCAGGAATGGGATTAAATTCATTGCCCTTTTGCAATTTCCAGAATCCAACTTTTTTTTTTTCCTTTTCTGAAAAAATAGAAACAGTTCTAGTTTTAATCTTTAGGCCTCTTTTCTGTGCCCAGCTGACAGACAGGGGTACTCCAGTCACACCTACAGATACTTACAGCTCCCTAGGGGATCGGGACCTGTGTGTGCCAGGATGCTGGGACCTACTACATGTGCTCTCTTGCTAATTTTTTTCCTTCTGAATTAGTTCTTAATTTCACAGCTTGAAGCCCACTTCCCTACATGAGAAAATGGAAATGAAATAGGATTTAAGTAGTCTGGTCTGTGACATTGGTTCATTTTATACATCTTCCCTAAGCAGAGGGTCTGGAATTGAGTACTGTTAAGAAGGGGATGAGCAAAACGGGCATCTTGTATAACCATTATTATAAATCCAGAAGATATATTTTCTGAAATAAAAACTAGTAGTGCAGAAAATTTAACAGAAACCCATGAGCTAATGTGTAAATTTTGTGTAAGTAATATCTCGGTGATTTTTTTCTGTAAAAGCTTTAGATTTTTGGTAGTCACATCCATCAATCACTTCTGTTATTTATGGATTTTTATCTTATTTAAGAAAGGTTTCCTTATCCTAATATTAAAAAGTATATTCTCTGGTGTTTTCTCTTAATACTTTTATAATTTTTCTCTCACCTTTATCTCTTTATTCCTTGTAGAATTTATTTTATGTATAACTCAAGGTGTGAATTTAATTTTTTTTCCTCAATAAGTGTCAGTTTTCCTAGCATCATTAAATAAGATCTATCCTTTCTTATTGCCTGCAGCCGTAGCACTGTAGCATCCAATCCTGTCAGATCTTGGAAGCTAAGCAGGGTCGGGCCTGGTTAGTACTTGGTTGGGAGACCACCTGGGAACACCAGATGCTGTAGGCTTGGGAGAAGGACCTGGCAACCCACTCTCAAAGAACAATCAGCCATTGAAAACCCTATGAATAGCAGAGAAGCAGTAATAGTACTGTGTCACCTGTTGTGCATGGGGTTGTTACTAGTCGGATACCAACTCAATCCTTCTGACAACATCTAACAACAACATCCTTTCTTATTGAGATAATATGTTCCCTTTAACATAAGCTACAATTTAGTTTTTACCTTATTCTGTCTCTTATTTCTGTCTTTTGCTTTAATGGTCTACTTGTCAGTGGTTGAGTTTATATTTCAGAATTTCCAGAAAATGTCTTATACCTTTAAAGTATGTTTGATACGTGGTCCAGGTTGTTTACTATTTCACAAAACTTCCTATTTTATGATCTCCTTTTCATATGTATCTCACTGTTATCAGTAGGTTTATTATTGAATATTGGGTCTAAGCATACATACTCTGGGATGAGATCCTATAATATTTTCACTTGCTAATTAGTTGATAGTGTGTAGAAGAGGGTTTTTTTGGTGTGTGTGATAATCTTGTGTCTGACCAACTTGTTGAACTCATTTACTTTAACTTTTTAAAATTGATATTCCTAGATTTTCTAGGTTATTCCTTTCTAATTTTAGTACTTCATTTGTTTTCTCATATAATTGGCTTAGGTTAATTATGACTTTCAACCCATTTTGAAGTCTAATGGTAAACCAATAGCAACAAAACTTGTCTTGCTTCTGATTTTAGTGAATATGCTTTTATAAATTTTATGAATATTTTAGTGAATATTTAGTTTTAATATAACACCATTTTTAGAATTTTTATATTTTATAATTAGACTTGACTCTTATCAAAATGCCTGCAACCATACTATTCTGTCAAATCCCAGAAGCTAGGTAGGGTAGGGCCTCATTAGTACTTGGATGGGAGATCAACTGGAAACACCAAGTGCTGTAGGCTTGGGAGAAGGATCTGGCAACCTATTCCCCCAAAACAATCAGCCATTGAAAACCCTATGAATAGCAGAGAAGCACTAACAATAGTGTTTTGCCTGTTATACCTAGGGTCACTATGAGTCAGACATGGACTCAAGGGCACCTAACAACAACTTAAGAAAAATTTTTTGAAGAGAAAAACATTTAAAAATTTTTAATTCACACATAATGATTGTACATATTTATGGAATACAATGTGATGTTTTTCTTTTTCTTTTCTTTTTTTTTTTTTGGCAGTACTGGGGGTTGAACCCAACCCAGGGCCTCACGCCTGCATGCTTTGCAAGTACTGGACCACTGAGCTATGCTCCCAGCCCATTTTTTTTTTTTTTTACGTTTTGAGACAGGGTCTTGCTAAGTTACGCAGAGTACCTCTGGTCTTGAACTTGTGATCCTCCTGCCTCCGCCTCCTGAGCTGCTGGGATTACAGGTGTGCGCCACTGTGCCTGGCAATGTGATGTTTCGATGTAGGCATACACTGTATGTCTATAGCCATACAACTCTGGTGTCTGATCTCATCAGATCTCAGAAGCTAAGCAGAATTGGGTTGGGTTAGTACTTGAATGGGAAACCACCTGGGAATACCAAGTGTTGTAGGTTTTCAGGAAGGACACAGCAGACCACTCCTGAAACAATCAGCCATTTAAAACTGTATGAATAGTAGAGAAGCACTGTCAGACATAGTGCTAGGCATAGCACAGTGTCTGATAGTGTTTTGTTCTGGTGTACATAGAGTTTCTATGAGTTGGACCTGACTCAAACATATCTAAAAAGACAACAATATACTGTGTAATTAAATCAGGACATTTAGCTTATCCGTCACGTCAAACATTTATCATTTCTTTGTGGTGAGAATATTCAGAATTCTTTTAGCTATTTTGAAATATACAATATTTACTGTAATCACCCTTCTCTGTAACAGCACACCAGAACTTATGCTTTCTATCTAGCCATGACTTTGTACCCATTAACCAATATCTGCCCTTCCCCACTGTCCCTTCCCAGCCTCTGGTGACCACTATGCTTTCTACTTCTGTGAGGTCAGCTTTTTTAGATTGTGCATGAATGAAATCATGTGGTATCTGTCTTTCTGAGCCTGGCTTATTTCACTCAATTTTATGTCCTCTGGGTTCATCCATTTTGTCACAAATGACAGATTTTCATCCTTTTTTTTTTTAATTGCCGAAGAGTATTCCATTGTATATATTCTCCATTTTCTCTATCCACTCATCTATTGATAGACTAGTTGATTCCATATCTTGGCTATTGTGAATAGTGCTACAATGTTGTTGTTGTTGTTAGGTGCCGTCGAGTCGAGTCCGACTCATAGCGACCCTATGTACAGCAGATCGAAACACTTGCCGATTCTGTGCCAGGCAAACCATCTTATTTATGTTTAAGCCCATTGTTGCAGACATTGTGTTAATCCATCTGGTGGAGGGTTTTCCTCTTTTCCGTTGACCCGCCACTCTTCCAAACATGATGTCCTTCTCCAGGGATTGTTCTCTCCTGACTACATGTCCGAAATATGTAAGACGCAGTTTGGCCATTTTTGCTTCCAAGGAGCACTCTGGTTGTACCTCTTCTAGGACAGATCTGTTGGTTCTTTTGGCAGTCCATGGTATATTCAATAGACGTCTCCAGCACCACAATTCAAAAGCAT
>VMDO01001022.1:0-83571 GCA_007922755.1 Pedetes capensis
CACCCTGGGGTTTTACTCCATTTCCCTCATCATGGTATACTCTACTTGGAGGAGGCAACTCTTCCCCAGTAGTCTTTTGAGTGCCTTCCAACCTGGGGGCCTCATTTTCAGGCACTATATCTGACAGTGTTTCTTTGCTATCCATAGGGTTTTCAATGGCTAGTTGTTTCGGGAGTGGCTCGCCAGGTCCTACTCCCTAACAGGGTCATAGAGACCATTTGAACTTTGACTGTCAGAGGATTTTCCTTGTTAATGATTTTATTTAGTTTAATGTCATTAGAGGGGCTTAGTTGGTGGAGTGTTGCTCTGTACTCTCTGAGGCCCTAGGTTTGATCCCTAAGCCCCACAAAAACGGGAGGAGGACCTGGCAACCCACTCCTGAAACAATCAGTCATTGAAAACCCTATGATATAATAGAATTGCTGTGAGTCAGATCCAACTCAACAGCACCTAACAACAATAATCTCCTTAGAGGGGTGAACCATTTTCACTGTGTTGGTATATGTCTAGAGATGCGCAACACTCTTAATAATCCCTTGTACTTTTTCAAGAGTTTGACTATTACTCTGTTGTTCATGCCTGTATATTCTTAAATTCTTAACAGGAGCCTTACAGGAGCTTCTTGCCCCTAAGAGGTGACTGGTTTTGCATACAGTGTATCATTGAGTGCAGAATGACTTCTAAATTTTGTTCAGCATTGATGAGTGAATTCATCTTGGGGTATACCAGGAAATTTAAATTGATTTTGAGAGAGTCCTGTTACAATTTGATCTTTATCTCCTCTGTGATCATCTAAAAATCCATACTGGTTGTCAGGCATTGCTTTTAGCTACCAGTTGTCTTTCTTTTGACACTTCGATTTTACTTACATATCTGTCCAGATTTATGATCGACAATGAACTCGTTCAATTTTAGGTTCTCTCAGCACACAGTGTGATAGTTATGGCAGATGCAGCTGTAAGCCAGGAGTGATGGGTGACAAGTGTGACCGCTGCCAGCCTGGATTCCATTCCCTCACTGAGGCAGGATGCAGGTAAAATGTTTTCAAAATCAGAGGAAAGGAGCAGAATCTATAAATAGTTGAGTTATAATAATAAGCTTTTGTCATTTATTGGCAGCATTGTGAACATTTTTCCCATAATAATTGTCAGTGAGATTCAAGATTAGCTGTAATGATGGTCCGCTAGGGATTTGGTTTGTACAGAGAATGAGCAGAGTTTTTTATATCTAAATGTGATGACTATCCTTGACTGAAACCACAACCAAATATATAAATGACATTACGGTTCGTTTTGTTCTATATGTTCTATATGTATTATATGTAAAAGCTATTCGTGTGTGAAACAAAAGGTTGATTCTCACAGTGGAATTTTTCTCCCTGCTCTTTGTTCATTGTTTTCTTCTATTTTCCATTAAACAGGCCATGCTCCTGTAATCCTTCTGGCAGCACAGATGAATGTAATGTTGAAACAGGAAGATGTGTTTGCAAAGACAATGTTGAAGGCTTCAATTGTGAGAGGTAGCTCATTCTTTCTCTAGTGGTATTGTGTTTTCCCTATTACCATATTTTAGGTGAAAAAAAAAAAGACAACTGATTGTGCCTTAATCTTTTTCAGATGCAAACCTGGATTTTTTAATCTGGAATCATCTAATCCTAGGGGTTGCACACCCTGCTTCTGCTTTGGGCATTCTTCTGTCTGTACAAATGCAGTCGGCTACAGTGTTTATTTCATATCATCTACCTTTCAGATCGGTAATTTAGACCATATGCCTTAAACACCCTAGAGCTCTGAGACTACACTTAAAATATATATATATATATATATATATATATATATATATATATATATATGTTTTTTTGAGCCAGTAACTCTCTGAGGGCTTTTTTGATGGTGAGAACATTTCATGTTATTTAATATGCACGATTTTTCTTGTGGGGCTCTTGAATGAAAGCGTACATATGGTTTTAGAATTTACCATACTGAGCAGTGAATACAAATGTATGAATAATAATCCAACAGAATATAGCTTATAGGGCATTATATACATAGGTCCTATTGTAGGATCTATTTATTCAAAAGCTTATTGGTGACTTTCTATATTCAGGGTACAGTCTTATACATTTTATGGGGTACAGAGGACCTGAAATCAAGATGTTTGTGATATAAAAGTCCTTGTGTCTTTATTCTCTGCTTGCAGATGAGGACGGCTGGCGAGTGGAACAGAGGGATGGCTCTGAGGCATCTCTTGAGTGGTCCTCTGAGAGGCAGGATATCGCTGTGATCTCAGATAGCTACTTTCCTAGGTACTTCATCGCCCCTGGTAAGTGAGGCTGGAAAGCAGCATGGCTTACTGGGTGCTCTTTACTTTCATCCTCAGATTTTTGCCCAATGTTATGTCTCCTTTTCAGCAAAGTTCTTGGGCAACCAGGTGTTGAGTTATGGGCAGAATCTTTCCTTCTCCTTCCGAGTGGACAGACGAGACACTCGCCTCTCCGCGGAAGACCTTGTGCTTGAGGGAGCTGGCTTGAGAGTGTCTGTGCCCTTGATCGCTCAGGGCAATTCCTATCCAAGTGAGACCACTGTGAAGTACATCTTCAGGTGAGACTGCTTTCTTCCTACAGTAAGACTTGACCTGCATTGTGAAAGTAGTTTCTTTATCTCAGCTTCTTTGGCCCAGAGGGATATGTTAAAGAAAAACTTGTGGGTTATCAAAGTGACTTTGTAAAAGGGAACCATCCTCCTTTTACCTTTCTCTAAAACAATTGTACTGTCAACCCCACAGTACCCTCTTGATTTCTTTAGATTGTCAAGAGCATTGCATTGTTAGTGGCATAAATAAATAAGAATTGGTTTTACAGCACCTAGGATTATCCTTACAGAAGTTAAGGTGACCCTTTCTTTTACTACAGGCTCCATGAAGCAACAGATTACCCTTGGAGGCCTACTCTTTCCCCTTTTGAATTTCAGAAGCTCCTAAACAACTTGACCGCTATCAAGATTCGTGGGACATACAGTGAAAGAAGTAAGTTATGATATAATTTAGGAGAGTTGTTTAAGAAAATGATTAGGTAGAGGGATTTATAATAATGAAAGTTTATCTCTTCTAATACTTTAATGCTGATCCTAAAGAAAGCATAAACTACCACCTTATATACATGAATTACCAATAAAAATAATGAAGTTTTAGACTACCTTCAAGAATGTGAGGAAAATTTGCTAAAAATTAGTAAAAAACATTGTTTTATAATTAATAAACCAGTTGAGGTTACATTGTATGTGGAAAAGTCTAGTTATAATTCTATTGATTCAAGTTGTATAGCCTTCATTTTCTTTCATTTGCTGCTCTGTAATTATCAAGTGCTTTGAAATATTAGATAAGTTATAAAAATATGCTTTAAATTTTTTCTTAAAAATATTTTAGAACTAAGGACCTTTTTCTCTACCAAAGTAAAACCGTTTGGGGGACATGGAGTCTATGTGATGATGTAACACTGAGAGGGCATCAGTAGTTTTTTTGTTTTGTTTTGTTTGACAAGTCTGCATGAATATCCAGATGAAAATACCTTTTAAGTAGTTAGAAATATAGATCTGGGCCCTAGGAATAAGTTTGGACTAAAGATCTAGATATAGAAGATTGCTAACATATGGGCATTTATTTTTAAGCTTGGAAATACAACAGAAAGCAGAGGGAGATGGTAGAACCTTGGAAACAGAGTAAAGCCTGCACTCAGAGGCGGGGGGGTGGGGGAGGGGTTTAAAGGAGGAGAAACAATTACTAGCTTTGGGAAGACAACACCATTGAGTCTTGCACTAGGCGATTGAGGAATTGTTACTGAGGGGTTCTTTGTTTTTGTGGGTGATTTTGGTTTGTTCCCTTTTGTTTTGTTTTGTTTGAGACAAGGTCTCACTCTGTAGCCCATGCTATCCTAGGTGGAATATGAGGGTGGCCTCATACTCACAGCGATCCTCCTGCTGCAGCCCAGAGTGCTGGGGATTACAGGGGTGCACCACCAAGCTCAGCTAGTTTTTTTGTTTGGTTGGTGGTTTTGTTGTTTTGGTTTTTTGGTTGGTTTTGTTTTTTTGTGTTTTTGTGGTACTAGGAGGTTGAACCCAGGGCCTCACACATGCTTTGCAAGCACCGTACCACTGAGCTGCACACCCAACACATTTTTTACTTTTTTTAAATTTTATTTTGAAACAGAGTCTTGTTAAGTTGTGCAGGCTGCCTCTGTCCTTAAGCTTACAGTCCTCCTATCTCTGCCTTGCTGGGATTACAGGCATGTGCCACAGCTCCTGGCTTGTTTTTCTTTTTTAAGTGGTGTTGAAACTAAAGTGAGATTTCAAGGCCTTGAAAAGTAATTTGAAGGTGAAGAAGTAAAATAAAGAATATTCTTTTAAGAAGTTTGGCTGCAAGGGAAGGAAAGGAGGGAACTATAATTTGAGAGTGACAATAAGATTGGAGGAAGAATATTTTTAGGGTACAAAGACTTAAGAATGTTTAACATTAGAGCCCCTTAACCAATGGAGACATATCTTATGATCTACCTGGAGGGGGGGAACTAATAAACAGTAAGATTAAGTTCAAGCCAGTAATAGAAGATATATCCTTCACCTTTAGGTTGTTAGTTTCCAAGTGAATTATATTAAAAAAAACCCTGATCTTTCGTAATATGGGGAAAAAAATACACTTTTACCGTAAGACTGCAAAAGACTAGACAGAGTAGAATGGAAATTAAAAGGAAATTGATTTTACCAAGGCCTATTTCCCCCGTAGAATGTTGCTGCTGATACTATCAGAGGTGCTACTAGAACGGGTGTAGTTTAATGACAGTCAGTGTAGATTGATTTATCTAAGTCAACCAAAAGTTTCTTCTATTTTTATTTTCTTAGGGAAATGGAAAACCATTGTGGCATATGGCATAATAGCTTTTCAATCATTGTATACTTGTCAGAAATGTCCCTAGGTATTAGAACTAACTTACTTGTTTTGCTATCTTATGGAGGGCAAAAAATATAACCTGAATGTTACTTGTTGACAGGTGCTTTTCCTGTTTTTTTTAATCGTTAAACTCTACCATCAGTGCCAGAGAACAAAAACACTACATACTTAAATTCTTCTCCCATACTTTTGCTCATGTCTCTTCTTGCTCCAAATGATTAGCCAGTGCTTTTCATTTTTTACATTGGTGATTAAAACTGTAAAATCCAGTGTGTGTGTGTGTATATTTAAAAATAGAATATTGGTATTTTCTAATTATCTTCTCCAATGGACCGATTAAGCTAACAGCCTGTTTTCTCTGGGATTTGGGGTTATGGTTACTCTTTGGAGTTGCTGACTTACCACAGCTTTTGGAAAATGGAAAGCACTTTGTGATTCTCTTTCCCACACCATACTCAGGTGCCGGGTATTTGGATGATGTCACCCTGGCAAGTGCTCGTCCTGGACCTGGGGTCCCTGCAGTTTGGGTGGAGTCCTGCACCTGCCCAGTGGGATATGGAGGGCAGTTCTGTGAGATGTGCCTGTCGGGGTACCGAAGAGAAACTCCAAGCCTTGGACCATACAGCCCATGTGTGCTTTGTACCTGCAATGGCCACAGTGAGACCTGTGACCCCGAGACAGGTGAGGGATGCTTCATCAGCTGCTGGGCCTGACTTCTCTTTGGTGGGCAGGCAGGAAGTGCTCCTCATCCTATTCACTTGTATACTTGTCTGGTATCTCCGAATAGGGGTCTGTAACTGCAGAGACAACACAGCTGGCCCCCACTGTGAGAAGTGTGATGATGGGTACTATGGAGATTCAACCGTGGGCACCTCCTCCGACTGCCAGGTTTGCCCATGTCCTGGAGGCTCAAGCTGTGCTGTTGTCCCCAAGACAAAGGAGGTGGTGTGCACCAACTGCCCCACGGGCACCACAGGTGAGTCTGCTCTTTCCACACACCTTACAAAAGTGCTCCCTCTGATCAGGATGCCTGGGGGAAAGAGCTACGTGATGCTCTTTGTCAGGCTGAGTAATCGTGGCACTCATTTTCCTAGTAGGCAAAGGTTTTATAGAAAGCAGGTTAATTGTACATTCATAACATGCCTATCATATGACTAATAATCGCTGACATGGATGAAACATGCATTTATAAATACGGCCTCATTTGATCCTCACAGCCCTGTGAGATAAGTCCTACTATTATTCCCATGTTACAGCTAACTGAGGCACATAGACGTTAAGTGTCATGTCCAGGGCTGCATGGCTCGCCATTAGTAGGCCTGGGATTCCAACCCAGGCAGTCTAGTTCCAAAGACAGAGATCACTACAATGTACTCTGGCTCA
This sequence comes from Pedetes capensis, assembly GCA_007922755.1. NCBI lineage: Eukaryota > Metazoa > Chordata > Mammalia > Rodentia > Pedetidae > Pedetes > Pedetes capensis. The sequence continues at coordinate 6,325 of VMDO01001022.1, forward strand.
TGAGAATGCGAACTTGATTTTTAGTTTGTGGTACTGTTCTGGGATTCTTGATATAGAATGATACTTTAGAAATTCTTTCTCTAAATAGTCCTTTCTGTGGATCAGACTCCATCACATTTAGTTTTGAAAATGTGTTTGTTTTTTTATAGCTTTGGATAGGCCTCTGTCCTCATTCCACATGTTTCATTCTTTTTCAAAAGATCATAAAGCTAGATCTGTCCTAACTATTCAAATAACTGCCTGTGCTGACCTCAGAGAGGCTAAAGGACACTGGCAGACCATCCCCTTCTGTCTACTTTGCCTGTGCCATAAGGGACAGATTCTGGCTAGGTTCCTGGTATGGTCTTTGACTCCATTACAAGCTTCTCAGAAGATACCAACTACTCCACCAACCCCATGCCAGGCATACAGAAATTGCAGCATTAGAAATTAGTGTACAACTTCATACTCCTGACTCTTATCTTTTTTTATACATTAATTTTTAACTGATAGATAAAAACATATAAATTATATATATTGAGGTACCGAGTGCTGTTTGGATACATGTGTACATTGCATCCTACCTTTTTTCATTTTTTAAAGGAGTGGCCAGCAGAATGCCACACAGACTTCTCCAGCACATTGACCACCACTCACTCTTGCACCTGGGCTCTCTACTTCAGCCCTCCTGGGCTTCTTTTAGTTCCTTGAATGTACCAGACTCTTTGGCCTCCTATCTACTGTTGTCTTTGTTTAGAGCTCTGTCCTTCACTTTCCCTTTCCAAACCTCACTGTTCTTGGCCAGCTTCTGTTTGTTCTCTGGGGTTGAGTTGAACATTACTTCCCAAGGAACGCATTACTCAATGAACCCTCCTATCTGACTAGGATCCCAGCTCTTGCACAGTGTATAGTTATATTTTCCCGGTAGGAATATCTCTTCTTAGAAATACTTAATAGAACATATTGATGGCAATCCCTTTATTCATTCTGTTGTTTCATGGGGTAGACTGCAACCCTAAACCTAAATAATTAAACATTGTGGTGAGATTCTCATATCTGTACTAAATAATACAAATTATGAATTGAGAATAGTTGGGATAGTTAATGAAAACATAGAGTATAGTAGAGGAGATCTTAGAAAATAATGAAAACATTAATTACCATGTGGCTTTCACATAAGACTTGTGACATATATTTATTTTCCTTGATTATCACCTGGCTCAAAGGAAATGATTGATATCAATTCTTGAGGATATTAATTAGTATTTAGGAGTCTGTATAAAAAAGAGCATAGCCCCTTTTAAAAACAATTAATGGCTTTACTCTTTATCACTGTATCTTGCTCCAGTTTTTTTAGTAGCACTTTTTAACCACTTGACCTTTTTATGTATATTCATTTGTTTATTGCCTGCCTTGCCCCTCTATTCCTTCATCTCTGATTTAAACAACATAAGTCAGAGGCTTTATTTTACTCACTTTTGCATCCCTGACACCCAGAACGGTGTTAAATGTAGTTATTTGTTGAATGAATGCAAATATTTGCTAAATAAATGCATAGAGGTTGCAGATGTGCATAAGATGTTCCTCATTTAGACTTTTGAAGGCTATGAATAACTGGTAATCACTGAGCTCTATAGGCACAGTATGCTTTTGCACAGAATTTCATCTTTAAAATGGTCTTTGGAGATAAAGAAATAATATTGTTGTTGTTAGGTGCCAGTAATCCTTTTTTCCAACAAGCTTCAGTGCATATTTTGGGGGAATAAAAATGAATAAAGGGGCTGGGCACAGTGGTGCATGCCTATAATCCCAGCAGCTCAGGAGGCGGAGGCAGGAGGATCGCAAGTTCGAGACCAGAGGCAGTCTGCGTAACTTAGTGAGAACCTTTTTCAAAAAAGTAAAAAAAATGGGCTGGGTGTGCAGCTCAGTGGTCCAGCACATGCAGAGTATGCAAGTGCAAGGCCCTGGTTTCAACCCCCAGTACTGCAAAACGAAACAAAACAAGCAAACAAAAAAGAATAAGGGATGATATCAGAGGCTAAAATTATGGGGGAAAACATAATTTTAATACAGCATGGTTGTTGTTGTTGTTAGGTGCCGTTGAGTCGGTATCCGACTCATAGCGACCCTCATAGGGTTTTCAATGGCTGACTGTTTCGGGACTGCCTTGGGAGTGGGATTGCCAGGCCCTTCTCCCATTTTTGCGGTGCTGGGAATCAAACTCAGGACCTCCGAGACTGCAATGCAGCGCTCTACCAACTGAGCTAAATCCCAACCCCACAGCATGGTTAGTTCAGATAAAAAAGAGTGTATGCAAGAATGTTAAAAAGGAAAAGAGGACACCTCTCCCAGTGGGAGGAGGGAAGATAAAGAAAGCCAAGGTGAAAAAAAAATGTCACTTGCCTGACGTCATACAAGCAGTGCAGCTAGGGTTTGAACCTAGATTCTAGACTTTGAAACAAAAGGGCAGTCTAGGCATAGCTGCCAAAAGGTATTTTGGAATGAGTTTTTTCATAGGCTGCCAGGTATTTCTGTTTTAAGCTTTTCTACCTAATTTAGGCTGCAGCTGTACCACTGTGGCATCTGATCCTGTCAGATCTTGGAAGCTAAGCAGGGTTGGACCTGGTTCGTACTTGGATGACAGACCACCTGGGAACACCAGGTGCTGTATGTAGGCTTGGGAGAAGGACCCAGCAGCCCATTCCCAAAAAAACAGTCTGCTATTGAAACCCTTGTGAATAGCAGAGAAGCACTGACAATAGTGTTTCGCCTATTGTATATAGGGCTGCTGTGAGTCAGACACTCACTCAATAGCACCTAACAACAAAAGCAAACCTAATTTTAGTTTATGTTTTATATAAACCAGGTTTCAAAACTCTTAAAATATGAGTCGTATTTGGAATAAATTATGTGAGGAGAAAACATATACAGAATGTTGCCCTAAAGCTGACCTGGAGATAGATGGGTCTGGGTGAGAGTCTGCTGGCTGTGCACATCAGGTCCACAAGAGTCCCTTTCTTATCCTCTGCACATCCTGTTTCTTCCCCCTCTACCCCACGTTCTCCCACATTTCCTGCTCAGCCCCTCAGTCTGCATTTGGCAGATCCATTGGCCAGTTTTCAATGCTGCCCAGTCTTTCAGCTGTGCTGAACCTGCTGACCATTCCCTCTGCTCCAGGTACTGTCTCCCCTTGCCTTCTGTGACCTGGCAGTCTCCTTGTTTTCTTGTCTCTCTTCTCTTGGGTATCCTTTGATCACCTCTCTTTTTCAGCTGGGGGTTTTCATGTCAGCTTGATCTACAGTCAGTCATCCCTGTGGGTGGTTGAATCGTCTCTTTAGGCTTCAGCGTTTCTCTGTGCCTGTGACTGCAAAATGTGCATCTTCATCCCTGAGTGCTCTCTCCTGAGCACCAACAACTCCATTGCCATCCCTGCCTGCATGGTGGGCTGGAAGCCTTCTTGTCCCTTTCCATCTCCTCTCCAGTTTTCTGTACCCCAATGAGACCTGTGTCCATTGCATCCAGTCCAGCCTCCACTGGAGTTCAGGCAGTAGGAGATCAGAGAGAAGGAGGGTGAGGCCCATGTTACTTATTCCAAGGCCTCTCTCTGTGGGGTCCTCTGGGTTGGTGACCCCAGGTCAAAGCTCTAAGCTTTTGGGAGGCAGCCTTCTCCACACAGCTCTTTTCTAACTTCAGGATCTGTAACTGCTCCCTCCCTCCAGGCCCTGAGGTGCAGGTTGTGGTGTCTGTCCCAGGTGCTGTACCGTCCTTGGAATTTTCTACCTCTGCTCCTACTTCTGTGATGATACCTTTATTAATCTCTCCCCAAGTCATGCTCATCTGAATGTGCTATTTTCTGCTGTATTCTTGATTCTCACATAGGAATCTCAAACAAATCCAAGCTAAATCTTTGAGTTTTTTTTTTTCCATTTTCCTCCAATCCCAACCTGTCCATTCCCTTATCTTGTCCATCTCATAAATAGGTGAGCATTCCCCTAGGTGTTCAAGCTGAAGATCTAGGGCTTATGCTTGGTTCTTCTTTCTTTCATTTCCCAGAAACAACCAGTCACCAAGTTTTACTGGTTCCATCTCAAATCTGACCACTTTTTACCACTTCCACTGCCTCCACCTTGGTTCCAATCCCTGGCACCTCTCACCTGGAATTGCCTTACTGGTCTCCCTGCTTCAGCTCCTCCCCTGAGGTCCATTCTCCACATGGAGGCCAGAGTAATCCTTTTAAAGTATAAATCAGATCCCCTGACTTTTAAAGATCCTCCAGTAGCTTTTCACTGCACTTACATATGAATCCAGCTTCCTTATGGTCACCTACATGGTCCTACGTGAGCTGATTCTTACTGCTTCCATGGATGGCCTTGTTTTTCTGAAACTTTCTCCCCCTGGATATTTCCATGGCTGATTTCTTTTCTGTCTTTCCATTCTCATCCCAGTGTCTCCTCCTTTCCGAGGAGGACCCCCAAACTGAAGTAGCCCCACCCTCACTCCATCACTTTATCTTGTCCCTGTTTGGTTTAACTTTTCATGCTTATCCCTACCCAGAGGACTGTTGTTTATTTGTATGTCTTGTTTTATTTGTATGTTTATTTGTATGTCAGCTGCAGCGTAAGCTTCATTAGAGCAGAGGCATGCCTACCTCCACATCATCCTGACCACCTGGAGTAGTGCTGGTATCTTGTTGATGTCCAGAAACTGCTTATTAGGTGAATAAATGAAGAAACATCTAATTCTCCAGAAATTTTAGGTTTATTTTGGCCCTGTTGGCTACAAAGATATCAAGCATCCAACTTGAGCTGACAGCAGTGGGAAAGTGGAAAAGGAAGAATGCGGAGCCATGAGTTCAGTGCAGTGAAAAGAGTCCTGATTTGGGCTCTGCCTTCTTCCTGCCAGTTATTTGGTCGTGGGAAAATTAACCTCTCTGTTCCCTTAGCTCCAAGCAGCTGACACTGGAAGATTTCTAAATTCTTTTCTAGAAATCTCTGATCCTGTACTAGTTGACACACTGCTCAACAAGGGACAGCATGTGACTTTTATAAGTAAAGAGAATGACCCTGCTCTCCTTATTGTTTGGGCTCCTTATTGTATCATAAATGGCACTTCATCTTTTTTAATATCATCAGCCAAAACAGACCTATATGAATGTGCCATCCCTTGGGACTAGAGATGATAATAAACCTTGCACCTGACTCATTTATGAAGCATTTTAACACATGATTTTGGCCAGCTGTCAGAACATTTGAAGTGAGGTAGGCAAACCAGGGTGTGTCTTTCCAATGAGGAAGTGGAAATATGCTCAAGGTCCCTCCACTGGTCTGGCCCAGTGCCGGGGCTGTAACCCAGGTCCCTTGCCCTCCACTGTACCATGTCACCTTGCATCTGACATTTAGATTAGACTATTTGTGAACAGCAGCACCAGAAATGTCTAAGATTTTTCTTTCATAACATCAGATTTTCTCATCCTCAGGCAAGAGATGTGAGCTCTGTGACGATGGCTACTTTGGAGACCCTCTGGGCAAAAACAGCCCCGTCAGGCTCTGCCGCCTGTGCCAATGCAATAACAACATTGATCCCAATGCAGTTGGGAATTGCAATCGCTTGACAGGAGAGTGCCTGAAATGCATCTATAACACTGCTGGCTTCTACTGTGACCGGTGCAAAGATGGATTCTTTGGAAATCCCCTGGCTCCCAACCCAGCAGACAAATGCAAAGGTAATCAGGCATTGTTCAGATTCTGCCACAAGTGTGCCCTTCTTTTGTGAGTTCACTGTGTGTCTCTTTAAGTGCTTAGAGTAGTACAGTCTAACATGGCCTGTCCAATAAAAATATAGTGTGAAACACTTGTGTAATTTAAAATTTTCTAGTCACCACATTAAAAAAGCAAGAAGTAGGGGCTAGAGCTGAGTGTGGTGGTGTACACCTGTAATCCTAGCAACTCAGGAGGTGGAGGTAGGTGGATTTAGAGTTTGAGGACAGAAGCAGCCTGTGTGACTTAACAAGACTCTGTCTCAAAATAAAAAGTTAAAAATGGGCTGGAGGTATAGCTCAGTGGTTGAGCACTTGCAAAACATGCATGAAGCCCTTGGTTCAACCCCCAAGTACTGAAAAGAAAAAAAGTAGAGGCTGGGGGTGTAGCTTGGTGGTACAGCACTTGCCTAGCATGCCCCCAAAAGCACAAAGAAATAGATATTATTTTTTAATATATTTTACTGAACCTAATCTATTCAACCTCCACTTGTCTGTCAATACGCTGTACTGTGGGGGCTTGCATATTGCTATGTTGCTGAAAGCTATACCACCAATATTCAGATTCCTGAAGAGTCACCCATGGTGGACAGGTTTCCACTGGGCTTCCAGGCTAAGACAGACTAGGAAGAAGGACCCAGCAGCCCACTTCCAAAACAATTAGCCGTTGAACACCCTATGAATAACAGAGAAGCAGTGTTTCATTCTATTGTACATAGGGTTGCAATGAGTCAGACCCAATTGGATGGCACCTAACAATATATCCAACATTATCATTTCAGTAACTAATGAATAAAAATTATTAATGAAATATATACTTTTTTCACATTAAGTCTTCAAAATCCAGTGTGTATTTCACATTGATAGCCTATCTCCATTCAGACTAGGCAGCCACATTTCTATCGTTCAGTAGCTGCATATGACCAGCAGCTTTTGTATTAGACAATGTAAGTCTAAAGAGTTTGAGTGCTTTGTGTGTTAGTATTTCTCCCAGATAATTTGAATCTTTGGCTGTCTCTGTCTTCCTGCCCTAGCCTGTAATTGCAATCCATATGGGACAGTGAGGCAGCAGAGCAGCTGTAACCCTGTGACCGGGCAGTGTGAGTGTCTGCCTCATGTATCTGGCCGGGACTGTGGTGCTTGCGACCCTGGCTTTTACAACTTGCAGAGTGGCCAAGGCTGTGAGAGGTGAGACGGCAGTGCCTTTGGTGGAAGCCTTCTTTGCTTTTTGTATTGTAAGATGTGAATTTTTGTAAGTTACATTTAGTAATTGGCTTGATCTTGTCCAGAAATGATTTTCATGCCTGATACAGGAAAGACACCCTGTAGGGGATAGTATTGGAAAGTTGTAAATGAGCTAATGGGGCAAAGGAGCGGGGAGCATAGTGGTAGCCCCAGCTGTGTCAGAATCACCTGAGCAACATTTTAAAACTGTAGAGTACAAGGTTCTTTCTGAGATAAGACCCTCCTGGGTTGTAGACCCTATTTTTGAAGCTTCAGTTTAGGGTTAAAGAGTCATAGTTTGGAGATCACTGGTGGCAGTTAGACTTGGAAAAGAGATTCTGAATAGCACTTAGAAATTATTGGAGCCTCAGGGGCTTAATATCTGTTAGCATTCTGTTTTAACCATTACCATGCTGTTTTTTGGTACAGATTACATTAGTACTATGCCAAAGAGCAGCACAAAGTTTTACTGAAAGTCTACTTTTATTACCTGAGAAATATTCCATGTTCTTTTTCAGGTGTGACTGCCATGCCTTGGGTTCCACCAATGGACAGTGTGACATCCGCACCGGCCAGTGTGAGTGCCAGCCTGGGATCACGGGTCAGCACTGTGAGCACTGTGAGGTCAACCACTTTGGATTTGGACCTGAAGGCTGCAAACGTAAGGCGTGTTGGTAGCACACAGCTCGAAGCTTCCCCTGATTCCAGTTAGCACCTTACATCCAGAAAGTACTTCTACAGCATCTGTCTGGCTGCCTGACTTATAGTCAGGACTGTACATAAGTCATCATCGATGCTTTATTCCATGAGTGTTGTCCTTTTCCAAAACTTTGGATATTGAGGTTTCTTTGCAACCACATTATTTATATTTCCTTTAATAGTATTTTTAAAATTATTCTTCATCCCAATCTTTTTTTCCCAAAGAAACGTCTCTCTTTGATTACTGAGCTTGCCCACTCCACTTAATGAAACGTTTTTATTGATCACATTTGTAGTGAAGATAATGAAACAGTGAAGGATTCTGTTTGCAATGTGTTTGTTGACTTACTGGCTTCAGTTGCTTCCCACCCTTGGGGCCTTTTTGGTACGGTTGCCTATAAACATCTGCTTCTCCTTGGCATAAACACTTGCCTGGAATTGGGCCTTAGAACAGTTTGGTTTTTTGCTTTCTGAATTTCTTCATTTCTCCTGTGGAATGTAGCATAAGTCACTGACTCAGTTCAGAGAACAAAGTGAGTAAACAAAATATAAAATAATGCAAGAGAAGCATTAGCATTTGGGTTTTTCATTTCTTAGAGAAATAGTAAACAGTGGAGAGATGGAGGTAGAAATGAATTCTTGAAGTGCACGGAAAAGGGCACTGATGAGTTTAATAATTTCTATAATTTTTTTTCTTTGAAGCAAGGCTCACTATGTAGCCCAGGCTTGCCTCAAACTCACAATTCTCCTGCCTCTACCTCCTGAGTGTTGGGATTGCAGGATTGTACCACAATGCCCTATTAAGAAATACAACATTTGCTTCAAAGGATGCACATTTTACTTTATAGCTTATTTGTCCTTGAAAAAATGTCTGAGGCAGGAGGATCAAAAGTTTGAGGCCAGAGGCAGATTGTACAACTTAGTGAGACCCAGTCTCAAAAATATTTAAAAAGGGGGTTGGGGCTGGGGTGTGGTTCAGTGGTAGAACACTTGCTTAACATGCATAAGGCCCTGTGTTCAACCCCCTGTTGTTGTTGTTGTTGTTAGGTGCCATGGAGTCAAGTGTCCTCGAGTTGTGTCTGACTCATAGTGACCCTCGTAGGGTTTTCGATGGCTGATTGTTTCAGGGTTGCCTTGGGAGTGGATTGCCATGTCCTTCTCCCATTTTTGCAGTGCTGGGAATTCAACTTGGGACCTCAGAGAACTGCAGAGCAGCACTCTACCAACTGAACTAAATCCCAGCCCATTCAACCCCCTAGTTAGTACTGCCTAAATATTCTGTCTTCTCTGCTAAGTGGCCTTAACCATTTAAGTTCTCATAAAAGACCTTTAAAAAAAAAAGTCTACTTAAAAATGATGGTGCAGTCAGCTTATTATTATCAGTCTGAAGTAAGAGAAAAATGCACCTTTCCTTTCTTTATTATGTATTATTTTTCTCTTACTCTGCAGCTTGCGACTGTCATCCTGAGGGGTCTGTTTCACTCCAGTGCAAAGACGATGGTCACTGTGAATGCAGAGAAGGCTTTGTGGGAAATCGCTGTGACCAGTGTGAAGAGAACTATTTCTATAATCGCTCTTGGCCTGGCTGCCAAGAATGCCCAGCTTGTTACCGGCTGGTAAAGGATAAGGTAAGCCATTAATAGTGCATTCACCCATTCACCCACTCAACTGCCACTGAATGGAAACTTCTTGTACACTAAGCTCCAGAGAAAAAGTGGTGAATAAGTCAGACATGGTTCTTTTTCTCAAAGACTTATGTTTCAGCTGGGAGGCAAATAACAAAAATTAAAGAAAGAAAGAAATATTAACATAAATGGCAGAAAGAATATAAACAGAATAACTGTTGGAAACTACTTTATGTGTAGCCTCTCTAAGGTAACGCCTATTAAGTAAAAATTTTTGTGGTACTGGGCAGCTGAACCCAGGGCCTCATGCATACTTTACAAATGCTCCACTACTGAGCTGCACCCCTAATATCTTTTTAATATTTTAGCTTGAGACAAGGTCTTGCTAAGTTCTGAAGGCTGTGTTTGGCCTTGAATTTGAGATCGTCCTGCCTTGGCCTCTCAAGTGGCTAGAATTACAGGCATGCAGCACCATGCCTGGGCTGGGATTTAGCTCAGTTGGTAGAGCACTGCTCTGCAGTCTCTGACATCCCGAGTTTGATTCCCAGCATGGCAAAAATGGGAGAAGGACATGGCAATCCTCTTCCACAGTAATCCCGTAACAATTAGACATTGAAAACCCTATGAGTGTCGCTATGAGTCGGACACGACTTGGTGGCACCTAACAACCACCACCACCACCATGCCCAGCTTGATGTGAGATTTTAAGGATAAGAAAGAGTGAGCAAAGTTAGAGTAATGGTAGATTGCTCCAGGCAGAGGGAACGTGGGTGCAAAGGCCTAGAAGCTGGAGCCTCCTGAATGAATGCAGGTTACATAAGGCCATGTTGACCACAGTGAAGAGTTAAGATTTTATTCCCATGTCCAATTGCAATGTACTGAAGAAACTCTTAAAAGCTTGGAAATCCATTTTGTGTTTTAACAGGAGCACTCTGGCTGCTATGTGAAGAATGATGGTTTGGAGAGGTCTCAGTTGGATGGGATAAATGTGCATGTTTAGGGCCAGGACAGAAAAAGAAAAGAATCAAGGATGAGCCATGGGGTTTTTGCTTTAAGATAACTAGAGACTGAGATGATTCAGAGAACAAATTTTAGAGGTAGAGTTTGGGATGTTAAGTTTGAGATACCTGTCAAGAGCCGAGTGAAGAAATCAAGAAGGTTAATTTAATGTTCAAGGGAGAGGTCAGAATTGAAGAATTGTCACCAGGTCGTGCATAAAGGCAAAGAATGGGCCTGAAAGTTCTCTTTTGAATCCAGAGAAACAAAGAGTCACTACTCATGTTGTCTGTTTAAAAGTAAGACGTACCTGGAGCGTCTATCCCTGCATATTGAAAGAGGGTCCCTGTAATTCCTGCAGGAAGTACAGTTGAGTTCTTTCTCTTTCCTTCCTCCATGATGTTTAGGTTGCTGATCATCGTGTGAAACTCCAGGAGTTAGAGAGTCTCATAGCAAACCTTGGAACTGGGGATGAGATGGTGACAGATAAAGCCTTTGAGGATCGACTAAAAGAAGCAGAGAGAGAGGTTATGGACCTCCTCCGTGAGGCTCAGGCTGTCAAAGGTACATGTGATTAACCTTGGGTAAACTTTGTGATGTGGTTTCTAATTCACAGCTAATTAGTATGGGTTTATAAAATTCTGTCTTAGTTTCTAAGCCACTTGTAGAATGTGAATTACATTTTAAGCAGCATTTTAAAAACCAGGCTATTAACTTAGCACTTTAAGATTCAAACAGTTTTCGAACATGTCAAAAACTATTTGATGTTCAAGTTTAAAGTATTTTATAAATCTGTTCCATTACAAGGTGTCTTAAAATTTAAGTTTAAGAAATAAAGACAAATATTTTTTAGGATGTTCATTTTCTAGTGACAACTCTTGACACACATTTTTAAATAGAAAATTTGAACTTTGATTTTTCCATCATTCTAGTAAGAATTTATTTTATGCACTGCTTTCTTTCCTTTGAAAGCATTCTCATAAGGCATTGACTAAAAAGCTAGGTTAATATGCAACACTAGGAAAAATGAAACATTATTGCCAGGCATGGTGGCACACACCTGCAATCTCAGCGACTTGGAAGGCAGAGGCAGGAGGATCACAAGTTTAAGGCAAGAGGCAGCCAGTGTAACTTAGCAAGACCCTGACTCAAAATAAAAAATGGGCTAGGAGTGCAGCCCAGTGGTAAAGCACTTAAAAAGTATATGTGAGACATTGGGTTCAACCCCCAAGTGCCACCAAGAAATAAAAAATTAGAAATTGGTGCCTACTTGTGAAATTATGTGTTTGATAAGTAAACAAATATGCTACTAATGTACAAAAGTATAAATTTTCTATGTTATGCCTACTTTTATTCCATCCCACATTATATGATTAGACTAATAATAAACAGAGAAGACATTGACTTAGGATTTAGAACACAATTTATTTTAAAATACCTCATTGAAGCCAGGTGTGGTGGCATACACCTGTGATCCTAACACTTAAGAGGCTGAGGCAGGAGGATTGATGTGAGTTCCAGGCCAGCCTGGTTTACATAGTGAGTTCCAGGCCAGCCTGAGCTACACAGGGAAACTCTATCTCGAAAAATAAAATAAACAGACTTTCAGAGAAACTGAATTTTAAAAATTTTGAAATTAAAAAGTTATTTAAAATAATTAAATTCCTTTTTATATCACTTTAAGATTTTGTTTTTATTTCTTACTCTGTAAATTAAGCTTTTTTCTAAAATTTAGGCACATCCTTTTCTGCACTTACCAAGTGCCTATACTAAGAGAGGGATTGTGCTCAACACTAGTAATGAAAAGATGAATAAAGATGCTGCTCTTGAGATGGGCACAGTGGTTCATGCCTCTAATCCCAGCAATTTGGGAGGCTGAGGCAGGAGGATCACAAGATCAAAGACAGAGCTAGCTTGCATAATTTAGTGAGACCCTGCCTCAAAATTTAAACAAGTTAAAAAATGGGGTGAAACCTGGTGATAGAGCACTTGCAAAACATGTATGAAGCCCTGGGTTCAAGTACTACCCAAAAAAAAAAAAAAAACCAGAAAGATACTTCTGTTGCTACTGTGATGCTCCCCAGCAGGTAGAGGCTGCCTGCGTATGTTCACAGATGGACAGAATAAATGTGCATTAAAAGCTATATGCTTGCAACAGCAGTGAAATACTTCACTTTTGAGTTTATAAATCTTTATTCAGCCAGGTACATGGTGCACACCTATAATCCCAGTGACTGGGGAGGCTGAGGCATGAAGATCATGAGTTCAAGGCTGCAGGCAGACTGCACAACTTTGTGAGACCCTGTCTCAAGATCTATCAGAAAAGAGGGCCTGGGGGTATAACTCAGTGGTGGAGTGCCCTATGTGCAATCTGTCAGTACCAGAAAAAAAAATTGAATAAGTAGATAAATAAATCTATATCCACTTAGTTTCACAGATACGTCTTTCTATCAGAATATTGTTATTAGGTGCCACTACGAGTCCAACTCATAGCGACCCTCATAGGGTGTTGAATGGCTGATTGTTTTGGGATTGCTTTGGAAGTGAATTGCCATGTCCTTCTCCTGTTTTAAGAGTATAAGTCAACAGAAAATAGATCTGCTGCTTATTTTTTTCTTGTAAATATCTGTAATGTACAGAACTTTGATTTTATATGATTATTAAAGTAGAGAAATAACTAGATGTACCTGGTTTTGGCCAGTTTGATTTTTGTATGAGAGTCCAGAATTTGTTCTATGGAGTAAATTTTTAGAAATTGAAAAAAATAAAATGAGAGATCAGCAGTACACATTCTATTCACACTTTTGTACATGGTCTTTTTGAATGGGTCTGCTTTTCTCCTTTGAGCCATTTTTAACTAAAGTAAAATAACCTAAGTAATACAAAATGTTAAAATACAGCATAAAGATACAAAAACAGATATACTAACTCTAGTTAGAATGTAATTATGATATTACTATTTTTATACAATCCACAGTTATGTTTAGGAAATCACACGTAGATCACTGATTTGAATGAAATGCATAAATTTGTAGCAAAGCTTTGTAGTTACAAAAAACAAAGTATTACCAAAGAATGCACAAAATTAATATTTATTCCACCTTTGTGTCATATTCCTGGATCCTTCACCAGTGTTACCAGAGGAAAAAAATAAAAGCAAAACAAATGAAAAACTGAAATCAGAATCACTAATGTTACCAAGTAGAGAAACAAATTAAAATCTAGCAGCCATCAGTAAGAGTACTGCTGTTAAAAGAAACAAAGAAAATTACTAGATAACTATGCATCAGACTATTTCATACCAGCAAAACATGTTCCTGCATAAAATGGAACATAAACAAATGTTTTTCCTGTTAAGGCATAGAAACACAAGTTCTTTTTTTAATATTGTGGATAAGTAAAATGTATTTGTAATGGTAATTCTACTAAGCTAATAACAGAGTGGTCCAGGAACACATTTATGAATTCTGGGGATAATATGTATTGTAATTCTTTGATTGGGATATTGGGCACTCTAGGAAAAATATGTGGACACAGAAGTACAAGATAAAGGTGAATGAGACTTCTCTTGTATCTTAGCAACATTTGTCGTTGTTAGGTACCAACAAGTTGGTACTCATAGCGACCCTCATAGGGTTTTCAATGGCTGATTGTTTCAGGGTTACCTTGGGAGTGGATGCCATGTCCTTCTCCCATTTCTGCAGTGCTGGGAATCGAACCCGGGACCTCAGAGAGTGCAGAGCGGTGCTCTGCAGTCTTTGAGGTCCCGAGTTCGATTCCCAGCACCGCAAAATGGGAGCAGGACCTGGCAATCCACTCCCAAGGCAATCCCGAAGCATTGAAGCCATTGAAAACCCTATGAGGGTCGCTATGAGTCGGATACCGACTGGAGAGCACCTAACAACAACAACAACAGCAACATTTATTTCAGTGCAGTCCACTCTGCTTTTACAAGGCTTTGTTCCGCTCCCAAATCTCCACTGCTTGACACAGTCTCTTATGAGAATGTTCAGAAGGTGACTTCTTAAACAACAAACCCATTTTTAGTGATGAAGCCACTCTTAGTAGCTGTGTCTGCCTGGGACTGATAGCCAGTCACTACCTTTGGAGGAAGTCCTGAACTTTCCTTGTATACCCTCCCTGTGTGTGGAACAGCTTCTGTTTTCACATTCAGTAGTCCACGATGGCTGTTTTATCACCTTTAGCTCTCACATTAACAGCTCCATGTACATCATCACTGTAGTCATCAAAAGATTCTCCAATAAGGCACAGCATCTTACTGCCTCTAGCCAAAAGCAATCAAGAGCACTTCATCCTTGCTATTTGTTAAGTGTGATTAGCTGTCGTCCTCCCTGGTTATTTTTCTCATCTTCCCACATAGGCTCAATCCCATCCTTAAAAAGTGAGTAGTCATAGCCAGGCATTAAATTACTAGACAACTGGATATGGTTGTACAAAGCCCAAAAGTCATTTAACAGTATCAGACTTAGAGATATGTCAAAGGTTTAGTTTTGCTTGTATAATTTTAAAAAAATACCAGAGCGCCCATCTGTTCTGTAGGGGATGTTTAATATAGTGTTCTGGGTTAGCAACCTCCTGATTCGATTCTGTTTTCTCTTCCCTTTTTTTTTTTTTTTTTTTTTTTTGTGGTTCTGAGGGTTGAACCCAGGGCCTGCTGCTTGCATGCTTTGCAAGTGCTGGACTACTGAGCTGTGCCCCCAGCCCATTTTTTTTTTTACTTTTTTGAGACAGGGTCTTGCTAAGTTATGCAGACTGTCTCTGGTCTTGAACTTGCGATCCTCCTGCCTCTGCCTCCCGAGCTGCTGGGATTACAGGTGTGTGCCACCACACCCGGCACCTGTTTTCTCTTCTGTAGTTGGGGGATTAGGAGTACAGGTAGTTGCAGGTTCCACAGTCGCCATCTTAGATCAATCTGTATCAGTAGTTTATTTTAAACATTAAGTGTTAAGGTGTGTTTGTTTTGATTTGATTGTGTTATATTTAAGTCTGAAACATAGACTAAGAAAAATTTAAACATTTCCTTTGTTACATAAATAATAAGTTTTTTAGGATGTTCATTTTCTAGCAAGTACTTTTGAGGCACATTTTTCTATTAATGTGTTCTATTGAAACAACAAGTTCACATCTGTCTTGACATAGACACTAAAGAATTAAGTGTGGGATTATGTTCTTCAGTGCTAGTTGGTCCAGCCAAGAGCTGGGGTCTGGCACACAGCTCTGGTGCCAGCACCACTAGCACATGGAAATAGGTCAAGGGCCAAGGGAGGAAAGAAAGCCAATAATGGCACCTGTCTAAGCTCCAGGCCTCTTGACACAGACCCTCCTACATACAGCTTCCTTTGTCCACAATTGTTATCTGTTTTCCTGGGCCCAAAGAGATGATTCTGTTGGGTGGAAGCTCATCACACCTCCTTGGGCCACCTGTAAGCGTGGAGGACAGTGGGCTGCTGCTACTCACAGCTCTGGGAGGACCATCCTGTTGGGGCCGGGACTAAACTCATTTTCCCTAAGACTCCAGTTTTGGAGTTCCTGGCTGGCCTTTCTTGTTCCAGTTCAAATTAGCCAAGAATAAAAATATCTTCATAATCTTGGTGTGATGGTACATACCTGTAATTCCAGCAACTCAGGATGTGGGGCCAGGAAGATTGCAAGTTCAAAGCCAGAGGCAGCCTGTATAACTTAGTGAGATTCTTGAGCTAAAAAATAAAAAAGGGGCCAGGGTGCAGCTAAGTTGTAGATCACTTGGAAAGGAAAGCATGTGTGAGGCCCCAGGTTCAGGCCCGCAGTACTGGCCAAGAAAAAAATATTACTACTATCCCTAAGTATTCATTTCTGTGGGGCTGGGATTTAGCTCAGTTGGTAGAGCACGGCTATGCAGTCTCTGAGGTCCTGGGTTTGATTCCCAGCACCGCAAAAATGAGAGAAGGACGTTGCAATCCACTCCCGAGGCAATCCTGAAATAATCAGCCATTGAAAACCCTATGAGGGTTGCTATGAGTCAGACATGACTCGATGGCACCCAACAACAACAAATACTCATTTGTAGTTTAAACTTGTGTTTATTTTGCAGATTTGAAAGGAGATTCCATGGTGCAATTATGTCTTACAAGTACATATTCAAAATTATCTCTTCTCTTTACAGATACTATTGTTACTTTAAAGAATTGGGCAGAAACATCAATAGATATGGCATTCTCAGAGGTCTAAAGGGAGAGGGCTTCTCTGACATCATTGACTGCTTCTGCCTCCTAAATCTAAATGATTTTCTTTGATCTATTCTTGCTTGTATTCTTTGTAGTTTCTTAAAAATCTTCAATAAATTATTAAAGAATTGTGTAACTATTTTGCAAAGAAGGACATTTCATATAGTTAGGCAAGAGTTGTGTAACATGTCACCTTTGCACATGTATTGGGTAGCCCCACTTTCACGTTGCTATTTCTCAAACCTGTATTCATCTTTATTGGTCTTAACTTTGACCTGTTGTCTTTTCTTCATTCTTTAGAAAATTTAGACTCCAACACTAAGTGTCATGCTCAAATACTTTTTAGGTTAAATTTATTTCTTAACTGAAATTAAAACATAAAAATATTTAAAGCATAAAATTGTACCTATTAGTTGGGTAACATGATATTTTGATATATGTATGTGCACTATGTAACATTTAAATCAGGTTCAACATATCTACTCAAAACGCTTTTAAAAAATATTTTTGGCTGTTTGGGGTTCACGCCCAGTGCCTTACATGTGCCAGGCAAGTGAGCTAATGCTGAGCTATGTCCTTAGCCCATTTATCATTTTTTTTCTTTTCTCCCCTCCCCTCCCCTGCCCTCCCATCCCCTCTCCTCCCCTCCCTTTCCTGGTGCCAGGGATTGAACCAATGGCCTTGTGCATGCCAGGCAAGCATTCTGCCACTGAGCTGTATCTCCAGTCCATTTTATCATTTCTTTATGGTATAAATTTTCAAATTCTTTCTTCTAGCTTTGTGAACTGTACAACACATTATTGTTACATTAGTCATCCTCCTGTGCAATAGCATACCAAAACTTCTTGCTCCTAACTGTAACTTAGTACCCATTGATCAGTCTTTCCTCAACTCTCCCTCTCCTTCCCCTCTCCTTTCTCTAACCTCTGGTGATCACCATCTATTCTTGACTTCTATGAGATTGACTTCTTCAGATTCTATGTATGAGTGAGACCATATGGTACTTGCTTTTCTGTGCCTAGCTTGGCTCACTTAACGTAATCATCTTCAGTTCATCCACATTGTTGGAAATCACAAGATTTCCCTCCTCCTCCTCCTTCACCTCTTCCTCTTCCTCCTCCCCCCATCCTCCCCTCCCCTTCCTCTCCCCTCCCCGCCCCCCAGCTTCCTCCTCTCCTCTTCTGTGTTGAACCTAGGACCTTGTGCATGCTAGGCAAGTGCTCTACCACTGAGCCACACCCTCACCCCTTTTTTTTGTTTTGAGACAGGGTTTTGCTTAGTGGTACAAGCTGTTTCTAACCTCAAATTCAGAATCCTCCTGCCTCAGCATCCCATGTCACTGGGATTATAGGTGTGCACTATAGCATCCAGTTCTTAATTCTTTTATACAGCAGAATAGTATTCTATTGTGTATATGTACGACAATTTCTTTGTCCATTCATTGGTTGATGGACACTTCAGTTGTTTCCATTTCTTGACTATTGTGAATGGAGCTGCAATGAATATGGAACGCAGATATCTCTTTGGCATGCTGATTTCATTTCCTTTAGATATATATTTAGTAGTGGAATTACTGGATCATATGGTAGCTCTGTTTTTAATTCTTTGAGGAACCTCTATACTCTTTCCATAATGGCTGTACTAATTTACATTCCCATCAACAGTGTGCAGAGGTTTCCTTTTCTTCATGTTCTCACCAGCATGTGTTACCTTCAGTATTTTTGATAATAGCCATTCTGACTGGCATGAAGTAATATGTCATTGTGGTTTTGATTTGCATTTTCCTAATGATTAGTGATGTTGGAGATTTTTTGTACATCTGTTGGTGATTATCTCTTGAAAATGTCTATTTCCGTCTATTGCCCATTTTTTAATCAGATACTTAGGTTTTTGCTATTGAGTTTTTGGAGTTCCTTACATAATCTGAATTTCAAGCCCTTTTCAGATGTATAGTTAGCACATATTTTTTCTTCCATTCTGTAGATAGTCTCTTCACCTCTGCTATTCCAAAGATTTTTAGTTCAATGACATCTCATTTGTCTATTTTCACTTTTGTTTCCTGTGCTCCTGAGGTATTGTCCAAAAAAATCCTTGCCTGTCCCAATGTCCTGAAGCATTTCCCCTCTGTTTTCTTCTAGTGGTTTCATAATTTCAAGTGCTACATTTAAGTCTTTCATCCATTGGAACTGATTTTTGTAACTGGCAAGAGATAAGGGTCTAGTTTCATTCTTCTACAAATGAATAGCCAATTTTCCCAATACTATTTTTGAAGAGACTGCCTTTTCTCCAGTGCATGTATTAAGCAACTTTGTTGAAAATAGGTTGGCTGGAGATGCATTGGTTAGCTTCTGGGCTCTCTATTTTGTGCTAAGAACTGGTTAATTTTGAGTAGGCCTCAAGCCGTAGCCCTGTGGAATCCTATCCCGTCAGATCTCGGAAGCTAAGCAGGGTTGGGCCTGGTTAGTACCTGGATGGGAGACCACCGGGAACACCAGGTGCTGTAGGCTTGGGAGAAGGACCTGGCAACCCCCTCCCAAAAATCAATCTGCCTTTGAAAACCCTATGAACAGCAGAGAAGCACTGCAATAGTGTTTCCCCTGTTGTATAGAGGGTTGCTATGAGTCGGATACCGACTCGACGGCACCTAACAACAACAATGTTTTTTGTATATTAATATTAACTTTATGACGTGAGAATTTAGTACTGGCAGGCTTTATATTTGCATGGGCTTATATTTATTGTGTGATTTAGGACTCATGATGTTTAAGTTGAATGGGCATACTTAGTAAAGAACAATTTGAGAAACTGTTTAGAGGCAGAGATCGATTTGAAAGAAATTACATAGATATGCTATGGCAAGGGAGGAGAGGGAGCAGCAAGAGTTCGTTTAGTTTGAAATACAAAATAAATTGAATTTGCCGTCTTAAGATCTGCTTTAAATGTAGTTTTTTCCTCAAGTTTTGAACTATGCTCACCTTTCCAGGCTGGCAGTATTTTTCACATTGAATGTTGTTGTTGTTGTTGTTAGGTGCTGTCGAGTCTAGCTCATAGCGACCCAATGTACAACAGAACAAAACTCTTCCCGACACTATGCCATGCCTGGCACTATGTCAGTGCTTCTCTGCTATTCATAGGGTTTTCAATGGCTGATTGTTTTGAGATTGTTTTAGGAGTGGGCCACCAAGCCCTTCTCCCATTTTTGTGATGCTGGAGATTGAACTCAGAGCTTCAGAGCACACAGGGCAAGCACTCTACCAAGTGAGCTAAACTCTACTCTCTTCACAATGTATGTTGTTGTTGCTGTTAGGTACCATCGAGTTGGTATCTGACTCATAGCGACCCTATGAACAATAGGTGAAACACTATTGTCAGTGTTTCTCTGCTATCCATAGGGTTTTCAATGGTGGATGGTATTTTTGGGAGTGGGCTGCCAGGTCCTTCTTCCAACTTCACAGTGTATAATTATGATTAAATCTGGTATGTACTGGAGTATCAAAATCAACCTTTCTTTCCTTCATCAAACATTCTTTGGTTACGTTCTCTTTGCCACCACTGTGTAAAACTAGAGATGATGATGAGTAGAAAGAGGGGCTCGTGGTCAGGTGGGAAGGCCAGGCCCCCAGTGGGAGGAGGGTATGAGGAATGTGGCAGAAAGAGCAAAGATCACAGTGCCTCAGACTTCCGGCACGATATTGCATCCCCTTTCGGATAACTTATACTTTCCTCTGCAATATCCTTTCAGATGTAGACCAGAATTTGATGGATCGCCTCCAGAGAGTGAATAACACTCTGTACAGCCAAATTAGCCGATTGCAGAACATCCGCAACACCATTGAAGAGACCGGGAACTTGGCTGAACAAGCGCGTACCCGAGTAGAGAGCACTGAGCGGCTGATTGAAATTGCCTCCAGAGAACTCGAGAAAGCAAAAGTGGCTGCTGCCAATGTGGTGAGTGCTCGGGAAGGCCAGGGGTGGCGAGAGGGTGGGGAGGGCCCTTTGGCGGTTTGTAGCAAGTCCTCTAGGGGTGGTGGAGGCTTCTGCAGCAGCTCCTACTTTGCCCTGTAGAGCAGGAAAGCCACGTTGCTCAGAGTTGTCATCAAACAGTAGGAACTGGATAAAAGCCAAGGGGCATCTTGGTTTTTTCTCTGACTTTGTTTAATTGAATCTACCTTTATTCTTTACTGAAAATAAAAAGAATTTGTAATCAAAAGTGCCAATAGAAAGTAAAGCTCTCTGAAAATAAGAAAACACATTCTTTGTGCCCTCTAACACTAATAAAAACTTAGTTTTGACACTCACTTTATGTAATTTAAGCAATCAGTCCTTTGAGAATAAAATGCTTTATTTCCTCTTCAGTCAATCACTCAGCCAGAGTCTACAGGGGACCCAAACAACATGACTCTTTTGGCAGAAGAGGCCCGAAAGCTTGCTGAACGGTAACCTGGGGCCCCCAGTTTAATGGTTAGGACATAGCTTCCCTTGGGGTGGGTGGGTGTTGTCCTGTCCCATCCCACAGACACTTTCCATTGCAAAGTTTGCTTTCCTTTCTTAAATATTATATGCTAGGTGCACTGTTTTCCTTTTACTTTGAAATTAGAATATTCATTGTAAATATTAAAATATGATTTGGTGCAAAATTAGATCTGCACAGTTCACAGAAAATTGTAACATTTTTAGGTTTTTAACTTACAGGCCTTAAAATTAGAGTTCTAAGAAGCTCAGTAGAATTGAATTACTCGTGTGTGTGTGTGTGTGTGTGTGTGTCTAGTACTAGAGAGTTCAACCCAAGAGCTCACCAATAGTAGGCACAGAGTTCTACCACTGAGCTGCACCTCTAGCCCATTGTTTATTTTGAGACAGGTTCCCTCTGGCCTTGAACTCAGGATCCTCTCAAGTTGCTGGGATTACAGGCTTGTGCCATGGTGCTTGGCCTAGAATTTTATGATTAATATTTTAAGTTCTTTACATTAGTTTTTCAACAAAAATGTTTAATTTACAAATCTCAGTAGTAAACATTTACTAACCCATAGTATGCTTGTATGCTTGAAAATAAACCAAAGAGAGCTGATCATTTTCATTCCTGATTTTTAAGACTGTTTAAATTAGGATAAGATAATTTCTTTAGAAAGCTTTAAATTGTAGAAGGCATCAAGTTAACAAGATTTTAAAAAACTTAAATTGCTAGAATATAGACTCCATGAAGGCAGGCATTTTTGTGTTTTCACTGTTAAAGGTCCAGAGACTGACACATAGTAGGTATTTAGCCTGAGCTTAGGATTTAGGCACAGTGTCCAGAGCAATTACATTGACTTCTTGCTTTAGCTTGGCTATCTCTCTTGTGTAAGTGTGAATTTGTGGGCAATATAAGCTAGGTTACAGAACATTCATAGTTTTGTAGCTGAATTTTCTTACTAAAAGAAGATAGTTGAAAATGTTATGGGAAGCTCCCAAGAAAATTGGGTCTTGGGGATAACTTAATTCTGATGGGTTTCTTGCAAGGATTTTGAATGGAAGTTTACCATGCCACAAAGAATGGCCACATACTGCAGTGTGACAATTTTACATGAACTTTTAGAAGTAAAAGAAAAACTTCAGTGTTTGCTCAGCTAAAATGCATCATTTAGCTGGGATCCCTGTTAGGCATGTTCATGAAGACTATGCCTGGGATTTGTATCACTAGATAAATTATTTCTTGTTAGCACACACAGTTTTATATGTAAACTGCTCTTAAGTAATTATATTTAAGAGTAGTTTTCTGAATAAAATAAACATTTGTCCCTAAACTTTAAACCACTCATTTTCTTGAAAAATATCCTTTTTTCAATTTTCAGAATGCTGTTTGTAAACTTAGTCCCACTGAAATGATTGTGAAATTCCAAATTCATGGGATTTTCCAATATTTTTAGATCCCCCTACCCACATTAGTTTCTGTACATATAATAAAGGAAATGTTACTAGAATTTTACTTCTTTCGCGATATTTTATGGTTCATTCTTTCTCTCATGAGTACAGCCACAAACAAGAAGCTGATGACATTGTACGAGTGGCAAAGACAGCCAATGACACATCAACTGAAGCGTATTATCTGCTTTTGAGGACGCTGGCAGGAGAAAACGAAACAGCATTAGAGATCGAAGAACTTAATAGGAAGTGAGTATAATTTAAAAGTGTCTTACAGCCCTTCAGGTGTTCTTGTGTAAGTATCACGAGGTCAGTGACACGTTAATGCTGTGGGTTTAGGGCATTCATTCATGCACTTAAGATTTTGTTATTGTTGATCATGCTTTCAAAATGGCAGAGCAATTAGAACAGGGGATGTGGAGGGAGCCACAGAGATTTTGTTTGATCCAATTACTATAACTGCAGATTGGTAACAAGAGTAGCCATGATTCTTAAAATTCTATACATAAATGTAAAAAGAGAAAAAAAATACTAAGTAGAAAAGACATGCTTGAGCTACAGATCTTTAAAAGGGTCTCAAATAGGAAAATACAAGTTGAGTATCCATAATCTGAAATGTTTGGGGCCAGAAGTGTTTTTGGGATTTTGGATTTCCTCAGATTTTAGAATATTTGCTTATACATAATGAGATATCTTATGGATAAGACTCAAGTCTAAACATGAAATTCGTTGATGCTCATAGCCTAAAATTTTTTATGGTATTTTTAGTGTGTTTGCATTTTGATTGTGACTCAGTACCTGAGGCCAGGTTTGGAATTTTCCACTTGGGGCATCATTATGGTGCCTAAAAAGATTCAGGTTTTGGAGTATTTCATATTTGGAATTTTGGATTAGGTGTGCTCAACTTGTGTATGGTAAACTAAATAGAAATGATGAGATGTGAGTTTTTGCTAACTATTGATATTAAATGGAGAACATTTTGATGTAGCATTTCCTTTGAGGTTTTGGGAATGCTATCACCACTGTGGCATCCAATCCCATCAGATCTCAGCAGCTAAGCAGAGTCGGGCCTGGTTAGTACTTGGATGGGAAACCGCATGGGAATACCAGGTGCTGTAGGCTTGGGAGAAGGGCCCGGTAACCCACTCCAAAAAAACAATTGGCCATTGAAACCCCTATGAATAGCAGAGAAGCACTAACAATACTGTTTCACCTATTATACATAGGGTCGCTATGAGTCAGACACTGACTTAACAGCACCTAACAACAACAACATCACACTGATATAAACTGGATTGAAACTGGTTAACACTAAGATGCTAAAAGTGCCTTTTAAAAAAAAGTTTTTATTTTTTGAGTCACATCATCATTTGTTCCTTAGGTATGAACAAGCAAAGAACATTTCACAGAATCTGGAGACGCAGGCTGCCCGAGTCCATGAGGAGGCCAAGCGGGCAGGTGACAGAGCCGTGGAGATCTATGCCAGTGTGGCTCAGCTGACCCCTGTGGACTCAGAGGCGCTGGAGGTATGGATGTGTGGGCTCTGATGGTCACTGCTGTCCCCATGCACATCCTCGACTCCCCCAGTCTTTGCAGGAGCCATTCTGACTGCCCTGCCTCTCCTTCCCTAGTCCTCCAGCTATCTCACTGGTAAAGCTTAGTTCTATTTTAAGTATGGTAAGAAAACTTAATGAAATAATCTTTTAACTATGAACATCAACTCAGAAAGACTGTTTCTATAATCCAAATAATCACTCCTAAAACTTTCATCTAAATTATATTACTTAGAGCACGGTATACCTCAACCCTTACTCCCAGGCACCGCCTGGCAGAGACCTAGGGAGCAATAAGAGAGAAGAGTTAAAATGAAAGAACTCTATCAGGATGCTCTGGGACAGGTAAAATATTTGGAAGTTAGTAGTATTTTATTTCATATCTGTACTCTAATCATGATTCCTCCTGCAAAGTTCTGTATAATCATATTTTTTACATTAAACTTGAAATTTACTGTTTCACTTTCTTTATCTGAGGTGTTGACATCCTAAAGGTTTGGGTTTCTTCAGATGTGTATGTACGGTCTGATTCCATGTATAAAATCTGAAAATAGACAATATGATAACAGTCAAAATAGTGGTAGCTCTAGGGAAGGAGAGGTGGGGTGGAGGTGACTGGAGGAGATCTAAGGGAACTTTGTAAGGTGATAGAAATATTCAATATCTTGATTGAGGTGAAGGCTTGGTAAGTATATCTGTCCAAACTCATCAAACTGCCTGTGAATGCTGAATTTCACTGCACATTATACTTCAGTTAAACAAAAAAAGTCCACAACATGTTTGCCTGTGCTGTGTTTTAAAAGGTATAGAGTACCTAAGCTACCTTTCCTTCAGTTTTGTTTCACTCATCATGTGGTCTTACTTTTCACAGAATGAAGCAAATAAAATAAAAAAAGAAGCTGCGGATTTGGACCGCCTGATTGACCAGAAGTTAAAGGATTATGAAGACCTCAGAGAAGACATGAGAGGGAAAGAACTTGAAGTAAAGAACCTTTTGGAGAAGGGAAAAGCGGAACAGCAGGTCGGTTTGATTTGCAGGGTGCTTCATGTTTTGAGGCAATGTTTGAAGCAGCCCTAGTGTGAGCTGCGTCTGTCATAATCACAGCTGCAGAGGTAGCAGACCACAGTGTCCACAGGAGGGCCTTCCGCACGATGTCAGGGCCTGGCTTGCGGCAAACAGGACTGCGGTCTCAGGGGTAGAACTGGGAGGTACCTTCTCTGTTAGGAGAGGGAAGAAGGGTGGGCTCTGGGGCATCTGTTCTCTGACCTGCCCTGTGTTTGCAGACTGCTGACCAACTCCTAGCCCGAGCTGATGCTGCGAAGGCTCTTGCTGAAGAAGCTGCTAAAAAGGGACGAAATACTTTACAAGAAGCCAATGACATTCTCAACAACCTGAAAGGTATGAAGGGATCAGATAATGGGATCATGTTATGTGCTGTCTCCATTGGGATGATTATTAATTCTTCTTTCTTCTTCTTCTTCCTTCTTCTTTCTTCCTTCTTCCTTCTTCTTTGTCCTCTTCCTCCTCTTCTTCCTCTTCCTCTTCTTCTCCTCCTCTTCTTTTCCTTTTTAGTTTTTAACATATACTCACTGAACATTAGTGTTATAAATCTCATATACATATTACTTAGATTCAAGTTACCATAATTTTTACCACACATAGTTCATATCCAACACCCTACTTTTTTATGCTGAAATAATTCCAAGAAAAATTTGAGTGCCCATGTTGTGTTACCCCTGCATTCTTCAGCTTGAAAACCAAAAAAGGGGGTCTTTTTCTTATGTTAGAATAATTCATGGACCCAAAGATCTGCCTGTTTAGCTGACTTATATTGGTAAATGGAAATTATTATCTTTCATTTTCTCTGCCAGTGATATCTAATTCTTTGTTTTTCTTTCTTCACCCTAGATAGAAATGTGCCTCATTCACTGAGTAGCTCTGGATTCATCTCTCATAATCATAGGTTCTATAAATAAAAGGAAGATTTATAAGATAATGGTTGAGAATATGGGCTTTGGCTTCATTAGGTCTGAGTTTGAATCCTGCTCCATAAATTAACCTCTTCAGTCATCAGTTTTTCTCATTTATAAAAATGGTACAATGCCTGCATCACAAAGACATCAAGCTCTTGGCTCAGTACTTGACATACAGTAAACACTAAATAAATAGCAGCTCCTAATACTGGTTGAGGTAGTAGTAATGGCATACACAGTCTTCTGCATCAAAACAAATTTTCAAATAAGAATTCTCTTCCCAGAAATAGATACATGTTTGTGTGACTACTCTTGGGAAACCGTCCATGTAGAGATGTGTATTTTGCTGCTCTTAAGATTTTAGTCCCTATGGATTTTCCTTTTTTCTCCAGATCTTTACTGCTTGTAAAATCCAGTTGTAGTTCTATGAAAGGTTCCCTTTTTGCTTGGTGAGAGTTTAGTTCAAATATGTTCCTTAAACTCCTTTTAGATTTTGATAGACGTGTGAATGATAACAAGACAGCTGCAGAGGAGGCACTAAGGAGGATTCCCGCCATCAACCAGACCATAGTTGAAGCCAATGAGAAGACAAGGGAAGCCCATTTGGCACTGGGCAATGCTGCAGCGGATGCCACAGAGGCCAAGAGCAAGGCCCACGAGGCAGAGAGGATCGCCAGCGCCGTCCAGAAGGTACGTACTTTCCTCTTCTCAAAGCAGCTCCTAAACACATTTCTCTAGCCTCTTTCCAGACCCTCACACCTTTGCAGGATTTTTCCTCAGCTCCAGTAAAACCATCTTGAACCATCCTTGTCTTTTTTTTTTTTTTCCTAGTACTGGAGGTTGAACCCAGGGCCTCACGCTTGCATACTCTGCAAGTGTCGGACCACTGAGCAGCACCCCCAGCCCATTTTTTCAGTTTTTGAGACAGGGTCTCGCTAAATTACGCAGACTGCCTCTGGTCTTGAACTTGTGATCCACCCACCTCTGCCTCCCAAGCTGCTGGGATTACAGGTGTGTGCCACCGCACCTGGCTCACCATCCTTGTCTTTTGAGACAGTGACTTGCTGTGTAGCCCAGGCTGGCCTGGAACTTGCTATGTAGACCAGGCTAGCCTTGAACTCACCTTGATCCTCCTGCCTCAGGCTCCCAAATGCTGGGATTATAGGCATGCGCCACCATGTCTGACTCCTTTTTTTTTTTTTTAAACTAGGTGTTAGAGTAGGAAACCACAGTGATTAAAGAAGAGGAATCAGTAAAGGGGCTCTTTAACATTTCTACTGTGTTTCAGCCTGGGGTCTTATTGTCAGGAATGAGGGCTTCAGAGGACTTTAGAGCCCCTTCCCACAAAAAATTAGATACCTCCTAAATAAAGAAACTTCTTGGATCTGGACAGTTGACATTTTTTTTTTAATTTTATGTAAAGTGCTATATTAATACTCCTTCCAAACCCCTCTTCTGAACATATTGTCCCTCTTATGCAGACATTCTACAGGTGTCACTGCTGAATTTCTTTATACTCATCTTGAAGAATAATTTCTATAGATTTTTATTTCCTATTTAAAGGCCCACTTAATTGTTTTATTTAAAGAAGAGAGTGGCTGATTCTAAAATTAGATGTCTGAGAATCCCAGAAAATTATAGTTCCTTTCACAGAGTTGGCTTTTGGGTTCATTATATTTTATAAGGGCTGGGATTTAGCTCAGTAGGTAGAGCACTGCACTGCAGTCTCTGAAGCCCCGAGTTCAATTCCCAGCACCGCAAAAATGGGAGAAGGGCCTGGCAATCCACTCCCAAGGCAATCCCGAAGCACTCAGCCATTGAAAACGCTATGAGGGTCGCTATGAGTCAGATACTGACTCGACGGCACCTAACAACAACAACAACAACAATATTTTATAAAATGCCTGTATTTCAGGATATGTACATTATGATGAACTTTTTTTTTTGCGGTACTGGAAAGTTGAACCCAAGGCTTCACACGTGCTTTTTGCAAGTGATGAACCACTGAGCTGTACCCCAGCCCATGTTTTACTTTGTATTTTGAGATAGGTTCTCAGTTACTCAGGCTTCCTCTGGCCTTGAACTTGCAATCCTCCTGCCTCTGCCTCCCAAGTTGCTGGGATTAAAGGCATGCACCACTGCGCCTGGCTGTGGTGAACTTCTAAGAATAGCTAGGCTATTTTTTAATTTAAAATTTATCCAAGTAAAAGGATCTGATCAATACAATGTGATAGAAAGTACACACACTTAAATGTCTTATCATTTGTTCTCTGTGTGACCTCAACTAAAAATGACAGTAATGGAACAGGAAATTTCAAAGATTCAAAAGAGAATACAAATGAAAATGCTGTATAAAATGTAAAATGTTATTATATTAGGTAGTAATGTTTTTTAAATGACTGTGATTTGGAGCCCAAATAAATGATAAGTCAATGAGATTGTATGAATCATACTGTTTTTTCTGGATTATATTTTTGAGCCATTTTACAAATTATAAAAGGAGCAGAGGAACATACTTTTGAAAAGGGAAAGCTATTTTTAGGGGAAAGCTGGGTAGGGGTTTTTTTTGTTATTATTATTAGCAATTTACTTATTTTGTGCCTAGAATGCTACCAGCACCAAGGCAGAAGCTGAAAGAACTTTTGCGGAAGTTACGGATCTGGATAATGAAGTGAACGGCATGTTGAGGCAACTGCAGGAAGCGGAGAAAGAGCTGAAGATGAAACAGGATGGTGCGGAGCAGGACATGATGATGGCGGGGATGGTAAGAGGTCTACGCATGTGTTTAGGGCAACCAGCAAAGGCTGTTCTCACATAAAGACAAAAACCTTTTGACATGAACTTCTGCCTTTTGTGGCATTCTCTCGTCAAGAACTGGGTTAATAGCTTACGTAAGTGACTGAGAATTTGGATTTTCTGCCAGGTATTTCTGTTGCACCGTTTGTCCTTTCCCAGAGCTTCTTCTTGTTGTTGTTGCGTGCTGTCAAGTCGTGTCCAACTCACAATAGCTGATTGTTTTAGAAGTGTGTTGCCAGGTCCTTCTCCCACTTTTGCAGTGCTGGGATCGAACCCAGGACCTCAGGGAGTGCAGAGCAGCACTTTACCAACTGAGCTAAACCCCGGCTTGCCCCAAAGCTACTCTCAGTTAGAAGCTAAACATTGCCTTACACATTTGAGGTTTTAGAACATTTAAAAATAATGTATTTTTTGAATGGGCAATTCACAAATGGTATAAAATCAAAAAGGAGCAAAAGGGAAGGCAATGAAAAGTTAATTTCCTTTCTGGTTCTTCTAGCAACTTGCTCCTTAGAGGCAAAGGCCAGTTTCTTATATATAAGGAATGTTTGAAGATGGCGTTCTCTACCACCCCACCAAAACATACCAACCTTACCTAGGGTTTAATTTTTCACCTTCTACAATGACACATAGGGAGCTGGGATTTAGCTCAGTTGGTAGAACGCTGGTCTGCAGTCTCCGAGGTCCCAAGTTTGATTCCCTGCACCACAAAAATGGGAGAAGGACATGGCAATCCACTCCTGAGGCAATCCCAAAACAATCAGCCATTGAAAACCCTATAAGGGTAGATATGAGTTGGGCACAACTCCATGGCACCTAACAACAACAACAACAACAGCAGCAGCAGCAACATGTATTACATCATACCATTTGTAACAAAATCAGCTTTTGAATGTGTGATTCAAGGAGGCTCGGGGGCCCATTGTTCTGTTCTGTGCTATATTTTACCTCAGAAAGAATTTAATGGAGTCATAATGGAAATGTTCCTTCCAGTTTAGTTTAACATTCATGTAGCTATATGCAGCCTGCAGCCGTAGCCCTGTGGCATCCCATCCCATTAGATCCTGGAAGCTAAGCAGGGTCAGACCTGGCTAGTACTTGGATGGGAGACTGCCTGGGAACACCAGGTGCTGTAGACATGGGAGACGGACCCAGGAACCCACTCCCAAAAATCAATCTGCCACTGAAAACCCTATGAACAGCAGAGAAGCACTGACAGTAGTGTTTCACTTGTTGTACATAGGGTCACTATGAGTCGGATACTGACTCAATGGCACCTAATAACAACAACAACAACAAGTGATATACATGAACTTGTTTACTTGCACACGTTCAGTATAAGGAAGGGGCCCTTTCTTTGCTCCCAAAATATAGGGCCACTCACTGTGGGTTGTTTTTACCTTGAGACAGGAGGGGGAAACACAATGCCTGAGGAATTGATACAGGAAACATCTCTGTACAAACACCTAATTTTTTATGCTTTTTGATTTTTGTTTGGATTGTTCTAGTTTTCTGTGAGACAGTGTGGTTCAAGTAAAAATAGGTATAGTGCTAGGATTTAGCTCTGTTGGTAGAGGGCTGCTCTGTGCTCTCTGAGGCCCTGAGTTCAAGACCCAACACCACAAAAATGGGAGAAGAACTTGGCAGCCCACTCCCTAATCAATGAGCCATTGCAAACCCTGTGAATAGCAGAGAAGCACTGACATAGTGCTGCACAGTGTTTCGTTCTGTTGTACATAGGGTTGCTATGAGTTGGACCTGACTTGACGGCACCTAACAATAACCAAAAAAAATAGGTAATTTTCATATGTTGAGGGTCTGTGGATTTCATTTTTAATATGGTTGTAGAAATATTACATCAAGAAAAAGTAAAAAATATGTTTTTTTTGTTTGTTGAGACAGGATCTCACTATGCAGCCCAGGCTGGCCTGGAACTCATTATATAGCCCAGGCTTGCCTCAAACTTGGGATCCTTCTGCCTTATCCTCAAGGATGTATTCTTTATGAGCTCCAAAAAAAAAAAAGGGCATGGCTTTAGTTCAAAGGGTAGAAAGAAGATCTATCTTTTGTTTTTGGTAAATAACTTCTAGGGAACATAAGCCACCCTCACACACACTATCCCATTTGTATTTGTATCAATTCTGAAAGGCCAGCATTTCGCCGGTGTTGTTTGAGTCTATAACATGTGTTTTTTAATCAAAAGCATGAAGGTCATGGTTTTTCCTGGAAGAGGCGGCTGGAGACCACAGGTTAAATGCAGTAGTGTTGCTCTTGGCAGCTGTACCAGAGTCCTGTGTCCCTCTCCAGTGCACTTGCAGGAAAGCCTACCCAGGCTCAGTAAGAACAGTTGCGATCTGAACAGAGATTACTTATTTATTTGTGAAGGATTATTTTGCCTTTCTCTCTATTTTTAATTTTTTTTTCACAATGTTTTTTTCCCCAAATGCTTGCTTCATCTGAACCTCCAAAACTAGGAAAAATAAATATGTGGTAGGGAGCTCAAAGCCACTCAGTTATATCTTGACTAGATGCATCTGTGAGATCTCACATCTGTTTTCTGATATTTAGACACTTCCTCTTCCACTGCTGTTTCCTGTGACTCATGATCAGTGTATTTGTTCAGGTTTCATGGAACTTTCCCAAATATATTTACCTTCAGTTAACTTTGAAAATGTCAGTTGTGTCATCCCAATAAATGGGTGTGTATGTGTGTGTGTGTGGTTGTGGCTAGGTGGTTGCAGGTTGAGGGGAAATTTACAGAAAAGCCTCACTTAGGAAATTTTCTGAGAATAGGAAATCTCTAATAATCAAGTCCCTAAGAGTGTCCACACTTTGGTTCTAAAACAGGCAGATCCAACCTATGGCCCGTGGGCCACATGCAGTCCAAGACAGCCAGTAATACAGCCCACAAAATCTTTTAACATCATGTGTTTTTTAACCTTTATTTTCTTTGTGACCTCCCTTATTATGTATATGATTTAGCCATATTATGTAATTTATGCACAGCCCCAGACAGTTCCACTTTACTTAATGTGGACTGGGGAAGCCAAAAAGTTGGACACATTTGTTATAAAATATAGTTTCTGTATTTGTTATTAAAAAATAAGTTGTTTTTTGCTTGATAGGTTGTATTATGATATAATAAGGGAGATAGTATTGATTTTGTTTTTCTTAATACAAATGTAACAAGCATAGGTACACTGATTGCCCATTCATGACTGTTCCATGCAGTAGAAATAGTAATATCCTCAACCTGAAGATAGGGCCCCCAAAACCTACAGTAAGGGGCTATGATTTCATAGAAAAGGGAAAAACATCTGAAAATTAGATTTGTTGGCTCACTAGGGAAAAAATATTTAAAGGTGAAAACATATAGGCAAAACTACTCACATCATTTATCCTTTTTCCCCTGCAGGCTTCGCAGGCTGCTCAGGAAGCTGAGATCAATGCCAGAAAGGCTAAAAACTCTGTTAACAGTCTCCTGAACATGATTAATGACCTCTTGGAGCAGCTAGGTAAGTAGCTGTAGAATCATTTTAGTCAGTCACTGAACCCTTTGTACTATTCTTGGGATCTGAGATTGTTGACTCAAAAGATTAATACATGAATCCCTCTAAAATCATCACCTAAATTATTAGTATTTCTTTTAGCTCTTGCTTATTTAAAAATACCTTATAAAATAAGTATGTGTCTTGCATGGTAGAACCTTTAAGAGCAACTTACATTATTACAGTATCAATATATTAACCAATTCTAGAGTACAAACTGAGTTGTAACTTTAAGTTGTAATTATTGGCAAGATAAGCCTACTGAAATCCAGTTTGGCAGGGAGCAGACTTCATTTTAGGACAGATGTACTTTTGCCACCAGACTCCAGCATGAGGTGGTAATACTCTAGCCAGGACCATTTTTAATTTGCTAGCCTTTAAAGGCCTGCAGCTGTACCACTGTGGCATCCAATCCTGTCAGATCTCGGGAGCTAAGCAGGGTCAGGACTGGTTAGTACTTGGATGGGAGACCTCCTGGGAACACCAGGTGCTGTAGGCTTGGGAGACAGACCCAGCAACCCACTCCCAAAAATCAATCTGCCATTGAAAACCCTATGAATAGCAGAGAAGCACTCACAATAGTGTTTTGGCTGTTGTGTGTAGGGTCGCTATGAGGCAGACACCGACTCAATGACACCTGACAACAATAACAAGCCTTTAAAAATCAGTGTGTTTTGTTTTGTAGGTTTTTTCCTCAGAGGGGGTGGTATTTTTATCTGTCTTGAATGTCAGTAATAACAAATTATGTGCCAGCAGATGGATTTAAGATGAAAGTAAAGTAGAAGAGAGATTTTGTGGAAGAATGAGCTGGATTTTAAAGTCAGTGAGACTTGAGTTAGAATTTTTGCCTTGTTGCCTATAAGCTATGCAAACTTGGGCATAACTTATAGGCAACAAATCAAAAATTCTAACTCAAGTCTGACTGAAAAAGTCCAGCTCTCTCTTCCAAAAAACCTCTCTCCTAGTGTACCTTCAGAACTATACATGAAGCTTAAGGCCTAGGATACAATAGCTGTGCATTTAGAAAACATTCTGTAAAAACCATTTTCTCAGAGTAAAGCATCTGGCCCAATATTATTTGTCTATGCTCCCATCCATCCCTGCTGGGTTAAGTCATTATTGGTGCTTGGTTCACATTATTTATCCCTTAAACACAACAACCTGCAAGTCAGTGCCACCTTTGCATAGTGGCACCTGCTGGGGTCAGTGCATAAAAGGCAAATGGAGGTACTTGGCGAGTGATGTCATCTCCTCTCTTCTGTATACTTTCTGACTCTCCAGGGCAGCTAGACACGGTGGACCTGAATAAGCTAAATGAGATTGAAGGTACCCTTAACAGAGCCAAAGATGAAATGAAGGTCAGCGATCTCGACAGGAAAGTGTCTGACCTGGAGAATGAAGCCAGGAAGCAAGAAGCTGCCATCATGGACTACAACCGAGACATTGAGGAGATCCTGAAGGATATTCGCAACCTGGAGGACATCAAGAAGACCTTACCATCTGGCTGCTTCAACACCCCATCCATCGAGAAGCCCTAGCAACGGGGCGGGGGCTGGAAGGCAGCGTCCCCTGACAGGGGAGCCCTTGCGAGGCCACTGAGTGCCTTGACACAAAGATTACATTTTCAGACCCCCACTTCTCTGCTGCTCTCATCGCTGTCCTTTTTGAACCAGGAAAAGTCACAGAGTTTAAAGAGAAGCAAACTAAATCTCCTGAACCAGGAACAATGAGTTTTATCTGGGAAAGTCTCTCTTCCACTCACATTGCTCCCTTACCCGCACTTTCCCTTCTCATGCACGTGAGGATGTGGCATCCTCCACACGCCCTGTGGACCGCAGTGTTCCTGGGCGGAGCGAGCAGCCGCCGCTCTCGCAGCAACACCAGCAGACCCTCCTTTGTGTCCGTGCTTCTTGTCTCTATGAAGGAAAAGCGTGGCTCCTAAGCATAGCATTGTGGTGGCCAGTATGACAGTCTGTGGAGAAAGAAAAGGCGTCTGCATCTTCTGCCCTCCTCTTTTAAGCAAAAGGAAATAAACATCCTGTGCCAAAGGTGTATTGGTCATGTAGAGTGTCAGTAGCCATCCACCAGTCGTGCTAGCTATTTTGAGTAGAGGACACTGAGCCATCCACGGGTAAGGATGCACTTGTATTTATCAGAGTCTCCAGGAGAACATGGCTAACGTAGACTGAAGATTTTCTTCTATAGTAATAATTGACTAGGAAGATAAACTTTTTTCAGATCTTTAGGCAGCTGATAATATAAATCTGGACGGGCAGCTTGCTACTCACCACTAGACCAGTAGACTTTTTTTTTTGTTTTTTTTTTGAGACAGGGTCTTGCTGTGCAGCCCAGGCTGACCTTGAACTCATGATCCTCCTGCCTCAGCCTCCCAAGAACTAGGATTACAGGCGTACGCCACCATGCCTGGCTAACTAGACATCTTTTGATATTCTTGTAAATGGGACTTACACAGAAGAAACAGGGATGTGATAACCACTAAAATTTTCTTTCAAGATCAAACTGATAGAGCTTGGTTAGTATTTTAGTCTTGGAACTAGTGTTAAGCTATCTGTCAGAGAATGGTTGGTCCTAAGATCTTGACAAACAAAAACAAACCCTGTCTGAGTCTTTCTAGCAAAGGGATAAAAGTGAGATGTAACTTGCAATGTCAAGATCCCAGATAATGCATTTTTTTCCCTTCTGTTTGGAGAGAGATGAGACATTTTGACCCTTAGCTCCAGTTTTCTTCTGATGTTTCCATTTTCTGGAATTCCTCAAAACACAATGTCATTTTCCACATTCTGGTGGCCAATGCTTGCACTCAGTTTTTTCATTCAGCTGCCTACACCATCTAGTTCCTGCACTTTGTGATTCAATCCACTCTGCCTCTTCCCTCTGCGTGAAGAGGGAAGAGCCTTGTGTGGAGTTTCCTAGTGGGCTTCTCGACCTTTGATCCTTAGCTCTGTGGTTTTCTTTTAAGACCACAGTGTGACAATTCCCTGCCGCACCCCTCCTTCCTCCTCCTGCCTTTGAGATTCATATATAGCCTTTAACACTATGCAACTTTGTACTTTGCGTAGCGGGGGAAAGAAACTATTATCTGACACACTGGTGCTATTAATTATTTCAAATTTATATTTTTGTGTGAATGGTTTTTTTTTGTTTATCATGATTATAGAGTAAGGAATTTATGTAAATATACTTGGTCCTCTTTCTAGAATGGCACTGTCTGTTCACTTCTTTGCTCAGTTTTTCTTCTCCACTGGCACAATGTACCTGTAACCTCCTTCCCCTCCATCTAGAATTCTTTGGACTGTGCTTGTTCCCCAGTACTTCGCTTGCTCTCTGCCTTGGGTTTGCAGCATCTCCATTGTCTAACATTAGTATCAACCTGTTTTCTTGCACACTCGGACTAAAGAGGTCACTCAGGCCCTCTTCACATCAGTCCTGCTGACCTTAAGCTGCAGCACCACCTTGTTCTTACTGCCTGTTCCAGAGCAAGATGCCAGGCTGGCAGGATCCAGTGGGCTTAGGAAAGTTTGCTGTCAGGGAGCTTCAACACCTTTGTGGATCTAGCCAGCAACAAGCTAGAAATGTCCTTTCCAGCCATTCTTTGGATGGGCCAGTTGTATAAGGGAGTGCATTATGACCGAGCACTTTCAGGGCGTAAGGAATAGTACTACTGATGAGTAGACAGGGAGAGGTGCCATGCTCAGTTCTTGACCCCCTTTCCGGTTTCCATCTCCTTGGGACGTACAGAGATGACCACAGATGTCTGACCTGCCATGGCCTAACCTTCCACTCTTTCTCTTCTCAGGCCTCTCCGACTCTCGCAGGAGACAGGGCTCTTCCTCACCATGTCTTCACATCAGTGCTTCCCAGCTAGTTCCTCTTATTAAGTGGCCACCATCCTAAAATATGCATTTTGGTCACAGTTGCAAGAAAAGGTCTGAAAATAGACTGTCCAGGTTGTTTGGGTCAGGTTCACTCCAGCAAATCTTAGGCCATGGTGGGGGTTTTGGTTTGTTGGTTTTATTTTTTTCCGTCTCCATCTATGTGGTATATTTTTAAACAGAATTTTATTTTTAAAATGAAAATTCCTTACAAGATGAAACCTTAATTACACTCCTGCAGTATAGCCATTATTTTATTGTATAATTGCAATTATCTGTATTTCATGTAATAAAATTGACAGAGCAGCTGCTCCATAATGCTGGGCATCACAGGAAATACATATTGTTATTTTACCTGGGATCTTTTTTTTTCCTTTTGATTCCAACTGTGGCCTTTTTATATGTGCCTTCACTTTAGCTATTTGCCTTAATCTCTACGATCTTGCTTCTCCGGGGTGGTTAATAAAATGCAACACTTGGCATTTTGTATGTTTTAAAAAAAACAGTATTTTATTTATAATAAAATCTGAATATTTGTAACCGTTTATATTTGGTGTGGACTGAGTGTGGTGCTGGGGATGTGAGATGTTTTAAAAGTGATAGTGAACCGAAAGCTGCTCAGAGTATCTGAGTATCTTGTTTTCTTGAGAACCGTCCAGTATATTTTTAAAACCTTCCTCAAGTTGGAATACTTCAGTATCATCTAGAAGTTGGCAAACTTCCTCTATAAAGAGCAACATAGTAAGTATTGTAGGTTTTGCAGATAGTCTCTTATTTCAGCCTTCAGATCTTGAAGCACAAAAGCAGCCTTGGACTTATATAAGCAAATGAGCTTGGCTGGGCTCTAATAAAACTGCTTAGGAAAGCAGGCTGAGGGCCTGCAGGCTAGGGCTTACTGGACTCCTGGTGTAGTCTCAACACTTGATGAATGGCCACTGAGAACTGTTTTATGAAGAATTTGGACTCCCTGAATTAGCAGATGTGTGGAAAAAGTTGCCTTTGCACCTCGTGGCACGTGTCTTCAGCTGAAGGTGCTTTCTTCAGATGATAAGACACTCTCAAACCTATGATAGAATACAAGGGAAAAATAAATGATAAGCACTAGCAGGCCAGATGCAGCTCACGGGACCCAGTCCCATCTGGAGGGTGGAACAACCTGAGGAACCGGAGACCAGGTGAGTTGTTTTGGAACTAGAGTGTGCTGGGGTGCTGTGGGCCTGCGGGGCCTCCCTTTCAGTGCTCCTCTTATTGCCCTGGATGCCTGGGGATTCTTTGCCACCTTTCCAATCTTACAAATTGTTACAACCATGGTACCTGGAGAGAAGAACTTGAATTCTTCTCATTGGACTTCCCTGGAGAAAGCTTTAGAGGGCACTAGTTCCTAGCTTTCTCACCCTGTTCTTAACCTTTATCTGAATGGTTCTCCCTATTCATAGGGTGTGGTTCAGAGGCAAATATGAATCCTTTATAGTTACTGCGCCAGACTGATAGGTGGGAAGTTTAAAAGTTGCTCCTCTTCCATTTATCATCTTAGCAGTTTCTCAAAAGGTGCATATTCTGATTCAGAATTTCCCCCAAAGATTACTCAAACATTCTAGCCCCTTGATAAATCTGTACTCACCAGCTCCAATTCCATTAAGCTCAAAATGGAACACCTGAAGATGACCCCTGTCACCTAGGACGATCACAAGGTAAAGCAGAAGGATCCAGCCCAAGGGAAGATCAGATGTCTCCAGGCCCATGGCTTACAGAAACAAGCCTGAGAATTGTAAATGGCAGCTACTTGTGCCTGTTTTTGTTATTAAATGCCATTAAGTCAGATCCAACTCAGCTACCCTATGTATAACAGAAGGAAACTCGAACGGACATTGCCATACACGCAATCCTTTTCATGTTTGAGCCCATTGTTGCAGCCACTGTTTCTTCTCATTTTGAGCTGTGCCACATCAGCAAATGGAGGTCCCAAGGACTTTACTTCATTCTCATCATTAAGGTCGACTCTACTTTGACTAGGCTACTCTTCCCCAGTCGTCTTTTGAATGCCTTCCAAACTGGCAGTGTTCCTTTGCTATTCATAGAGCTTTTATTGGCAAATTACTTTGAGAGTGGGCTGCTGGGTCCTTCTCCTTAGTCTGTCTTTGTGTGGAAGCTCAGCTGAAACCTGTGCCCTATGGGTGGCCCTGCTGGTATCTGAAATATCAGTGGCATAGTGCTCAGCATCATAGCAACACACAAGCCCCAACAGGACAAGCTGACAGGCACTTGGGGGCTATGCCTGTTCTGTTCGGTGCCATGGAGTTGTGTCCCACTCATAGCGACCTTCATAGGGTTTTTAATGGCTGGTTGTTTGGGGATTTATTCAGGGAGTGGATTGCCACATCCTTCTCTCGTTTTTTGCAGTGCTGGGGATCATTTAAGCAGCTTTAAATAAAGTATTAACAGGTAGAATGAAAACTAAAACTTGCTGGTAAGTAGTCTCCACAGAGGCTGCCCTGGTGCTGGACAGCTGTGACCAACTGTCGTGCCTTTCGTTTGTCATGGATTTCCTGGAATGGGTTTACCTGTTGCACACTAATGAGTGAAATTCGTAATAACAGAAATGACATACATTCTTTAAAGAAAGAAATGTTTAGCAAAAGTAAAAAAATAATAATTCCCTTATTTGGAATTCAAACGGGAAATCTCAACATGTCAAAAGGTGTCATAACACTCCCTTATCTGTGCTTTGGGCTGGGGTGTAACTCAGTTGGTAGAGTATTGTTCTGTATACTCTGAGGCATGGGTTTGATCCCTAGCACAACAAAAATAGGAGGACCTGGCAGCTCACGTGCAAAACAATCCCCAAAACAGCCATCGAAAACCCTATGAATAGCAGAGAAGCACTGACATGGCCCTGGGCATGGCACAGTGTCTGGGAGTGTTTGTTCTGTTGTACGTAAGGTCACTGAGTCAGACCCGACTTGTGGGGCACCTAACAACAACATCTATGCTTTAGCCCTTCTCTCTGGGTAGAAGATTACTTCTTTACTATCCCCAGAACAGTGCAGCCTTAAGTCAAAGCATCTTCTGTGTTGGAACTGGCCTGTCCCTCCCGGATTCACCATTCTTCCAGGCCTGGTTTCTGGCAATGGCCATTAGCATATGTTCATTGTTCAGGTGTCCCCTCACCCTTATTTCCCCACCACATTCCCACCCCCAGGGTCAAGGTCCACGTCACTGATGTTCACGTCTTCAGAGCTGAGAGGCATATACTAGTCAGGTTGTTTAAATGGTGTGAAAGGTAATCAGCCTCTCTTGTCCCACACCTGTTAGCTTTTTTCTGCTATGAGCAAACTTTATGGATACTAGTTCACCCTGTCACTTCCAACAACAATGCACCCTCAACACTCCCACTTAAGCACAGATTGCCCTCTTATTTGTAGGAACATAAACAGAACTGCTGTCGTGCACCAACTGGCACAGCACACCACACATTACTGCCAGGTAGTCTGCAACTGGCTAGTGCAGTCTGGTCTCTGAGACCTGTTCCCCTGGCTCCCAACTTCATGTCAACTACTACCAGGGCTATTCATTTATAGCTACAGGTTTTACCCACAGCCCTTTCCTTAGCCCAGTCCAAATTATAACATTAATTCTCTTTTTCTCTAATTCTTGGGAATGATCTGATCCCAGTAAATTTCAACTGATTACTTGTTTTATTGTTTGTAAGTCTTATAATTAATATAGGCCATAAAAGTGTTATTATGATTAATTCATATAGGTTTGCTTATTTCTATTACAAAGTTGAGCATTAGGGTCTTGATCAAGAATGTAACTTCCGGGGTTGGGAATTTAGCTCAGCCATTCAGCACTTGCCTAGCAAGTGTGAGGCCCTGAATTTGATCCTCAGCACCAGGGGGAAGAAAAGAAGGGAAAAAAATTAGCACATACACAACCTCAAACTGGGTGTGGTGGTGCACCTGTAATCCCAGCACTTGGGAGGCTGAGGCAGGAGGATTGTGGGTTCCAGGCCAGCCTGCGCTACATAGACCCTATCTCAGAAAACATTGTAACATTGTTCCCTTAAGTAAATCCAAGTAAATCTAAATGGTTCTCCATGCAACAGCACCTGGTCCTACCTTTAAGCCCACCCTCCTATTTTCCACGCTTTTTCACCATGGCTAGTAACAAAAAAAAATTCTACTTTAACCTCAGACCAGTGCTTTTGGGGCCCATCCGGTGGTGTCTGCTTTCATACTGAGATCTGTCATTTCAGTAACGAAAAGCAGTCATCACATTTTCTCTGTGCTGATTTTGTTAGTGTTACAAAATTTCTAGAGAAATTCCTTTCTGAATATGTGGTCCTTGCCTTCTGGAAGTACTGACCTAGTTTTCCTTACTCCTCTCGGCTAGTTGACCCCAGCCGCTTTCCCATGGCTGTTTCTTTCCTCCTGCCCGTGGACTCCAAGTGTGGGTTAGTGCCGAGTAAGCACAAGTTCAGCCTGAACAGAGCTGTCTGGGAGATGTGCTGTCCCACAGTGGATTACAATCTCCTGGGCTGCTGAGCCAGCACCCAAGAAAAAGCCTGAAGAGGCACAGCTATGATTTCCGTGATTACACGTTCAGCGTGGTCAGAGTTTGTGTTGCAACTTGCTGCCCTTCCTGCTTGGTCTGCTCTTGCTGCCGTCTCGCCTGGCTAGCTGGCACAGAGGATCAGATCTGCCACATAGATCTCAGATGGGCCACCCTCTTTAAGGTTCTGAGGGACTCTGGAGGGACTGGCACTAGCAAGCACCTTCATCGTTATTTTCTTTCATCAGTGCCTAATTTGAGTAGAGGGTCTGTTTGACCAATGAGGGAGTTCAGAGTGTTTGCTGCTGCAGAAGCCTTACTGTTTTAGCAATTGCCTCAAATACTTTTTTTTGGAGGTGGTGGTTGTTGTTAGGTGCCGTCGAATCAGGTCCCACTCATAGCGACCCTATGCACAATAGAACAAAACTTCCTGATGGGTGCCATGCCCAGCACTATGTCAGGATTTCTCTGCTATTCATGGGGTTTTAGTTTAGTTTTTTTTTTGTTGTTGTTGTTGTTTTGTTTTGTTTTGTTTTTTGTTTGTTTGGGTTTGTTTAGACAGGGTCTCACTAAGTTACGCAGATTGCCTGTGGTCTCAAACTTGCGATCCTCCTCCCTCCACCCCCTGAGCTGCTGAGATTACAGGCGTGTGCCACCGAGCTCGGCTAGGGTTTTCAATGGTTTATTGTTTGGGTATTGCTTCGGGAGTGGGCTGTCAGGTCCTTCTCCCATGTTTGCTGTGCTGGGGATGGAATCCAGGGCTACATAGAGCGCAGAGCATCACTACCAATTGATTTGGAGGTACTACTTGGAATTTCATTGTCCTCCAGTGCCCTAAGTCTCACCCATCACACAACTCCCACCCCTCCCCTTCTTTTTCCCTTACTTAGGCTCAGGGATACCATGCAGAAGGCCATTTCACTTGGGTAATTTTACCCACTGATGAATTCATCTGAAATTTAACTCTCAGTAGTTTTGGACCATTTCAATTCCTATTCCTTAAATCTCTTTATTTTAAAATAATTTTAGGCTTATGGAAGAGTTATAAAGAGAGACAGAAAGTTCCTCTATAGTCTATACCCAGCTTCCCTAATGTTTGCATCTGACATAAGCCTAGTACATTAGTTTAAATTAGGAAAACAATGTTGGAGCTGGGCGCCATGGTTCACTCCTGTAATCCCAGCAACACAGGAGGTTGAGACTGGAGGATCAGAAGTTTGAGGCCAAAGACAGCCTGTGCAATTTAGCAAGACCCTGTCTCAAGATGAAAAAATTAAAAAGGCTCGGGGTACAGTTCAGTGGTACAGCACTTGCCTAGCAAGTGCAAGGCCCTGGGGTCAACCCTCCAGTACTGGGGGGAAAGAGAAGAGGTAGGGGACACGGAAGGGGATGAAGATGGAGAGGGAAAAGAAAAAGAAAAGGTTAACATTGGTGCAATACTAACTAAACTACAGTATTTTGCCTATTTTTAAATATCTTCCTTTTCAAGGAAGGTCCCATTTTTAAAGAGTGGGGCATATAACAGAAAATGAGGATACTCTAACCTAAGTTATGGGCAACAGATTATACGTAATTCAAAAGAATTGATTGTACTTTCATGTTATCAAGAATTCCCAATGTATAATTTATTTATTATTAATTGTCCATTATACAACATGCTAAAATATCTTTAAACTTAGCCAGGCATGGTAGTGCACACCTGTAATCCCAGTGACTCAAGAGGTAGAGGCAGGACGATTGTCAGTTTTCAGCCAGAGGCAGCCTTCATAACTTAGCAAGGCCCTGACTCAAAATAAAAATAAAATAAAAATGGGCAAGACGTGTAGCCTAGTGGTAGAGCACTTGCAAATTATGTGCAAGGCCCTGACTGGATTCAATCCCCAGGTACCACCAAAAAAAAAAAAAAAAAGAAAGAAAGAAAGAAAGAAAGAAAGAAAGAAAGAAAGAAAGAAAAAGAAAGCA
Source organism: Pedetes capensis (assembly GCA_007922755.1). Taxonomy (NCBI): domain Eukaryota; kingdom Metazoa; phylum Chordata; class Mammalia; order Rodentia; family Pedetidae; genus Pedetes; species Pedetes capensis. The sequence continues at coordinate 49,005 of VMDO01001022.1, forward strand.
CAAAACCTTTCAACATGGGAAGTATTTTATGGGAAGTATTTTATTTTATTTTATTTTATTTTATTTGCAGTACTAGGGATTGAATCCAAGGCCTCTCACAGGCTAGACAAGTGCTCTACTAGTGAGCCACCTTCCTCAGCCCCTGTTTTATTTTTTATTTTGAGACAGAGTCTTGAGCTAAGTTGTGCAGCTGCCTCTGGCCTCAAACAAGAGATCCTCCTGGGTCAGCCTCCTGAGTCACTGGAATTACAGGTATGCGATATGCTGCCCAGCAGTGATGCTAAAGCGTATTATTCACTAGGTTCATTACCTTTAGGGTAGGGGTCTCCAACCACCCAGCCATTGACTGGTACCTTCTGTCTTTACATCTGTATTTACAGCTGCTTCCCCATTGTCACCTGAGGTCCACCTCCTATCAGATCAGCATCCCACACCCACCCTGGTTGGTGGAAAAATTGTCTTCCATGAAAGTGGTCCTGGGTGCCAAAAAGTTTGGAGATAACTGTTTTAAAGCATGTGGCCTATTCTATCTCCATAGATGAGTATCTTTTTATATGCATTGTTGTTGTTAGGTGCCATCGAGTCGCTGTCCGACTCATAGCTACCCTACGTACAATAGGCGAAACAGTATGGTCAGTGCCTCTCTGCTATTCATAGGGTTTTCAATGGCAGACTGTTTTTTGGGAGTGGGTTGCCAGGTCCTTCTCCCAAGCCTACAGCACCTGGTGTTCCCAGGTGGTCTCCCTTCTAAGTACTACCCAAGCCTGACCTTGCTTAGCTTCTGAGATCTGATGGGATTGGATGCCACAGTGCTACAACTGCAGGCTTTTATGCATTATTAACAACTATTTTGCTCTTTTTGACCACCTAGTGTTAGTACTCATGGGTTTTACATTGTGACAAATTGAAAAACTAAGTAGGAAAGGTAGCAAAAAAAAAAAAAAAAACACACACAAAAAAAAACCAGTACAAAAATAGATATATTTCATGAAATAGGAATACACAGTCATATTGGTAAATTGATGAAAAGGAAGACATATCGAGAGAGTGCCAAAAAACATACACACATTTTAAGAAAGGAAAACACTATTAAAATTGTAATACTCGGCTGGGTGTGGTAGCACATGCCTGTAATCTCAGGAACTCGGGAGGTGGAGGCAGGAGGATCTCCAAGTTCGAGACCAGAGGCAGTCTGCATAATTTAGTGAGACCCTGTCTCAAAAATTTTTAAAAAATGGGCTGAGGGTGCAGCTCAGTGGTACTTGCAGTACTTGCAAAGCATGCAAGTGCAAGGCCATGGGTTCAACCCCAGTAATGAAAAAAAAAATGTAATAATATATGTTGTTGTTGTTGTTGGGTGCCATTGAGTTGAGTCCAACTCATAGCAACCCTCATACTGTTTTCAATGGATGAGATTGTTTTGGGGTTGGTTTGGGAGTGCCAATTCCTCCTGTTTAAGAAAGGAAAACACTATTCAAATTATAATCCTCAATATATAATGATAACAAAAGATGAATACAAGTCATGTTTGCCTTCTGAAATTACAAGAAGTGTTGAAAGGGGTTACCATAGTGGAAGCAGGACTTGTTGCTGTCTGAGGCCTTCTGGAGCTTCCCCTGCACACATCACACACAGTACCACGTGTCTCAAACTTATCACAAATGTATGTAATTGTGTGTTGGAGGTCTGTTGCATGCTCAATGCCTCCACTGTCATACTTCCACAACATTCTGGAATCTTAAATACCACTTCAGAGTGGTCTGTGCCTCTCCAATGACAACTGTGCTTCTGCCATTGCCTTTGACTGTCCTGCCTGTAGCATGGTGGCACTAGCATTCATTTGATTAATGCCATGTTTTGAGTGAATGTCATACTACACGTTGCTACTGTGATTCAATTCAACTTTAAAAGTAATACATAGATGACATCTCTTAAAATGTATGTATAATTTGGCACTCCTGGCATATATATACATGTATGTATGAATATATGTGTGTGGATGTGTGCATATATTTATATACCTATATACATATATGCCTGCAGCCGTAGACCTGTTGCATACGATCCTGTCCGATCTTGGAAGCTAAGCAGGGTTGGGTGTGGTTAATACTTGGACAGGAGACTGCCTGGGAACACCAGGTGCTGTAGACTTGGGAGAAGGACCCAGTAACTCACTCCCAAAAAACAATCTGCCATTGAAAACCCTATGAACAGCAGAGAAGCACTGACAATAGTGATCTGCCTGTTGTACCTAGGGTCACTATGAGTCAGAAACCAACTCCATGGCACCTAACAACAACATATATGTATATACCTCTTGTAATTGTAGAGGTTGAGTATGACTTATATTCATCTTTTGTTATCAGTATATATTGAATATTATAATTTTAATGTTTTCTTTCTTGAAATATGTATACATTTTTGGCATCCTTTGTGTACATATGTGCAAATATATTACATATATATGCATATATATGTGTGTGTATGTGTGTGCATATATATATATATATATATATATGTATGTATGTATATGTATGTATGTATATATGCAGCCATAGCACCCTAGCCTCCATCCTGCCTGAGCTTGGAAGCTAAGCAAGGTCAGCCTGGTTAGTCCTTGGATGAGAGACCACCTGGGAATACCAGGTGCTGCAGGCTAGGGAGAAGGACCTGGTAGTCCACTCCTGAAACAATCCATCTTTGAAAACCCTATGAATAGCAGAGAAGCAGTGACAATAGTACCAGGCACGTCACAGTGTCAGACAGTATTTCATTCTGTTGTACTTAGGGTCACTATGAGTTGGATTGGACGCAACAGCACCCAACAACCTCATCATATATATATGTTCTTCCTATGCATCTGTTTGCCAACATGCTTGTGTGTATGTGTGTATGTATATATATACACACACATATATGTATACATGCACATACACATATACACACACCCCTACACATACATAGATATGAACATTCAAGACTGTTCACTATGGGAAATCTGTGAAGGACAAATTGTATTTGTATAAATGGATGTATTTTAAGCTGTGCTAGAGGGACTATAACTGCAGCTGTACCACTGTGGCAGTTGATCCCGTCAGGTCTCAGAAGCTAAGCAGGGTGGTGCCTGGTTAGAACTTGGATGGGAGACCTCCTGGGAACACCAGGTGCTGTAGTCTTGGGAGAAGGACACGGCAACCCACTCCCAAAAAGTAATCTGCCATTGAAAACCCTATGAATAGCAGAGAGGCACTGACAATAGTGTTTCCCCTGTTGTATGTAGGGTCGCTATGAGTCAGACATCAATACGATGGTATCTAACAGGAACAAGAGGGACTATGATCTGGAAAATGGACTTAGGGACACTGATCCAATATGGAAGTGCATAGAGATTCAATGAAGAGAAATTGACTTTTCCCAGGTTTCCTGGAATCTCTTCCTCTCAGTGCGTCTAAAGTGGTCTGCAGCCCAGCCCGGGGGTGTCTATACTCCCAGAGAACTTGTATGTTCCTTCTTCTCAGTTTCTATGGTCTGGTTTTTGATTGTCTATCATTGGCTATTCTTGCATCATGATGCTGTCAGCTCATGAGATCAAATGCCAAGATTCTGGTGATTTAAAGCTCTCACTGCTTACGTGAGGCTCTAAAGATGTGCTGACTGATATACCAGGGCCCACACTACAACAATTTTTCCCCCTTTGAGATTAAAAGCCTTTGATCATGTATTGGTGCAGCCATACTTACGGTGATCTGTTGCTAGAAAAAGCCCACACCTCCCTGAGCACACAGCCATCGATCCTATAAATCAGCAGCACAAGGTTGATTTCACCTGAAACTGCCCAAAGTCTCTCCCCCACATTCAAGACTGATGCACATCTACAGATTACCAGCTACTGGTCTTCATCAATCATTTCTTCCTGAAGCTAAAAGGAACACAAAGCCGTGAGGTGGAGACCGTCTGGGGATAGACTGGGCTTTTGTGCCTCATCCTTACCACAAAATGCTAGGATTTGGCCAGTGTATTCTGGATGGTTCTCTAAGTATATAATAATTGTTGTTGTTAGGTGCTGTCGAGTCGGTATCCGACTCATAGCGACCCTCATAGGGTTTTCAATGGCTGACTGTTTCGGGATTGCCTTGGGAGTGGATTGCCAGGTCTTTCTCCCATTTTTGCGGTGCTGGGAATTGAACTCGGGACCTCAGAGACTGCAGCGCAGCGCTCTACCAACTGAGCTAAATCCCAGCCCATATAATAATAGAGAGCCATATTAATTAATGCAGTGGACTCATTTGAAATTAGGAAAATCCATAAATACACCTCAATACATCAACGGAAGTTTGATTAAACCTTAGGCCTCAGGGAGTGGCCCCAGTCAGGTACAAGTTAGCTGTGTGGCCTCAGGACAGTCTCTACCCTGGCTGCATTTTGTGTATTGGAGAACGGGACAACCCTTTAGAGTAGTTCACAGCAATGGGTAAATTTGCGAAACAGTACACAATTTAGCACAGTTGGGGCAAACTAAGTCTTTGTGGGGCTTGAGGTTATACAGTTTCTGGGTCCCCTTAAGGGGAAGGTGGGATGACAAATGGGACTGGGCTGGAAAGGGGACCATGCACTCTGGTGCCCTTGCTCGAGAGCCCTCCTCCAAGAGGTCACTCCGTTTGCTTTAAGCCTGAAGCCTGGGGAAGCACGGGCCGCTGCCTCCTTCATATCACTGCATCCGCAGGTCTCCGTCATCGGGCGCGGCGGTGACTGTGCTTCCCTTGCGCTGCGGACACCTCAGCCGCTGTCTAGCCAGGGGAGCCTGCTCAGCGTGCTCGCTGCATGACGGTGAGGGCGCGCCTGGCGCGCCCTCCTCTCACCATAGCCTGAGGCTGCAGAATCAGACTCCTCGCCAGCCCACAGAGCCCCGGGGGCACCCGTCCCCAGGCCCCGCGGAGAACCGCCGAAGTGGGCAGGGCCGGCGCTATCTGCAGCAGGAAGACGTCTCATCTGAGAAGTGGAAGAGGCAAAAGTCGACTCTTCAAGACCACTTCTGAAAGCGGATCTGCATACACCACATTCTCGTTTTACTGAAGACCAGACACAGCAGTTTGGATTGCCCCAGGGCCCCGGCCTGCTCTGAGGTACCCTACACAGAATAGAATTGGACCAGAACAGAATTGGGTTCAGATCCTGTTTCAACTGGGACACGGTGTTAGGTTTATTTTTACTAAAACAAACCAGCCACCAATAAATAAATAAATAAATAAATAAAACTATTTCAGTGCTCAGAACTGAACTCTTTTTGGGTTTTGGTTTTGGGGGTGTTTCCTGGACTCCATGGCCCAGTACAGAATAATCTTAGTGGTCCACCTTGATGAACTCACTTGCTGACTGAGGGCCCTAGAGGAACCGGAACCCAGTAGCTATTTGCCCTCCTTAGCACATTGAGAAGAATGTTCTGGTCAGAAAACAATGCGAGAAAAAACACTGTTTTGATTTAGGATTAGAACACCTCAGTTCTTGTTTATCAAAGAAAAATTATTTTTGATAGCTATTGATCTAGTACTAAAATAGGACCAATGGACATCTACCCAGTGTGCTAAGACTCTGTGGCTTTCTGAAATAAACTAGGAGAGGCTTGCTAACTCTGAATGATTAACACGGATTTATCCAGGCCGAGCCAATGTCTGTGACAGCCAAACTCTAGTTTTTGTTCATATGCACATCGTTACATTGAGAAAAGGTATAGCAAGTTTTCCTTGCTGGCTCTGGCATATCTAAGAAAGTGTAAGGACCTGTCAATTCTACAAATAACACAGAGAGAAGCGGCTGTGTGTGGCACTGCCCTACCCAGTGGGACTATCGCAATGTGTAGAACAGATGAGAATCTCTGCCTTGTGGAAATGACATTCCAGGACAGGAGACTTAGTGAACAAAGGAGTGATGGAATATCTACCATGTTAGCTAACCGTGTAGAGCTTCTACGATCCAGATGCAGTTCTGAGTGCTTTATCATAACCTGATGAGGTGGTGCTGTTATTATTATTCCTAGGCTATAGAGGGGGGAGGAGCTGGGATTTAGCTTAGTTAGTAGAGTGCAGCTCTGCAGTCTCTGATGTCCCAGGTTCCATTCGAAGCACTGCAAAAATTGGATAAGGATGTGGCAATCCACTTCCAATCCACTTTGGGATGTGGCAATCCCGAAACCATCAGCCATTGAAAACCCTGTGAGGGTCGCTATGAGTCAGACACAACTCGATGGCACTTAACAACAACAAATAGAGGAGGAAAGTGAGAACAGAGAGATCCCTCCCCGAATGCCTGGGAAGTTACACAGTGAAGCCTTGAATCAGAAAACCGACTCCAGGATCTGTGTGTTTCTCTGCCACTACTATATATATATATATATATATATATATATATCCTCTAAGCTGCACACTGGTATCTTGTTGTTGTTGTTGTTTGTTGTTGTCATTGAGTTGGGTCGGGCTCATAGTGACCCTTATAGGGTTTTCAATGGCTGATTGTTTTGGGATTGCCTCGGGAGTGGATTGCCACATCCTTCTCCCATTTTTGCAGTGCTGGGACTGGAACTCAGGTCCTCAGAGACTGCAGAGCACAGAGCAGCGCTCTACCAACTGAGCCAAAACCCAGCCCCTCTTCTGTATTAAGAGGGTGCTTTTATGTTAAGAAGTCAGGGAGAGGTGGAGGGATGACAAAGGGTGATCTGTGAGAGAGAAGAAAAGCCACATGAACATGATGTCATGGAAACCAGGAGAGTTTAAAGGGAAATGAGTGGTCAGTTATGTCCAATGATGCTCACAGATCTCAGAAGATGAAAGCTGAGAATTGGCCATTGGGTTTGCATGGAGGTCCCTGGAGACCTTGTCAGAGGCGGTGTCAGTGGGGTGGTGACGACAAAGTCTGGATTCAGTGGCTGAAGAGGTTTCTTGAAGTTATTTTTAACAGTTTGAAGAGAAATGTGCCAGGTATGATGGCGCACACTTGTAATCCCAGCCTTTGGGAGGCTGAGGCAGGAAGATCATGAGTTCAAGGTCAGCTTGGGCTACATAGTAAGACTGTGTCTCAAAAAGGAGGGGGGGGAGAAGAAGGAAAAGAAGAAGGAGGAGGAGGGAGGGAGGGAGGAAGGGAGGGAGGGAGAGGGAGGGAAAAGAGACTGGGGTGAGCAAGCACGGGCAGCTCTTCTCATTTTTCTTTTTATTGTATCTCCTTTATTTACAAATGTTGGTGAGGTAGAGTAATAAGGCTTTTGCTATTTCCATTATGCAACTATTACACGGCTTCTGGTTATATTTTCATCACCTTGCGTATTTCACAGAGTGTTTTGATTAATATGTAGTAAAAAAATCGTATGCATGTATGGGTTATATTCCCTTTTTTCCTCCATGTATTTGTATTGTTGCATCATCATCTGTTTTGAGATTATCCTCTCTCTCTTTATCCCTCCACATTATTTTCTTTCCCCTTCCTCAACCTCTGCTCCCCTCCCCACTAGACCCCTCCCCCTTCTTTCTACTCTGCTTTCCTTTTCCCTTCTTAGATAAGCCTGATTAATCATTTATATATTTTTTTCTTCCTTTAAGTTAGATTTAGCTCCCACATATGAGTGAGAACATATGATATTTCTCTTTTTGGGCCTGGGTTTGTTCACTTAAGATGATAGTCTCCAGTTCCATCCATTTTGCTGCAAATGGCATTATCTCGTTCTTTTTTTAATTGCCGAATAATATTCCATTGTGTGTATATACCACGATTTTTTATCCATTCCTCTGTTGATGGACATCTTGGGTGGTTCCATACCTTTGCATTTGTGAAAAGTGCTGTATTAAATATGGAAACGCAGATGTCTCTGCGGTATGATGATTTATCTTCCATTGAGTATATTCCCAGGAGTGGTAGAGCTGGGTTGTATGGCAGTTCTATTCTTAGTTTTCTAAGGTATCTCCATATTGATTTCCAAAGTGGTTGAGTTAATTTGCAGTCCCACCAGCAGTGTTAAAAGAGTTCCTTTTTCTCTGCATCCTCAATGGGCAGCTGTTCTCATTGCTCGAAAGGGAGAGGAAAACAAGGCAGGGCAGAAGCTAAAATGTAACATGGGCTCAGGGAAGTTGTTTTTTGTTTTCTATGATGGGAAAACCAACAGCATTTTTGTGGGAAGATAGGAGAGATCCAGAAGAGAAGGAACCCTATGCTTCCCCATGCAGGAAGATAGGAGAGAAGGTGGAGCTCCCCAGGCACAGCCCTTGACTGGGATGAGGGATGAACCCTTCTTTCCTCCTTAGCTGGGTAGGAAATGATGGGGAAAGTGGAGAGGGTGGGATGTGGGGTATAATGGTGTGATAGAGCTCTCTGAGTGCTTCTATTCTCTGTGGATCTTAGGAAAGAGGTCAACAACAGACAGTAACACATGGATGGCATGGAAGGTTTGGAGAAAAGAAGAAGACATGAAATAGTCTCCAAGAATGGGGAAGTCAAAGGATGCGGGAAATGGAGCCTGTCAGTGGCATTAAAAACCCCCTTGAGGTGAATGAACATGAATTCAAAGTGAAGCAGTAAGTTAGGTATAGTGGCTCATGCCTGTTAATCCCAGTGACTTGGGAGGCTGAGGCAGGAGGATTGCGAGTTAGAGGCTAGGGACAGCCTGCATAACTTAGTGACACTCTGTCTCAAGATTAAAAACAATATATATATATGTATATATGTATGTATATGTATATATGTGTATTTGTTGTTTGTTGTTGTTAGGTGCTGTTGAGTTGGTTTCTGACTCATAGTGACCCTGCATACAATAGGAGAAACACTATTGTCAGTGCTTCTCTGCTATTCATAGGGTTTTCAATGGCAGATTGATTTTTGGGAGTGGGTTGCCGGGTTTTCTCCCAAGCCTATAGCTCCTGGTGTTCCCAGGAGGTCTCCCATCCACGTACTAACCCAGCCCAACCCTGCTTAGCTTCCAAGATCTGACGGGATCCGATGCCACAGGGCTACTGCTGCAGGAATATATAATATATAATATATAATATATAATATATAATATATATATATTTAAATGGGCTGGGAGTGCAGCTCAGTGGTAGAGTACTTGCATAGTTTGTGTGAGGCCCTGGCTCAACCCCCAAGTACCACAACCCAAAGTGAAGCAGTAAATTATGGTGAGGGCAAGGGGGAGAGTATAGGGATTAACCACAGAATCTAAAATAGATGAGGGGGCAGTGATTGCAAGAGAGGGTGGTGGGGGAGGTGCAAAGGTGGCAGGTCCCATGGATTGTAGGCCCCCGTGTGTTGAGGTGCCATTAAAGTCTGGGCACTGGAGAGATTGAGTGTCGAAAAGTAGAGGTGGTGGTTAGAGATTGGGTGCTTGAAAGGGAAGTTAGGGAGAGGTGCAGTACCCTGGAGTGGACAAGATGTGACTATAGAAGCCAGTGGCTGGGGGGTCAGGGGTTACTATTCAGTTGGTTAAATACTCACACTTTCCTCTCTTCCAGCCCTGTCCCTGTTGAAGCCATTTCAATTACTTATCCCTAAGTTTCATTTCTCAGATGAAGCTTAATGAAGTCTTTGCTCACTGCTGTCCACAGGCTGTGAATGACACATCATGACTCATAGATGCCCTGGCTCTTTGCATCCTGCGCAGACCCATGACGGGGATGCTTGATGAGACTCTTTGATGCAGAAGAATAGGTTTGAGTCCCAAGGAAACACTAGCATACATACTTGGGGTTGATGAAGTCTACTTGAGTAATCTCTGTAAAGCCAATGGTTTACATACAGATATTTGATTTACTCTGACTGGATATCAGATTACTGTATTTCCTGTTGTGATTAACATGGGTGGTCTGCAAGCTGGCATGCTCTCAAGTACACCTCTCCAGGTAGTTTGAAAAACAAGTACCCATGAAACCTCAATCAAAACCCTTAACTTGGATTTTTTTTTCCAGCCGTTAAGCTAATTGAAAAGGAAACTATCTTAAGGGTATGAGCTCCTATCAATAAGCTTATTTTTTAAAAATGACAGCTATCCAAAATTTCCAAGTGAGGTCAAAAGGTCAGCAAAAAGTTGGCCTACATTGTGTATAGTAACTATGTTGTTGTTAGGTTGAGTTGTGTCCGACTCATAGTGACCCTTATAGGGTTTTCAGTGGCTGATTGTTTTGAGATTGCCTCAGGAGTGGATTACCATGTCCTTCTCCCATGTTTGCGGTACTGGGAATCAAACTCGGGACCTCAGAGACTGCAGAGTGTTACTTTACCAACTGAGCTAAATCCCAGCCTATACTAATTATAGTGTTGAAGAATTAAACTCATGTTTAAGAATGAACAAGATCCCAAATCTTCCCAAACCTAGGGACACAGAGAAGGCACCTAACTCCTTAAATGAAGGTGTAAATGTGCTCAGTCTGGAAAGTGAAGTGCTATACTCTAGAGAAAAACTGGTAGCAGGGATTTAGTTGTCTACAAACCACACTCAACCCTCTTGTCTTCTTCCCTGGACTTTCTATTTAATCTGGACAGTTCTCCACTTGTGTCCATAGGAAGAGAGGAAAGGAGAAGGCTCTGAACTGGCCATGATAATCTTTTTTCTTTTTTTAAAGAATCATCACCGCAATTACCCTGGAGCTGTTTCAGGGCTTTTTTGTACCTTCTGCTCATGTTAATGGCCTGAGATAATAGGTCAAAACGAAGGCCTGTCCTCAGGTGAGTGGGAAAGCAGAGCAGAGCAGGATCTGACCAGAATCAAGGACTCCACCGCTGGGGAATGCAGTTTGCTATAGACCAAGCAATGGGTGGATTTTCAAAGAGATGTGTCACAGCTGTGGAATGCTGTGACCAGGGCTGTGCCCAAGTCAAGCGGGAGTGAATGGAACCTGCTGGGCACCGTAGAGATCTTTCCATCTGGATGTATGCCTACAGGAAATATGTAAACATTAGGTTATTTCTGTAAGTCTATGTTTTGGAAGCAAAATTTTAATTGCTTTTAGAAAAAAATAAATGAAAAAAACCCCTGCTACAATGGAGACTAAGGTGGTTGCAGTTTGATCTGGCCAAACAAATGTAGAAAACTTACAGATTATCCAACACTCCTTGTTGTTGTCGTTAGGTGCCCCCGAGGCCGTGTCTGACTCATAGCGACCCTATGTACAACAGGCGAAACACTATTGTCAGTGCCTCTCTGCTATTCATAGGATTTTTAATGGTGGATTGATTTTTGGGAATAGGTTGCCAGGCCCTTCTCCCAAACCTACAGCACCTGGTGTTTCCAGGCAGTCTCCCATCCAAGTACTAACCAGGCCTGATCCTGCTTAACTTCCAAGATCTGATGGGACTGGATGCCACAGGGCTACGGCTGCAGGCATTCCAACTCTTCTCTCTCCCATTTTCCTACAAATGAATAACCCCAAACCCAATTTTCACTTTAAAGAGGGGTCTCTCTAAGGAAAAGTTCATGCACATTTTCAGCTACTCACAAAGTTATTCCAACTCTAAGACATAGATTTTATTCTCAAATTGTTGTTGCTGGTGTGTGTGTGTGCATGCCTGCATGTGTGCGTGTGTGTGTGCACGTGTGTGTGTGATTTTTAAGAGCATACTGATTTAAAGATGTATGTTTGGGGGAGGGAGGACATGAGAGGATGATGGAAAAGGTGAACATGAGCAATGTACAATGATGTGCATGCATGGAAGTGTAATGAAACCCATTAAGTTGTACACTAACAAAAATTTACTTAAAAAATGTGTTTTAACATCAACAAATGCTGATGAGGGTACAGGGAAAAAGGCACGCTTATACACCGCTGGTGGGTGTAGGTTGGTACAGCCACTATGGAAATCAGTATGGAGGTTCCTCAAAAAACTAAAAATAAAACTGCCATTTGACCCGGCTGTGCTACTCCTGGGAGGGTCACTATGAGTTGGACCCAACTTCACAGCACCTAACAACAACAACAACAACAACAACAACAACAACAACATCATCCAACTCCCAGGTACATATCTGAAGGAATATAAGTTAATATACCATAAAGATACCTGCTCATCCATGTTTATTGTGGTGTTATTCACAATAACCAAGATATGGAATCAACCTAGTTGTCCATCAAAAGAGGAGTGGATAAGGAAATTGTGGTACATACATGATGCAATTTTATTCAGCCATAAAGAAGGACAAAACTATGGCACTTGCTGGAACATGGATGGAACTAGAGATCATCATTTTAAGCGAATTAAGCCAGATTCAGAAAGATAAACCTTGTATGTTTCTCTCGTATGTGGATGTTAGATTTCAACATATATTCATTATTAAAACACATAGACCATGAAAGCAGACAAGATTTAAGTAGGGAAAGATAATGGAATAAAGAAAGGGGGGAGGGGGCAAGAAGAAAGAGTAATGAGAGAAAAAATATATATCATGTATGTTGCCCTTATGGCAAAATCGGGATGTATGTATATAGATATACTCACAAAAAAGACATGCAAGTAGAAAGGACACCATTGTTGGGGAGGAGGGGAGGTCATGAGAGTGAGGGGGAGTGAACGTGAGCAATGGACAATGAAATGCATGTGTGGAGATGTCATAATGAGACCCATTAAGTTGTACATTAAAAATTATTTAAAAAAATAAAAAGCTTAAAAACAGAAAGTGTGTTTTAGGACTGGCATATAGAGAGCCTCCTTTCTGAGTGGAAGCAGAATTCATGCCAAAAAAGGTGCTCAATGGGCTGAAGCACTGAAAGCACATTTTCAGGACGTGCTGAGGTAACCAGTTCAAACTCGCCAGAGGATGCTTTTCCCTTTGGCTCATAGCTGTTCATTCATATTGGTATTGACCATCCCACTTGTTTTATTTTTAATTCTTTACTCATTTTCAGTCCTTTCCATATAGGGTTAGTGTGGAATTGCTAATTTCAGAGCTCCCATTTATGACATTCAACTAGAAGATGAAGTCAGGTTTAGGAATCTTTTCTTTGTCATATATTTCCCCCATTCTTTGGGTAAGGATACTCAAAATACTTAACACTTCATTACAGATAATTCCATTAATTTGGAAGAAGTTGGCTTTAGACTGTTTCTTAGTGGTTTTCAGGAAAAATAAAACAATTCATTCAAGCAAGGTTGAAATTAGAAAAATTACTTGATGAAAAAAGATAAATCTCCCCTACAAAAGAGTTCCAAAGAATTTATGTAGCTACTCTGCCCTGGGGGAGGTGGAGATAACGCCCCACCCTTAAGTGTAGGCAACACATCATGGCTTCCTCCCAAGAATACAGTCTAGAAGGGGTGGAAGTCTAACATTATAGAGACAAAAACTGGCAAATTCACTCTCTCCAGGTGATCAACATTAACCTCCTGGTAAGGCACATTGATAGCTTGTACTGTTGTTACAATGAGATGAAAAGGACACCAATCTCTTGATCTTCTACAAACCCATAACCGTGGTCTCATGATGAGAAGAGCATTAGACAAGCCCCACTGAAGAAGCAAAAATAAGAAAAACAACACAAACAGACCAAAAAATAAAAAATAAAAAATCCCAACAGAGGGGCATTTGACAAAATACCTGCTGAAAATACCTCCTCAAAACTATCAAGGACATGAAAACATGGATGGTTTGAGAACTATCATAGCCAAGAGGCATCTAAGGGGATGTGACAGCTAAATGCATTGCAGTATCTAGGACGGGATCCTGGAACAGAAAAAGGGCATGGAGGGGGCTGGGGATGTAGCTCAGTGGCAGAATGTGTGCCTAGCATGTTCAAGTATCAGGGTTCAATCTGCAGCACGCGTGCGCGCGCGCGCGCGCACACACACACACACACACACACACTTTTGTGTAAAAAATGAAGAAAGCTTGAATACAGTCTGACCTTTAGTTCCAATATTGGTTTGCTAATTCTTAACACCTGTGCCTTTCTAATGTAAGATGCTAATAATAAGGGAAACTGAATGTGGTGTTATGGGAATTCTCTATATCACATTCTCAACCCTCTGGAAATCTGCATGTGCTCTAAAAACATCAAGTCTATTTCAGAAAAAATGATTTGGCTGAAAGATAAGGCCCACTGTGCTCATTGCATGAGTGATGCAGAAAGTCTGATCCTGAATCAGCAGTTCTGGGCAGCTGGAACCCTGTACATGTGGGCTTTTCAGGCCAGCAATGCTATGAAGAGAAGTATGTTTTGAAGCAACCAGCTCCCCCATCCTGGAGAGCTAATACACTGCATATTATGCTATGTTTTTTAGCCCAGTTATTGCACCTTTCACCTCCATAGCAGCCAACACTATCAAGTAAGTGGGTATTTTCATTAACATCATTTTATCCATAGAGAAAAGGAGCCCTGGAGAGGTTAAGGACCTTGTCCAAGGTCACCTTGTCTGTAAGGGTGGAGCTGGGATTCTAGTTCACTCAGTCTGGGCCCCAGAGCCAGAGGGCTTTGAACCTCTGTTATTTGTATACTTCCCTCCCCAACCCTCCTTCTCCTCCGGTCATTCAGGGGCTCATATTCTCTTCAACAGGAATTACCCTTAGGATATGAATGGCCAAGTTGATGACGGTCTATGGTGTCAGATGTCCAGTGTAGACTCCACAGACAGCAGGAGGAAGCGTCACTCTGCAGTAATGCCTGGTTTCTAATTACAGCGCTGGCCTTCCTCAGACCCCCGCAGAGACTTGGAGGGATACTAAATCCCATCCTGCAGTCAATACTAGCCCTAAACCTGATGTTGTGCTCATCTGATATCTTGGAAACAACCCAACCTTCGGGCATTTTCAAGTGGTTTCTATAATAAGCATTAGTAAACCCACAGTTGTGCTTAAATGAGGATTCGTGAAGCTGAACTTACTTTTCTAACCCTGCATTTCAAAATGATTGGCTCCCTTTTGTTTACAGAATGAGATGAAATTGTATATACCAGTCCCAATGAAGAGAGGTCACTTCTCTTTCATGTTTGCAAGATATATATATAAGACTTTAAAAGATGTGCTTAGGACAAATTATCTGAGATGGCAACTTCTCAAATTTTTCCATAAGTTGCCTTAAATAGCCAGAAAGCTCACAGTTTAATAATAAAGTTTCTTAGACTAGTCAAAGAATGGACCCATTCAGGAACTTCATAAATATAGGGGCTAAAAAATAAAATATTCCGTCATGACTTCCTGCTGGAGAAGCCAAGGCCAGTTCAGACTACTTGGAAGGAAGACCCCATCTCTGGAATACTCTGTTCACTTTAAAAGTTCCCCAGGAGTGTGGGATAGTGGCAAGTTTTTTTTTTTTTTTTCTTCCTCCTCTTCTTCTCTTCCACCTGGTCCTCTTCTTTCTTCCTCCTCCCCCCTCCTCTTCCTCCTCCTCCTCCTCCTTCCTCCTCCTCCTCCTTTTTCTTCTTCTTTCTTCTTTTTCTTCTCTCTCTTTCACTCTCTCTCTTCCTCCCTCTGTCCCTCCCTCTCTCTCTTTTTCCTTTGGTTATCTGTGTCTCTAATGTTTCCACAATGAAAATACATTGCTCATCTCATAATAAAAATAAAGAAGAAATGCTATTACAAAAAGAAAGGACTGATTACTGTTTGGGCAAGAAATGGCTCACCTGGAAAATCATGACACAAACCTGCAGAAGGGCTATTCTGCTTGAGACAGACCAGGTATTGCAAAGCAGCACCTTTTTTAGGGTTTTAGGGCTATTTCTTCAATGACTACAGCAGGGTTCTAGGAAATGCCATTTGACACTTGGTAGGTTGCACATCTGGCAGACAGTTTTGGGTAGTTTGGTTCCATGAAACTAACTAACTAACTGAATAAATAAATAAATAAGTAAAGACAAGTCTGCAAAAACATACAGCAAAGGCTGGAACAGAGGTCAAAGTGGGAACTGGTGCCCAAGGATCTGCACAAGGGGAATGAATGGGGCTGAGTCAGTGGGCTTCAAAAGCAAGGACCTTCATTGTGTAGCCAGTGGGTCCGTTTCTTCAGCTCTGCTTAGGAAAGAACAAGAGGAAGAACAAAATTAGAGAGCACTCCCAGTAAGTCCAACTTTCCCTCATTGCTCCCTCAATCTCGCAGCTTCAATGTTCAGGGAATTTAACTCAGCCCCAAAGCAGGCCTAGGTTGACCTAATGCAGAGGTTGCACCAAATTCTATAAAGAGCCAGGAAGTAAATGCTTGAGGCTGTCTGTTCTCTGCTGCAGCTATTGACCTCTCTCACTGCAGTGTGAAGTAGCCATGAACAGCATGGAGAGGAAGAATGGGTTCTAGCAAAAGTTTCCAGAACAGCTGGCACGCAGGATGTGGCGATCATCTGTTTCTGACCTCTGGCCCTAAGCCACTCATAACTACCCCACCCATCTGGCCAGTGATTAGGGTGCCCAGAGTTAAACCAACCCACAAAGAGCATTTCCTGGTGTAGTTACTGGTTCTAATCAAGGCATATGATGGATGGGCCCGTTCAGGAAGGGGAAATGCTTTTGCCTGATGTTTGAAGGAGAGGTAAATCTCTCCCACCTACATGAATAATGGAGCATACAATTCCGAGTGCTCCTGGCAACCAGCCCATGACCGTCAGGGGAAACAGCCTTTGTATGAAGTGGACTTTGGATGATAGAAAGAACATGTATCCCTGATAGTGTCAACGCATCATGGGCCAATTTCACCCCTAACCTCTGGATTTTCAGTTATGTAAGCCTATAAATGTGCTTATTGACCTCTTTCAGCCTCCTGCTCATGCAGATGGAAATTTGTCTTTCCCAAGGCCCTATTTCCTGCCACTGCCACCTGTCCCGCTGTCATTACAGACTGATCTTCCAAACAAGTCCTTTATCAGTGTCTACCTTAAGACACGAGGCTTGGATTTAGCTCAGTTGGTAGAGCACCGCTCTGCAGTCTCTGAGGTCCCAAGTTCGATTCCTAGCTCTGCAAAAAAGGGAGAAGGACATGGCAATCCATTCCCGAGACAATCCTGAAACAATCAGCCATTGAAAACCCTATAAGGGTCACTATGAGTTGGACACAACTCTATGACACCTAACAACCACAACAACAACCTTAAGACATGGGAAGAAGAAGAGCAAATTAAGCCCAAAGTAAATAGAGTAAGGAGAATAAAAGAAAAAGGAACATTGAGTTACCGCCTTCAAGCAGCCACAGCCAAGTTGGAGGCTCCCTTAATTCACCTTTAGGATGAAGCCAATACCTGGGAACAGAAAGCAGAAAAATGGAAAGAAACCAGTGCTTTGGTGGTGCTACTGGGGCCTCTGGAGCAGCCTTCACTTGAAGGTTGAGATGCATTTTCAGTTATCTTAGCCAATGCATTACTTTTGTTCTATAAAACAGATTAGGATTTGGTCACTTGTGGTTAAAAGGATCCCAACAAAAATATCTCCTATTGGAGTATAACTTGAAAGCGTGATTCAGATAAAGGTTTATCACCTCTGACAGAAACCAAAGTTCTAGGCCCTACTTTCTCTGCTTTAAGAAAACCAAGTCCACGAAAGTCCAAATTTATAAAAACAGTAAATTATTTACATTTTAGTGGAGTTCCAAAATTCTTTTATGGGAGATCCATCACATGGTTTCATTAATTAGCCAGTTTCTCCGTAAATTAAACATGTGACTCATTTGATGTATACTTTTCCAGAGGCATATCAGTTGTGGAAAATGAAAGTATGCCTGTTGTGGACGTCTGTGGTACTTAATGTCACCTCTGTACTCAACTTCTGAGGGAGTATTAGTAGGCAGCCTCTGCTGTAGATATCTAAGATTCCTCCAGGAATTACTCTGAACTTGCACAAAGTCTGAGATTTGCATTTCAACCTACCCACTGCCAAGGAAATAAAGGCGAATGACCAGGCACCACATAGGCTGTTTCTGAAGAACATTTACTGCGGTGAATCAGACAGGACTGTAGCAGGTGCACAGGTACCCTGTGGTTCATCATGTGCTAGGAGGGCATATGTCCCTTGAGCTTTGGAGTGTGTAAGTAGGGAGACCATATTCACCTATTTCCCCAAGGCAGTTCCAGTTCATCCTGTCATAATTCTTAATACCATCAACAAGTTCCTGCCTATAAGCTGCATCATGGAGGAGTACTGGGACAGAGGCACACGGATCAGATAACATTTGAAGGAAAGAACGATAGATGAAGGATGGAGTGAACTAGCATCTGGAAAACCAGGACAGAGGCTACAGCCATAATTATGTAGGAAGGCCTTTTTGCTACTGTGTATTGCATAAGTAAAAATGGAATTTGTTATTTGGAAGTGTAAAAAAAAACCTCCTTTGGGTGGAGATTTTTGTTACTTGCAGCTCAAGGTATTCTAGCTGATGGAAAATGTAAAAATAAGTTTATGACAGTCAAAGTCTGCAAATATTGAAATGAGTTAACACCTGCTGCCATAAAATTCCCCTCCCATCATGAAAAATAAATGTGCAAAATAGGAAATAGAAAACCACTATAACAGAGCTGAGTGTGATGGCTCATGTCTGTAATCCTGTGGGGCTCCTCTCAAATGGGTCCATACTTGGAGCTCCACACACTCTTTCTGGGGACCCACAGGATTGGGTGAATGCAGTGGAGTCAGGAACGACTCCAGGAAGTCTTCTGGAAACAGCTCTCAACTTTATGTTACAGCTCTTAAGTCTTACAGCTCACAAGGGTGCTCTCTATGATGGCGGATATCTCAGGTTGGCCTGGAGATTTACGCTCACAGCTACTCTGGCTCTTCGAGTGTTCTCCATGAAGGTTCTCTTGGCTCCTCTCTCCCCGAAGGCTGCACTCGGTGGCTGCTTCCAAAGACCTCTCTTCTAGATGATGATCCCATGGAATGGGTGCGCGCGAGAGAGTGAGAGTGGAGAGAGTGAGAGTGCCTGCCTGCCATGCTTATAAACCCCTTATGGCCCAATCAGAATCTGTGACATTTCTATGATGTTTTTGGTTAGCTAATCAGCACCTTATGACTCAGCAAAAAATTTAAGAAGGGAGCAAGAAACTCAAGGAGGTACATGCCCCAACTGCAGTGAGCAGGAGCCATTTTGCCTCTACCTCTTGAACTCAAACCAGGTGTGCCACGAGTCATTGTTTGGGGGCCATCTTGCCTTGACCTCATGGCTTCAAGCCAGGCACGCCACAGGGAGCCATTACCAAGTTCCTGGCAGGCCTCAGCCCTCGAAGTGGAATGTAATTTCTTTCATCATATTAATGTTTAAACTGAGAAATAGAAAGGTAAGAGATTTTAACTTTGCAAAATAAGTGCTAAACATGTGTTATTCATTCATTCAAAAGGATGTTACTGAGGTTTTGCTAATAGGCAGGCACTGTTCTGTGCCTTGCTACAAGACCTGGCTTGCTGAGAAGCAAGTATTTGATAGCGGAGGACAGATAGTAAATACGTAAATCTTAGCTGGGCATGATGATGCACTCCTGTGATCCCAGAACTCCAGAAGCTGAGCAAGCAGGATTGGATCTTGAGAATAGCCTGGGCAACATAGTGAGACCCTGCCTAAAAATAAATAAATAAATAAATAAATCTGTGTCAGGTGGTGATAGGTAAGAAGAAACATAAAGCAAAGGAAAAGACTAGAGAATGACTGGGCAGGCAAGGGAGATGGTATCTGTCATGGCCACCATCAACTGGAGATGAGCTTTGATGCTTCCTTGTTTGAGGAATAGCAGAAAAATGAATGAATGAATGAATGAATGAATACATCTATTTAAAGATCAATTTGTGTATTCAAAACTTGCTATGACAGTTTTTGTGGGTAAATTCTATTTTTGTAGGTGATTTTTAACACCTGAGTTTTCAAGAGTGTTCTAGAAAGCTATTTAAAACTCATTTTTCAGATATTTTACAAACATTAGCTATTGCATTTCTCACAGAATAGCTTTCAAACATAGCAAGGGGATGCTTTACTTTACAATTGTGGAAACAAAATATGTGTAGCTTTCTTCTGTTAGACTTAAGAAGGTGAAACTTACCCTTGTGTTCCAGGCATTTAATTTTCAGAGGTTTAATAATATAAAAGTAACATTTGCCAATATAAATTTAGGATGAGAGGAATTTATATATACATAAGGTAAAATATATGCTGGATAAAATTGTGACAGACAATTATGTGTTTGCTTTCAAAAATGAGTTTTCACATGAAAAGTGATTCTATCTACACATTATTATTATTATTATTATTATTATTATTATTATTATTATTATTTGCAGTGCTGGGGGTTGAACCTAGAGCCTTTCGCTTGCATGCTTTGCAAGTGCTATATCACTGAGCTGCACTCTAGCCCATCTTTTTACTTTTTGAAACAGGGCCTTGCTAAATTATGCAGACTGTCTCTGGTCTCAGACTTGCGATCCTCCTCCCTCTGCCTCCCTAGTCTCTGCGATTACAGGCATGTGCCACCATACCCAGTTCTACTTGCTAATTTTGCAAGAGCTCAAGAGTGAAATTATTACACTGTGAACCACAAGATATTACATTTTGTTTTAACTGATCACTGTGAAGGAGGTATTTAGT
Organism: Pedetes capensis; assembly: GCA_007922755.1. Lineage (NCBI taxonomy): Eukaryota > Metazoa > Chordata > Mammalia > Rodentia > Pedetidae > Pedetes > Pedetes capensis. The sequence continues at coordinate 69,509 of VMDO01001022.1, forward strand.
GTGAGGTCCATTCATGAAAAGGGTTCCAGAGGTCTTGGATTTGTCCTGTCCAGTGCAGTAGCTACCAGCCACACTTGTTGTTAGGTGTTGTTGAGTTGCATCCAACTCATAGTAACCCTATGTACAACAGAATGAAATACTCTCTGACACTGTGCCATGCCTGGCACTATTGTCAGTGCTTCTCTGCTACTTGTGGGGTTTTCCATGGCAGGTTGTTTTGGGAGTGGATTGCCAGGTCCTTCTCCCTAGCATGCAGCACCTGGTGTTCCAGGCAGTCTCCCATCCAAGGACTAACCTTGCTGACCCTGCTTAGCTTCTGAGATCAAGTGAGACTGGATGCTAGGGTGCTATGGCTGAGGACACTAGCCACATAGGGCTATTAAAATTAAATTTTAATGTAATTAATTAAAATTTTAGCTCCTCAGTTGCATTACACACGTGGCTAGTGGCTACCATATTTGGAAGTATAAACACAAGAAGTTCATAGCATTGTTGATAGCAATTATAGAAATTTTCACTGGACAGTGATGCCTTAGAAAGTACAGATGAGTCATCAGGTTGATTGAATCTCTAAGAAACTAGGCAAGCACCTTTCTGTGGAAAAGGAAGGCTGATTTCTGGGAAAGAGACATCTGATCCCACTAAAAGGGCTCTGTAGGAGCATCAGTGAGTTTAAAGACAGAATAATAGTTTGGATATTCAGAAGAGTTACTAAACTTCCATGCTAGAGGATATTTTAAAATTTTGGTTACCCTAAAGATGGCGGATGGGAGAAGGACGTGGTAACCCATTCCCAAGGCAATCCCGAAACAGTCAGCCATTGAAAACCCTATGAGGGTCGCTATGAGTCAGACACAACTCGAGGGCACCTAATAACAACAACAACAAAGATGGCGGAGCAGAAGCAGCCTCTGTGTGACATGGTAAAACAAAGGAGTGGGAATAGGAGGGAATGGAGGGTATTCCTAAGGGGAAAGGTCTAGAAAAACACAGAAACCACAGAGGAGATTGTGGATGGTCACAGAATGCAGAATGGAGCTGAGCAGTGAGAGGGAGTGAGCTGGGGGCACATCTGCAGCCGCGGCTCCTCATGGGAGGTAAGCAAGACAACCCCGGCCATCAGACTGGCAGTCCCACAGGTCAAGCCCACAGTCCTTGAAGCCTTTAGCCTCTTTGGAGAATTTGGTAAGACACTGGCTCTTCCTGGCAGGGGATTAGCATTGGAGAAGAGATTCATTTTCCCACTCTCCATGTCTCCAGGGCTCTGTGACCAGGGGCCATCTTGAGAGGGAACCTATTGTGTGAGACTGAGCCATCTTGGGGGACCTGAAAACAAAGAATTGTCACTAGTGGGGAGCTTGAGGGTGACTTATCACAGCCCCAGCATGTCACAGCTGTGGCAGGATGGTGAGGGAGAAGATGATGGAATGCTGGCAGGCTGAGAGGTTTGGGCAGCACGAGGCTCAGGAAAGGTGGACAGATGCAAGTCCCAACCCCTAGGGAGAGGGGGTGGCTCTATCTCCTGAGGAGAACTTCAAAGATTGTCAGCTCTGAGCTGCGGTCAGATAAAAAGAGTCCCTCTTCAACTGACCACCATATCTACCTATCGGATTCCAATATCAGAGGCTACAGAAAGAAACTGCCCCAGTACTTCTTTCTTCTTCCTTTTCTTTCTTCCTGCTGTACTGGGGATTGAACTTGGGTTTTTGCATGGGGCAAGTGCTGTACCACTTTGCAGTACCCTTACACTTTTTATTATTTTTGCTTTGAGATGAGATCTTGTTGAATTGTGCAGGCTGCCTCTGGCCTAGGGATCAAGATCCTCCTGCCTCAGCCCCCCAAGACACTGGGGTTTCGGGGATGCTACATGGTCTCCGGTTCTTTTCTTTCTTTCTTTTCTTTCCTTTTTTCATGATAAATTGTGTTTCCTCCTTTCTTTTTTCTGATGTAATTTTAATCTTTTTTCTTTTTTAGTTTATCATTTACTCCCTGTGTATCTCTCTCTTACTATACTTTATTTACTATATTTATTTTACTATATTTTACTATATTTACTATACTTTATCATTTTTATTATATTTTTTAAAAAGAAATATCTTAGGCTTTTTACTTCTTATTACTTTGCTTATGTTAACCTAATTCTGTTTGTACATTTTTTCTTTATCATGCAATTAGGTTTTTTTTTTTTTATCTTTTGCTCTTTTTTTCTTCCTCTGCCCAACATTCATTTCCTTTCTAGATCCCTTTCCTTTCTTTCTTTCCTTCTTTCTTTCTTTCTTCCTTTCTTTTTTTCTTTCTTTTTCTTCTTCTTTTTTTTTTTTTTTTTTACTTAACCTTTGTAGTGTCCTTCTTTCTCCCCTTTCTCTGCCTCCTACTTCTTAGTTCAGGCAATTACTATTTTTACCTTTACTCTAAATATTTTGTAACTTCATATCTTACTCTTTATTATTGTTGCCATTCTCTGTTCTAAGTGATTTCTATATCTGGTTTGGTCAGGGATTGTACTTGTTACACTGGTTTGTCTTCTCCTCTGGGAGTGGCACTGGGGATTGAGATCTCAAGAAAAAACTGCTAGGAAGATCCCCAAATAAAACAGGAAGAAATATCCGTCCCTACAGTTGCACAAAATACAAATCAGAAACATAAACATGAAAAAGCAGGGCAACACATCTCCTCCAAAAGACCATCATTTTTAACTACTGAATCCAAAGATATTGAAAATATTGAAATGTCCAAGAATTCAAAAGGCTGCTTGTAAAAATAATCAGTGACTTCGAAGAGGACATAAACAAGCAAATGAATGAACTAAGGAAATCAATACAGGACCTGGGTCAGAAAGTCACCAATTGAGAAGATAAAGATAGCAAAGTGGATGAGAAATTCAGCAAGGCAATTGAGATTTTGAAATGAAAAAAGAATTATTGGAAATGAAGAACTCAATAAATCAAATAAAACAATGGGAAGTATGACTAGTTGAACAGATGAAGCAGAAGTTGAACAGATGAAGCATCCATCAGGGATGGATGACAAGGTTTAGGAAATACTACATTCAAATATCAACAAGGAAAAAAAATAATAACATAACCACAACTTCTAAGAGCTCTGGAACATGATCAAGAGACCAAACCTAAGAATCCAGGGGACAGAAGAAGAAACTGAGAGAAAAACTAAAAGCATAGCAAACATATTTGATGAAATTACAGCAGAAATTCCCCCAAATCTGGGAAAAGAAATGTACATCCAAATACAAGAGGCATTTAGAACACTAAGTAGACATTACCAGAAAAAAAACTTCCCCATAACACATTATAATTAAAATACCAAGACTACAGAACAAGGAAACATTAAAAGCTTCAAGAGAAAAGCACCACCACACTTACAAAGGCAACCCATCAGAATAATATCAGACCTCTTAGCACTAACCCTAAAATCTAGGAGAGTATGGAATGATATATTTCAAACCCTGAAATAACTGCCAACCAAGATTGTTATATCCAGCAAAATTATCATTTAAAATCAGCAGAGAAATATAGACCTTGTAAGACAAGCACACACTAAGGCAATACACAACCACCAATCCACCTTTGCAAAAGATACTTAAAGGAACCCTACACACAACAAGAAAAAAGACAATCTCCACCATGAGAGTACAAGAAAAAATAAACTTCAAGGGGATGGGAGAGGAGGATCATGAGAGGGTAAGGGGAAGTTAACATGAGCAATGTACAATGAAATGCATGTATGGAAATGTCATAACTAGACTCGTTAAGTTGTACATTAAAAACTACTAGTAAAAAAAGTTAAAAAAATAAACTTCATGAGAGTAACAGATGAACTAAAGAGAGCTAGGAAAGAGTCAGTCATGTCTAACTCAAAAAAATCTGCAAACCCAAGTTATGCATAAGGGAGAAAAATGAGTAGTATATGAACCAACCAAGAAAACACCAAATACAATTTCAAGAACCAGCAAACTCCTCTCAATAATAACCCTAAATATAAATAGTCTTAACTCTCCAATTAAAATATATAGATTAATAGATAGGATTAAAAAACAAGATCCAACAATTTGTTGTCTGCAAGAAACACATCTCACTGTCAAAGTCATTCACAGGCTGAAAGGGAAAGAATGGAAATTGATATGCCAAGCAAATGGAAGCCAAAAAAGAAACAAAAACAAAACAAAACAAAAAAACCTCTATCCTTATATTAGACAAAGCAGACTAAAAGTTAAAGTTCATCCAAAGAGATAGAGAAGATCACTACATATTAATACAGAGAACAATCAATCAAAAAGATATAATAATTGTAAAGATATAGGCACTGAACATCAGTGTGCCCAACTTGATTAAAGAAAAACACTACTAGATTTAAAGGGACAGATAGATTCAGATACAATAATAGTAGGTAACTTCAATACCCAACTCTTATCAATAGATAGAACATCCAGACAAAAAGTCAAAGAAACCTCAGAGTTAAACACCACAGTAATCAAATGGACTTAATAGACATCTACAGAATATTTTACCTAAAAGAAGTCCATGGAACTTTCTCTAAAATAGATCACATTTTAGGGCATAAATCAAGTCTTAACAAATATAGAAAATTGAAACAATTTTGTGTATCTTATTGCACCATAATGGAATAAAACTAGAAATGAACAACAAGAGAAATTACAGTACAAATACGTAGAGATTGAACACTTCTTCTTTTTTTATTTTTTACTTTTTGCAGTAGTCAGGGGCTGAAACCCAGGGCCTTGCACATACTTTTTGCACACATACTACTACTGAGCTGCACCTCCAGCCCCTTTTTAAATTTTTATCTTGAGATAGGGTCTCACAAAATTACACAGGCTACCTCTGACCTTAAACTTGTGATCCTCCTGCCTCCACCTCCCAAGTTGCTGGGATTACAGGCATGTGCCACCATGCCCAGTGAACAATTCACTCTTAAGTGACCAATGGGTCCTTGAAGAAATAAAGGAAGAAATAAAAAAAATTCTTAGAATCAAAAGAAAATGAAAACATAACCTACCACAACCTTTGGATGCAGCAAAGGTATTTCCAATAGGGAAATTTATAGCTATCAGTGCCTACATTAAAAAATCAAAGCAAGCTCACACAAATAACTGAATGATGCACATTAAGGTCTTAGGAAAACAAGAACAAGCAAAACCAAAAATCAGTAGACAGAAAGAAATAATACAGATCAGAGCAGAAATTAATGAAATGAAGACTAAAAGAACAATATAAAGAAATGATGAAAGAAAGATCTGGTTCTTTGAAAATATAAACAAAAGCTGGGTATGGTGGTGCACACCTGTAATCCCAGCGACTCGGGAGGCGGAGGCAGGAGGATTGCAAGTTAAGACCAGAGGCAGTCTTCGTAATTTATTGAGACCTTGTCTCAAAAAGAAAAAATATGGGCTGGGGGTGCAGCTCAGTGGCCCAGCACTTGCAAAGTGTGCAAGCCCAAGGCCCCGGGTTCAGCTCCCAGTACAAAATGTGTGTGTGTGTGTGTGTGTGTGTGTGTGTGTGTGTGTGTGTGTGTGCATGTATACATATGTTGTTTTTGTTTTTGTTAGGTGCTGTCAAGTTGGTATCCGACTCAGCGACCCTCATAGGGTTTTCAATGGCTGACTATTTCGGGATTGCCTTGGGAGTGGATTGCCAGGTCCCTCTCCCATTTTTTCGGTGCTGGGAACTGAACTCAGGACCTCAGAGACTGCAGCGCAGTGCTCTATCAACTGAGCTAAATCCAAGCCCCCATATATACATATATACACATATATATACACATATATATACACAATTGAGAAATTCTTAGCCAAACTAATCAAAGAAAAGAGAGAAAAGTTTCAAATTAATGAAATTAGAGATGAAAAAGGGAATATTAAAACAGATAACAATGAAATCCAGAAAACCATTAGGAAATAGTTTGAAAAGTTACAGTCCAAACAACTGGAAAACTTAGATGAGATAGATAAATTCCTAGACACATATGAACTACCAAAATTAAATCAAGAAGATATAAACAACTTAAACAGACCTATAATAAGCAGCAAGATTGAAGCAGTAATAGTCTTCCAACAAAGAAAAGTCCAGGACCAGATGGATTCACTGCTGAATTCTATAAGACCTTTAAAGAAAAATTAACACCAATACTCCTCAAAGTAATCTATAAAAACAAATGGAAGGAGCACTACCAAAGTCATTCAATGAACCCAATATTGCCCTTATACCAAAACCAGGTTAAGGACACAACAAAACAGAAAGCTATAAACCAATTTCTCTGATGAACATAGATGCAAAAATCCTTAGTAAAATACTTGCAAATTGACCTCAACAACATGTTAAAAAGATCATACACTATGATCAAGTTGGCTTCACCCAAAAGTTATGAGTGGTTCAACATACATATGACAATAAATGTAATATAGCACATAGACTCAGAAACAGAAACCACATGATCATATAAATAAATGCAGAAAAGGGCTTTGAAAGAGTTCAACAACTTTTCATGATAAAGGCATTGAAGAAACTGGGAATTGAAGGATCATACCTCAACATAATAGGGGCAATATATGAAAAACTATAGCCAACATCCTACTAAATGAGGAAAAATTGAAAGCATTTCCTCTAAGGTGAGGAAGGAGACAAGGTGTCCAGTGTCTCCACTGCTATTCAATATAGTAATTAAACTATTAGCCATGGCAATAAGGCAAGAGAAAGAAATAAAAGGATCCAAATAGAAAAGGAAGAAGTTAAATTATTCCTATTTGCAGATTAAATAAGTCTATACATAAAATACCCTAAAGACTCTACCACAAAATTCCTGGAGCTGATAAATGCTTTCAACAAAGTAGCAGGATACAAAATCAACATACAAAAATCAGTATTTTTCTATGTACCAATAACAAAAAGGGAGAAAAAGAAATCAGGAAAATAATCTCATTCATTATAGCTTAAAAATAAGTAAATAAATAAAATACCTTGGAATAAATCTAATCAAGGAAGTGAACAACCTCTCCAATGAAAACTTTAAAGCACTGAAGAAAGAAGTTGAGGAAGACACTAGAAGGTGGAAAGATCTCCCATACTCACAGATCAGAAGAATTAATATTGGGAAAATGGCTATATTACTGAATATATTACTGCAATCCCCGTGAAAATTTCAATGACATTCTTCACAGAAATAGAAAAAACAATCCTAAAACTCACATGGAGGCACAAAAAACCCCAAGTCGCTAAAGCAATCTTGAGCAGGAAGATCAATGCATGGGACATCATAGTACCTGATTTCAAATTATACCACAGAGTCATAGTAACAAAAACTGCATTGTACTGGCAGAAAAACAGGCATGTATACCAATGGAATAGAATAGAGGATCCAGAAATAAACCCATGCAGCGACAGTCACCAGATATTTGACAAAGGTTCCAAAAATATAAATTGGAGAAAAGGCAGCCTCTTCAACAAATGAAGCTGGGAGAACTGCCTATCCTCATGTTGTTGTTGTTACTCATAGCTACCCTCATAGGGTTTTCAATGGAGGACTGTTTTGGGATTACCTCGGGAGTGAATTGCCATGTCCTTCTCCCATTATCCTCATGTAGAAGACTGAAATTAGGTCTCTCTCTCTCTCTCTCTCTCTCTCTCTCTCTCTTTCTCTCTCTCTCTCTCTCTCACCAAAAAATCAGCTCAAAATGAATCAAACACCTTGATGTAAAACCTAAAACTGAAACTGTTAGAGGAAAATATAGGGAAATTATCAGAGTGAAGAGACACCTTACACAATGGGGTAAAATCTTTGCCAGCTATACATCAGACAGAAGATTAATATCTAGAACATATAAAGAGCTCAAAAAACTTAGCCACCAAAAACAAACAAACAAAACAAAGAATCCAGTCAAAAAATGAGCAAATGAACTGAACAGAGAGTTCTCAAAAGAAGAAATACAAATGGCCAACAATCATATGAAAAATGTATAACATCTTTAGTCATGGAGGAAATGCAAATCAAAACTACATTATGATACCATCTCACCCCATTCAGAATGGCTGCCATCAACAAAACAAACTACAAATCCCTGTGAGAATGTGGGGAGAAAGGAATTCTCCTGCAGTACTGGTAGGAAGGCAGGGCAGTGTAGCAACTATGGAAATCAGTATGTAGGTTCTCCAGAAAACTAAAAATAGAACTACCACATGACCCAGCAATACTACTCTTGAGTATATACCCAAAGGAATATCAGTCAACATACCATAGAGATACGTGTTCATCCATATTTATAGCAGCACTATCCACACTAGCCAAGATATGGAATCAACCAGATATCTATCAAAAGACAAATGGATAAGGAAATTATAGTATATATACCATGGAGCTTCATTCATCCACAAAGGACAAAATTGTGGCTTTTGCTGGAAAATGAATAGAAGTAAAGATCATCATTTTTAGTGAAATAAACAGATCCAGAAAGAGAAACATTGTATGTTAGCTCTCGTATGTGGATGTTAGATTTCAATATACATTCAATATTAAAATATATAGTTCATGAAAGTAGAAGGAACCTATGTAGGGAAAGATAATGGACTAAAGAAAAAGGAGAGAGGGCAAGAAGAAAGGGTCATGGGAAAAAGGAAAGGAAATATCACACTTTGCCCTTAAGGCAAAATCTGAATGTATATCTAAATTGATGGATAGATAGATGATAGATAGATAGACAGATAGGTAGAAAGAATTCACCCAAACAAGACAAAGGGGATCACTCGATCATTGATGCAGAGGGAGGCCATGGCAGGGAGGGGTCATAAGAGGGTAATGGGGAAGCCAGACTCGGTGGAGCATGCCTGTAATCCCAGTGACTCGGGAGGTAGAGGCAAGAGGATCACAAGTTTGAGACCAGAGCCAGTCTGCCTAATTTAGGAAGACCCTGACTCAAAAAAGTAAAAAATGGGCTGGAGGTACAGCTCAGTGGTACAGCACTTGCAAAAGCATGAAATTGTGAGGTCCTGGGTTCAACCCCCAGTGCCCCCAACCCCCCCCAAAAAGAGTGTAATGGGGAAGTGAACATGACCACTGTGCAATGATATGCATGTAGGAAATGTCATTAAAAAAGAAAAATGCATTAAAGACCTTTTGTAGGCAAATAAGGACATTTTAACATGGAATAATTTGTATTAAGAAATTAATATTAGTTCTCTTGAGTAGAATGCTATTGTTGTTATATAAGAGAATGACTTTATTCTTAACTATTCTAAGTGCTTATGGGTAAAATATTACCATGTCTACATGGGCCATGAGGGTGTTGGTTGTGTGCATATAATGAGAAAGAGAAAGCATTTAAGGCAAAATAGCATTACTGAATGGGTGCAGGGCAGAGTAGAGTATTCCTATCATTCTTTCAACATTTCAGTATTCTTCAATATTTTCAAAACAAAAAAATTGGAATAAATCATCTTTGAGGGAAGCTTTTGAAAAAATAAAAGTAAAATAAAATAAAATTTTAGTTACCACAGAACCAAAGGTAATTTTTTTTTTACACATTACAACAGTTTAGGAAAAAAAGATGGGCAGCTTTCTTGAATGGAGGAAAATGTGTTCAAAGAGATATCCCCCAAAGATTGGTAATGATAAACAATGTTTTCTATAATGGTTGCAAATTACATGGGAAACCTAATATATATTTAATCTTCCAAGTAGTATTTCACTGAAGTTGGTTTTAAATATTAATGTGAAGAAAAGAAACTTTCTGGGGAAAGCTCTCAAGAATTGGAGTAAGCAGAAAGGTGAAATGTGAAATTCTTTGAAAACTGGTGTTCTTATGTTGTTGTTGTTAGGTGCCGTCGAGTCGGTATCCGACGCGTAGCGACCCTCTGTACAACAGGGGAAACACTATTGTCAGTACTTCTCTGCTGTTCATAGGGTTTTCAATGGCAGATTGATTTTTGGGAGGGGGTTGCCAGGTCCTTCTCCCAAGCCTACAGCTTCTGGTGTTCCCAGGCGGTCTCCCATCCAGGTACCAACCAGGCCTGACCCTGCTTAGCTTCCGAGATCTGACGGGATTGGATGCCACAGGGCTACAGCTGCAGGCGGTGTTCTTATATTTGAGGAAAAATAATCCAAACTAGAATTATTGCATGGTAGGAACTGAATTATCAACTTCACATCAAGGACAAACTCAAGAAGGCATGTAGTCTGATCCTTTGGCTCCCACTTCCTGCTGATGGATGGCTCTTGAGGCAGCACCAAGGCCAGCACAGTGGACACTACTGTGCAGATTTGAAAATACACCTCCTTCAGGCAGAAAGACAGTGAAAAGGAGCTGTTGTGGACAGATCAACTAGAGAAAAGTTTTCCTTTCTCTGGATATGTGCAGGCCTGGGCCAGGGTCCATGGCTTGGGAGAGAAGCTCTGGGCTGGATTTTAGCACTCTACCAACCCCACCCTCTGAACCCTCCTCTGCCAGTTGCCCTATAGCTGGGCATAACCATGTGAGGTGACTTGCATGGAGCCCTCCATCAAAAACGCTATTCACTGTGTGCAAGCTGTTTTTGTTAGTTGCGTCCAACTCAAAGCATCCCTCATAGGGTTTTCAATGGCTGATTGTTCAGGATTGCCAGGTCCTTCTCCCATTTTTATGGTTCTGGGAATCAAACCCAGAACCTTGGAGAATGCAGAGTGGCACTTTATCAACAGCTAAATCCCAGCCCTGTACAAGCTGTGGAGAATCTAAATGTTAGAAACTTTATGATCTGGTTTCTCTTTGTCAGGGGTGTCGGGGTTTGGCTCAGGCCCGGCAGAGGCCAGAGCCTTGGCAGAGAATCTAAATGTTAGAAACTTTATGATCTGGTTTCTCTTTGTCAGGGGTGTCGGGGTTTTGCTCAGGCCTGGCAGAGGCCTGACACCAAGTGGGTATCGGGGACCCACTGGACCGGGTTGGTGTAGTGGCCGGAAGCACCAAAGAAGGACCTCGGGAGACTTTCTGCGGAAAACAGGAGAGGGAAAGTTTATTGGGTTGCTCCCCAAGTGGGGTGCAACCAGCAAGCAGCCCCTGTCAAGTGCTCAAGTGCTAGCTCTAAGCCTGCAGCAGTAGAATGCTGCAGTCTCACTGGTGGAGCAGCTCAGTCTCAAAGGCACAGCTACAAGCAGTTGGTGTTCTGCTGGGCTGGAGGTCCGGTGGTCTTGACTCTTGCAGCTCGCCTTCTCTGCCTCCCTCCTTCCCAAGGATGGGAGGAATTGGGGGGCTCTTCGTGGCTTGCTTGTAGCCTTCAGCACTTCGGGGCCCCTCATCTTGATGTGTAGGCTTACTTGGAGATCTGCTGGATTGGGGAGCGCTGGATCAAGGTGATGGGGTCCAGGCAGCAGTTGAAGGACGGTGGGAGATGAACGGTAAAGGGGGGTCCCGGAGCCCTGCTTATACAGGGTCCTGGAGGGGGTGTGTGTACTGGGGTTAGCCAATCAGGGCACATTCCTAACAGGTACAGCAGGTGAACTGTCATACTTGCCAGGTTGTTGTTGTTGTTAGGTGCCGTAGAGTCGGTGACCAACTCATAGCGACCCTCATAGGGTTTTCAATGGCAGACTGTTTCGGGATTGCCTTGGGAGTGGATTGCTAGGTCCTTCTCCCATTTTTGCGGTGCTAGGGATTGAACTCGGGACCTCAGAGACTGCAGTGCAGCGCTCTACCAACTGAGCTACATCCCAGCCCACTTGCCAGGTAGGGGCAGTTATTTAACTGAGATGCTAGAGATAGCCAATCAAAATTGAGGTGGTTGAGGCTGGTCAGGCTGGTCAGGGGCCTTCTTTGCTCACTCGGTGGGAGGGGTAGGAGTGAGTGAGTGAAATGTGGCTCTGGGGTCACCTAGAGGTCAGTCCCTCAGGCTAGTATGAGGGACCCTAGTATGGGGTGGATTTAAAAATCCCAACAACCTAGGAAGCTGGAAATCTCCTAAGAAAAGCAACCTAAATCATCACCAGGACAGGCTCCTAGAAATGTCTAACAATGAGATTTTTCAGCCAGAAAGGCAAAGTTTATAAAGTCATAGGGGATTGGAAAAAGGGAATTGCAAATCTTCAGATACTAAAATCAGTGAGTATCGACAATTTCTTTTAATATAACAAAGTTGATTTTACATAGTAGATCAAAAACTTATAGAAACCAGGGAGAGAGAATAAGAGAGGATAATGGGAGGTGAATATGATCTAAGTACGTTATATATATGTAGGATATGATCACATTAAAACCTATTATTTTGTACAATAAACCAGGTGCTGAGGCTCATGCCTATAATCCCAGTGATGCAGGAGACTGACTTAGGAGGATTGCAAGTTCAAGGCCAGAGGCAGCCTGTGCAATTTAGAATCTGTCCCAAAATAAAAAAAAGGGGGATCTGAGGGTGAAGCTCAGTGGTAGAGCACTTCCCCAGCATGATGAGGCCCTAGGTTCAACCTCCTAGTCCTGCAAAAGCAAAGAAAAAAAAATGTACATATTAATAAAAAGAAAAGAAATAGAAAGTATAACCTAAAAAAATTTATGACATACATCAGCTGTCTATTTAAAAATAAAGAAGACATGTAACTTTCCTCTATTTCCCCCTGGGGGAAAAAAAAACTTAGAGAAAATTTAGATATTTATGAGTTAGTTAGAGCCATTGGGTAGTAGCACATGCCTATAATCCCAGCGCTCTGGAAGCTGAGGCAGGAAGGTCACAAATTCCAGGCCAGCCTGGGCTATACAGGCAGACACTGTCTTAAATAAAATAAAATAAAAAATGTGCATGAGGGAAAGGGTTGATTAAATTTACAGATGATAATTCCATCTTATATTATTTAGGAAGTCTCAGGACATTTTAGATCACTTTCATAAACATTTAAGATTAATGCCACAGCAGATTATTGTTAGGTGCCATTGCATCATGTCCAACTCATAGTGACCCTAATTGGGTTTTCCATGGCTGGTTTTTTTTTTGGGGGGGGGGGGACAGATTTAGCTCAGTTGGCAGAGCGCCGCTCTTCAGTGTCCAAGGTCCAGAATTTGATTCCCAGTACTGCAAAAATGGAAGAAGGATGTGGCAATCCACTCCCGAGGCAATCCCAAAACAACCAGCCATTGAAACCCTATAAGGGTAGCTATGAGTTCGACAGGACTCCATGGCACCTAACAACCACCACCACCATAGAAGAGACCCGCTCCCAAAATGCCTGTGGTGCTCCTATCAGACAGTCTACTTCTGGTAGAGACAGTGGTCTGAGCCAGCGTGGCATTTTACATGTTGTTATTCTTTCAGCTCTGTCTGTGGCCCAGATGAAAAATTAATGTTGTTATTGACTAGTTAGACAAGATCTAGTTTTGAAAGGAAATTCATTCAAATAATTTTACTCTTAAAAGTTAATAAGAATTCTTCTGAGCCAGGTGTGGTGGCACATGCCTACAATCCCAGTGACTTGGGAGGCAGAGGCAGGAGGATCACAAGTTCCATACCAGAGGCAGCCTGTATAATTTAGTGAGACCCAATCTCAAAATGTAGCCCTGTGGCATCCAATCCCATCAGATCTCGGAAGCTAAGCAGGGTCAGGCCTGGTTAGTACCTGGATGGGAGACCACCTGGGAACACCAGAAGCTGTAGGCTTGAGAGAAGGACCTGGCAACCCCCTCCCAAAAATCAATCTGCCATTGAAATCCCTATGAACAGCAGAGAAGCACTGACAATAGTGTTTCCCCTGTTGCACAGGAGGTCGCTATGAGTTGGATACTGACTCGACGGCACCTAACAACAACAACAATCTCAAGATAAAAAAATTTAAAAGGGGGTTGGGTATGCAGCTCAGTCTGTGGTAGAGCACTTGCAAAGTATGGATGAAGCTGGGCGTGGTGGCACACACCTGTAATCCCAGCAGCTCGGGAGGAGGACGCAGGAGGATCGCAAGTTCAAGACCACAGGCAGTCTGCATAATTTAGTGAGACCCTTTCTCAAAAAGTAAAAAAATGAGTTGAGGGTGCAGCTCAGTGGTCCAGCACTCGCAGAGCAGGCAAGCACGAGGCCCTGGGTTCAACACCT